>OX031010.1:87041605-87641605 GCA_943735925.1 Pollenia amentaria | reverse complement strand
TATTTTTGTTTCATATACAAAATTAAAAAAAGAATTATGTTTACTATCAGAAAATGTGTCACGAAGTATTTCTAAATTTGCTAAGAACAGATTGAGTTCTTCCTTTGTTCCATTGAAGATAGGTAACAATTTTGAAACTGATGCTAGTTCCGTAGTATGTAAATTTTCATTCGCCATTTGAACTAATTTGTCTTTCTTTGATTGTAATGCAGCACAACTATTGCCTTGTTCTAATTTGTCTTCGTGAAGTTTCAGTACCGTTAATGCTTCTCTTCTTTATTTATCAAAATTGTTACAGCCGTATTCATAACGAAAATTTGGCATGAAGTTAGCACAAAGTTTATTCATAATGCACTTACCCAACTCTGGCTAACGATTTGCTAAACTCTTGTCAACAAGCTGCCAAACGTTTGCCAACTTGTGATAAACAGCTGTTTTATGTTGAATAATTTTGTTTATTTTTTTTAATACACTGTTTTTTTTTTAGTTTAGAGTCCTTTTTTAAATATATTTTATTTTAAAAACATTTAAAATTTTTATATAAAGAGGGAAAATAAACAAAAATTAAATGATATGACAAAACCAGCGATGATTAATGCAAAACGTGTTGCATTTTTGAGTATTATAATGTGGCATGATTAATATTCAGAGTTAATTTATTAAAAGTTAGCAGACGGATTAAATTTGTTATTAATAAACTCTGTGCTAACAAGCTGCTAAGCTAAATCGGCATTCTAGTTAGCAGCTCGTTGTACGTAGTGTACAAACTGTGGCTAACTTTTTGTTATTCTAATTTTATTTTATCTAGTCTTTACTACATCCTATGTAACAATATTTCCTCATCATTAACA
Source organism: Pollenia amentaria (assembly GCA_943735925.1). Taxonomy (NCBI): domain Eukaryota; kingdom Metazoa; phylum Arthropoda; class Insecta; order Diptera; family Polleniidae; genus Pollenia; species Pollenia amentaria. Next base: position 87,640,754 of record OX031010.1, on the reverse strand, counting down.
CTGTCTCTTTTTCTATGCTTCTATTTTCTAACAAGTCTTCAAGTGTTGGTCTCCTGTTCATCCCTATTTGCTCCCAAAATTCTGTTAACCATTGTAAACTTTCTTCTAAACTTAAATTTCTTTCTCTAATTGTAAATTCTATAGGGTTTTTAGGTTTTATAATCCTTCTCCCCTTGTCCATTTTGAAATAACTGATCCTTGCAAAAAATTTCTTGTATTGTTTTTTATGTTTTTGTTTTTAGTTTAATTTCTGCATTTTTTTTAGGTATATATTTTGTAATGGTACTATTATCTATTGATTAAAATATAAAATTATTATTATTTTTTTTTTGTTTTCTTATAAAAAAAATGTATGAATGTTCAGTTCTATAACTTCGGATGTTGTTCTTTCCAGCCTTTCTTCTTCAGCGCGCCTAGTTCCTCAATTAATTTTCGCTTCTGTTCTCCTTTGCTGATAATGCGTTGTAGGTTGGCACACGTCTGTTCGAATTTTCTCTTCTTGCCCCCTCGCTTCTTTGGTTTATGGGCAGATTGGGTTGACGATTTGGTGTCCTTTTTGTTCTTCGCTTGTCTTCGCCTATATTCTTCCAATGTTATTGGCTTAGGGCCGGCTTCCTTCGGGGTTGGTATGTATCTTGGAGGTTTTTCTGTACTCTCGTTTATTGGAACTGGTACATATTATTCCCACTTTCTGCAGATGGCGTCTATTTCCTCCTGAGTTGTCATTGAGTAAATTTATTCTTTGGATATATTTCTTTTTTTTTTTTTTTATTATTTTTTTTTTTTTTTTTTTTTGGAAAAAAAATATTCCCAGCCGCAAATTAAATTTTATTTTTCCTTTGGTAAGGATAGACAGACTTTTTACAAGGTTTTATATGTTGGGCAGGATCGCCATGTAATGTTTTGGAATATTTGCAGGATCGCCGTGTAATGTTTTTAGAATATTGGCAGTATCGCCGTGTAATGTTTTTAGAATATTGGCAGGATCGCCGTGTAAAGTTTTGGTTTGTTAAGAATAATTATCAGGAAAACGATAAAAAAAGGTAAGTATTATCTTAGCACTTCTGCCGCATTAGCCGAGCATTAATATGCCCTTTTGATAGAGAATTAAAATGAAAACAATAATTGATATATTTTTGAATTCTTAGATTAATTCTGATTTATTTTAACAAAATTCAAGTCTTATATACTAAAATTATTCTAAGTCAGCATAATAGCAAAATCAAAACAATTTGTGTTTATGTTGACACATTGTTTGTATGCAGTTCATTCAACTTGCAGGCAACATTGAATTATTGAACATATTCAAATTACACCAATACAATGTTTACGTTTAATAACCCAATTCAACAAACATAAATGCAACGCATGCAAACTGGTCACATTGACTTATTAAAAACTTTAATTTAATAATGATAATTGCATAAAGTAACTTAATTATGATGTTAATTTATAGAGTACTTAATTATAATGTTTTACTTATAAAATAACTTAATTATGATGTTTTATTTATAACATAACTTAATGATAAAAACGAATGAGTGAATACACTACATTACAAAAATCAAAAATTTATAAGTTATAAAGAAATAAATTTTAAAATGATATAGATTGAAAACATTAATCACAAAGTATTAATATTATCAAAATCAAATAATAACAACTATTAATCAATTACACAGGGTCTCCACCTGAGATACGATATAAGATTTTTATATTAGCAAACATCAAATTCAATCGCAGAGCGTATTATCTTACGTGTGGACTCTCAAATAGTGTTAGTATTAATATTATAATAAATGTTATGAGACAGTTGTTATGATAAATCTTATAACAATTATCTTATAAGATGAGCTGTCAAAAATACACATGCATACACACATATAAAACAATAATAAGCCACCATTATTAAAATCTGTAATTTATTAATGCAAATAGTGCCAATATTTTAAACTAAAAAATCAAAAAAACTACAAAAAAAGAATAAAAAATAATAAAAACGATACAAGTTTACTGTACGAGAATCAGTCGATTATGAAATCTTATAAGATACGTGTTCCCCTTGTTTAATATTAAGATTAACATGAAGAAATGTATTCTCTCATTCTGTCGACGCTCTCTCAAATATTATATCAGATATTATCTCAGGTGGAGACCCTGTGTTAAATGTGGAAAACAAACTTATTATTGACTTTTGGAACTCTAGTGCGTTACCTTAAAGTTGAGAACTTTATGGAATTGAGTTCCAGATGTGAATGGCGTAGATGAAGAATTGCCGCAATGATATAAGGCTATAGTGTCTATATTGTATTAGTCCTTTTCCTCTACTTTCGTTATTCGAGAAATTGTGTTTTTCATATATGTAGATGTTCAGCCTGTTTCGTGTAGATGATTTTGTGCAGAAAAATTAAGATACGCAGTTTTAGCAGATCTTTAAAACAAATGCCATATAATTTGATTGCCAATGTTGAAAATTGTGCTCGACGTTTCAACATTAAATAATATTATTTAATGTTACGTTTAGTTTGTTTTCACTTATTGTGTCACAGCTTGCAAAAAGTTCACATTCATACAATTAAATTGGTATTAGAGGTTTTTGGCTGTATTAACAATTTCTATACGTTGATTACACTATGCTAGTTGAAAAAACAGACAAGCCGGGCACATGGCATTTTAACATAATTCGGGTACGCTGAATCCAGTGGTGCCCGCGGTTTTTTAAGATTGGCTCTGGGTTTCGAGATATACCATTATTTCGAAAATGGAGGAGGTTGCACAACATATATTCGCGTAACTCAAAAACGGTTTAGTTTATTGAAATTACTAAAAAAACCGAAATCTAATGTGAGTAGTCGTTATTGAAACATATTTTTTTTTTTGAAAAAAAAATTAATTTTTTTATCAAAATTTCGAAATTTTTGTTTTTTAAAAATTCATAAAAAATTAAAAACTGCAGTTAGGCTTCTACTTTTGCAGACATATAAAAAACGAAGCTGCAAATAAAACAAGCCATAAATTATTAAAATCAAGCAAGTATGTCTTGAGAAAATGTTAACGACAAAAAATTCATTGACGTCGGTCATACATTATATACCACTAGGGGCGACTTCTGGGAATTTATGGGACTTTTTCTTCAATATATATGAAGAATATAATTTATATGGAGCATTTCATAGAGTTTTTTAATTATTAAATTCTTTATTTAACGTAATGTATATATCGAGCCTTTGCTGCAATAGAGTCATAACTCAAAAACCCTGATTTTTGAGCTAATGTATTTAATGCTTTAGCTCACAGTGCAACATAGGGCCGCCTACTAGCTAATAATGTGGAGTTAATCACCATATCGCTTCTTCATATTGTGTAAAAATTTCATACAAATATCTTCTATATTCAACTCTAGAGAGAAGAATTAACTCTATTGCAGCAAAGGCCCGATATGGAAAATGTGCCAATGCAGAAAACTTAATTTCAATGACATTTTGACGTACAATTTTTTAAATGCGGTTTTTGTGCCATTTACAATACAAAACAAAAGAACAAATATTTAAATTTATGCTATTCCAAAGAAATATGCATGCATTATTACCACACTTTCACTTTGCGGTAGGAATTTTGGAAAATCCACAGTTACCGATTAAAAAATTCTTAGAATTAAGAAACAATGTCATAAATGATCCACATCAAACTGGGTATGGTAAAAAATTTTATAAAAGCATTAAGCCCAGATGGTATTGTTTTTACCGAATTGCGCCGAATTTTTCACGAGTAAGCGGCATGAAAGTAAAAGAAGGTATGAACTCTAACTACTTTATTAAATTAGAATTATATTTCATATCATAATGTTTTTATTTTACAGGAACTCTTAATGGACCGGACATTCGTCGTCTTATGAAGGACCATCAATTTGAGGTTGCATTGAATGATATCGGGCTATTGGCCTGGTATTGTGTGAAATCAGTAATAAAAAATGTATTAGGAAATCATCGGTATGAAAACTGGCGAGATTTAAACAAAAATATGCTAACCGCATTTAGAAACTTAAACGTTAGAATTTCATTGAAAATACCAGGCCGAAAAATTTAATGAACAATCACCAGCCGAGTCTGATGAACATGGCGAGAGATTTCACCAAGTAACAGCCAGGCTCGAACACTGGTATAGCGGCAAACAACTTGATTCGCTATTAAGGGATATTTGTTGAAATCTGCAGGAGGAAGAAGAATAACTTTCTAAATAAAAACTTTAACTTCAACTAATTTACAACAAAAATAAATGTTTTAAAATTTTTAAGTTTGGTAATTATAAAAAATAAAAAAATTTTATCTTTTCTGAAAAAATCAAAAGTTGTAGACAGACTTTAATCACTTATAGCTTATTTTGTTTGGAACTTTGTTTTTTATGCCTTAAATTTTGCACCTGCAGCGCCCGAGATACCCTTAGACGGGTCAAATGTATGACCAGCGCAACTTTATTTTTCATTCCCATCATTTGTTTCTAAGGCCTAGGATTCACTCCTAGGGGGATAAAATGTATGACCGACCTCCAATGTTTTTTGTTCTTAACATTTCCTTAAAACATAGTTGCTAAATATATCCACCCCTTAGGGGGACTCCCATACAAATATGGCTGTTTAATGAAAGTCTTAAATTTGGCCCCTGCAGCGCATAGGATGCCCCTAGATGGGTCAAATGTATGACAAACCCTACTTTATTTTTCATCTCAATCATTTATTTCTAACATACCCCCCCGCTATCTCCATTCCTTAGTGCAGACTAGAAATCTGCACATTGCAAGCGGACAATAAAATAAAAGGTGGCTGCGAATACTCACCAAACTCTTCACTCGTTACTCTCTTTTCACCACGTCACTGACAACTTGTAGCTAGTGCACGGCTATGGCTCGTCGGGCTTGGGCGGTGGTACTTTGTAGTGAAAAGGAATAAACTTGGATAAAAATTACCTATTGTGCCAGTAAAAAATAAATCTTTCCGGTTCCTTTCATGGAAGCATAGGTGTTGTTACTCCCAACACACCCCTAAACCATGGCAGTATTAAGTCAGTTTCCAACACTTCCCCTTGATCGACATCACCACTTGAGACCTATCTTGTTAGCCTCTTTATTACGTAGAACTCATATTAAATAGGATGAGAATTCAAATGTTATTATATTCATTTCATACAAAAGTTTTATTAAGCCGTGTGGCTAATAATACTATGTCCCTAAGTTCGAACTATATATACATTTTATCGAGAATCCAAATAATGGTATCTTAAATCTAAGATTAGATTCTTAAGAGACTTATGTTCAAATGAAGGAAGGCATCATCAATTCAGCCTATCATAATTTTGGAAGAGTAATCGAAAGTTTTAACATCGCGTGAGTTCTGATGCTAATTTATGATAAGTTTTCCCCCCTTTTTCCCTTTCTTTGCATTTATTTTCCGAAAAAGAAATACAAAAGTTATCTCATGATACGAATTATGTTAAATTAACGATAAACTTGGGCATGTAATTTCCGAATGACAAATACAACAACTATTTGATTATACGTATTGAGATTTTTAATTTTCTGTAAATTTTGGTCTATATTTTCCGAATAAAAACGAAAGTTATTTCTTAACATTAATTATTTTAAATTAACCATAGACTCTGATCTTTAATTTCTGAATAGAATACCGAAACTTATTCCAGGATGTAAATTATAACTTTATTTGCTATAAACGTTTGTCTTTGTCATTCGAATGAGAAATATACCCAATACTTCAACATACGCGTTACTGTTGGATTTTTTAATGAACTTTTGTATTTAATTTTCGAACCAAGAATATATAAATTGTTTTATAACCCTAAAAAAGGTTTGCGTCCGTGAGAAACTTTCGCATTTAATTTTCCAATGGAACATACGAAAATTACTTCATAATACGAACTATGTTGGTATATGAAAGTGCTATATCCCATATAGCCCCAAACTCAAATAATAACAGTAAGGTTTAAAATACACATATTTAATCTATCACCATATTAAGCACTATTACTATATAGCAACATATTCTCTTTCCTTGTGAAACGTTATGCACATATTTTAGAGGATGAAACAACAGAACCCCTAAAAAATCACTGTTGTTTCGTATATAATTTAAACTAGATGCCCATTTCTAGCGCCAAAGAAACTGAAAATTCCAATATTTGATTCGTATTTAAATTAAACTAGATGCCCATATCTATCGCTATACTGAAAGTTCCAATATTTGCTTCGTATTTAAATTGAACTAGATGTCCATATCTATCGCTATACAGATAGATCCCAAGTATACAAATGCATTCACAGAAAAAATTATTAAATTTCTCCAATCACCAAATTTTTCCAATTTCATTATATCAAGCAAAATAGTTGTTGACTTTGCACCTATTACCAAAATGATTATATTGATTACTAAAAATTTTGAAAAAATATTTTCAATAAATGATATTCTTAATTTTAATTAAGAAAGTGATCAAAAAACTTTGCCATTTCAAACAATGTGTTAATTAACAATTCTACATTTTTAAATTATTTTATTTTAAACGAAAAAAGTCAATTAAGATTTTTTGTTATTTAATTAATATATTAATTGAAAATTTATTTCAAAACAACTTTTTTTTTTTTTCATTATTTATTTATTGAATCTTCATATATTAAATATGAACTAACAATAATTAATCAAATCTTATCCTAATATTTGCTTTATGTCCTGCCAGTGCCAAACACAAAAGATTTAGTCATCACGGTTTCTGTTTACATATATAGGTGTTTATCGCTCATCTGATTGGGTGAGTGCTGCAGTGTCTCTTCTTCTTAAGCGAGTGTGGCCGCCATAATTTAAAATATTTCTAGCTAATGGATTTGGGTGCAGTTCCAGCCTTTTTAAATATTTTACTGCATATTTCGTTATCATAGTTTTTACAAATGGCACATTGAGATCCTTGTGGATATTTGAGTTTTTGACGTACCAGGGGGCGGCTGTGATTATTCGAAGAAGTTTATTTTGGCGCCTTTGAATTTTTTCGATGTTAGAAGCCGAGGCAGTGCCCCATAACTGAATACCGTAGCACCAAATTGGCTTTATGATAGAGTTGTAGAGTAGAAGTTTGCAATCGAGACTAAGAACAGAATTTCTTCCAGTAATCCAATTAATTTGGATTGCTTTTAGTTTCATTTGAGTTAATTTTGCTTCTATGTGCCATTTCCACGTTAAACGCCGATCTAGATGTATACCGAGGTATTTTACATGCGAGTGTTGGGGTATTATTTGATTATTTATTTTAATAGGGGGGCATGTTTCCCGACGCAATGTGAATGTTATATGTGCGCATTTTTGCTCATTGATCTTTATCCTCCATTTTTTTAACCACCTTTCTAGCTCAAATATATGATCCTGTAGATAACGAGATGCTTCTTGACAGTTTGCGTGTACGCTTAGAAAAGCTGTGTCGTCCGCAAATGTTGAGGTATGGGTGTAGCTGTTTGTTGGCAAGTCCGAAGTATAAATTAAGTATAATAGAGGGCCCAGGATGCTGCCTTGTGGGACTCCAGCGTTAATTGGCTGTGGAAAACTTAAAAATTCGCCTTCTTTAATAATAAATTGACGACCGACTAAGTAGCTTTCTAACAGCTTGTGTATATTTGCTGGTAAGTTTTGCTGCAATTTCAGTAGTAAACCTTCATGCCAGACTTTATCAAAAGCTTGAGACACATCGATGAAGAGTGCTGAGCAATATTTTTTTTCTTCAAAGGCTTTTCTTATAACATTTACTATTCGATGAGTTTGTTCAATTGTGCTGTGTTTTCTTCTAAAACCGAATTGATGATTGGGAATACATCTGTTACCATTTAAAATCGGCGTTAATTTAGACACTAGAAGTTTCTCAAAAAGCTTTGATAAATTAGACAATAAGCTAATAGGCCTGTATGACTCAACTTTTGTGGGATCCTTTCCTGGTTTAGGTATCATGGTAATTAAGGATACTTTCCACTTTTGTGGGTAGTATTCAAGGCGTAAAATAGCATTAAAAATTAGTAGAATAATTTTCTTTGCTATGCTGGGTAGCTCCAAAAGCATTTTGTTACTGATCTTATCACAACCAGGGGCTTTCTTGGGGTTTAAATCATGAATAGCCTTCTCGATTTCTCTTACTTCAAACCTTAGTGGAAAAGCTGATCTAACAGCAACAGGTGGTAACTCGACCGCAGTATCGAAAGATGTATGAGGGGTAAATACGGTTTTCAAATGATTAACGAAAATATTTCGTGCCCAACGTCCATTTAAGTTTCTTAATGGTGGTTTAGTGATAACTGGTCTTTTAAGATTTCTAGCTGCACGCCATAATGAGTAATCAGATTGAGGAATTGCATCAAGTTCCTTAAGATATTTTTCCAGAGAAGCCGTTTTTTAAGACTGCAGTAAGTTTCTTAGCCTTTTTGTGCACTCTTTTAGTAAATTTTTAAGTTGAGGGGATCTGTGCAATTGCCACTCTCTTCGAACTCTTCTTTTTTCAGTCAAGAGACGCTCAACATCAGTAGAATATATTTTACTATTTTTGATATTTTTGCGGGCTATGCTAGAATGTTGAACAGCTAGTTTGAGATAATTGTCAAAATTTACAATAGAAAGATTCACATTCTCCGGTGTTCTAAGCGGAATATTTTCAGTGCAGTGGGTACTGAGATACTTTTTATATTTTAACCAATTTATTTGTGTGGCTGACGTCACTAAGTAACCAGACGGAGATACAATTCTATAAGGGTTTGATATGGTAAGAATTGTAGGTGTGTGATCAGAAGATAATTCTAAAGAAGCTTCAACGTGAATCGTTTCTGCGGGGATGTTTTTAACCACGCCAAAATCGATGACATCTGCAATTTTTTGCTGATCAGTAGGCCAATAAGTTGGTTGTCCACTCGCGACCACATTTAAATCCATTTTAGACATTGTATTATACAAAACACGACCCTTTGGTGTAATGAGCCGTGAACCCCAGAAGGTATGTTTAGCGTTGTAATCGCCAGCGGCTAGGAAACAGGGTCCTAATGATTTAAAATATTTATAATATTGGCTTTCTGATATTGAAAATCTAGGTGGAGAGTATAAAGATGAAAGTTCAGAAACCATCATTACATCAATTTGTTTACTTTTAAGAAAATATTCGAGTTCATTTTTATGTTGGCGAATGCCGTTTGCGTTCCAAAAACAAATTTTTAAACAATTCATGGCTTGTTAAGTACAGCTTGCAATAACATCGATTGCATTCTTAACATTTCCTGCATCATATTACCCATTGTATTCGTAAAGTTTGTAACTGTTTGTACTAGTGTTTCCATGGTTTTTTCTAGGCGACTTAAATTAGAAACAGGGGTCTCATCATTATTTGGCAAATCACCTTGCATTGGCATATGGTTTGATTTTAGGACGTTAGCGTAGGATGTTCTGTTATTACTAGGCTGCGGTACCTGAATGTCATTAGTATTATTTTGATGTGTTTCCTGAATTTGAGGTGGATTAGGTTTCGGTCCAACCGAGCGCTTGACGATAGAGTATACAGGGCATCCTCTATAGTTGGCAGTGTGATTACCACCACAGTTGCTTCATTTTTTTACATTGGGGTCGTTTTTAGACTTATCGCAGAGAGCTGTACCATGCAATTCTCCACATACAACGCAAACAGGTGTTAAATGGCAGTATGCCTTAGTGTGACCAAATTCTTGGCAGTTTAAACATTGCACGGGACCGTTCCTTTTATGCGGCTCCTCTATCGTTATTTTCCTATACAGGATATATTTCAGACTGTAAATGGGATGAGTTTCGTTTTTTTTTAAGCTTAATGTCGCCGGGTTCTAACTCCACTCGAAATAGTGGCTGGGGATTTTTCTCTCTATTTTTAATATTAACTACATTTTTAATTTTAAAGCCCTTCTCTTCTAAAAACGTTTTTATTTCACCTGGGTCTACGCATGAATCAATGCCCTTTATCACTACCTGTAGACCTTTACTGCTCTTCAGTTGGTATGTATAAAAGTTTTTTTTTAGTGCTTCTAATTTAGTTATTACTTTACGAAAATCATCTTCACGATTAATTTGTATTTTAGTTTCATTTATACTACCACGTTTTATTGCAGCTACATAAAAAGAATTTTCACCTATTACCGAGATCAAATTCTTTATTAAATCACTTGAGTTTTGCTCTCTAAGATATATCGGGGGTGGCTTAGATGATTTTGTAACGTTTTGTGCTTCCGAGGATTCCTCTTCCAAAATTGCAAACCGATTTTGAGAACTTATTCTATCAGCTGTACCCTCTTTTAAAACTTTTGGGACAGAAGCAACTGCAGAAGAAGTTGGGCTGCGACCCCGTTTTAGCACTGTTATGTACCTATCCATTCCAACTTGTACTTGAGGCTTTTGACCGCTTTTCACCTGTGATACTGAGTTTTCCATCATGCCTGATTTGGGGGTAATCTTTTCATCACTTGTTAAAGTCGTTTCTGCCACTGAGGCACCGCTTGCAGGTTTTATATTTTTAATTGTATTCGAATCAACCGTATTATTAGACACCGAAGGTGATACAGAGTTTTCTATTGTGCCTGATTGAGGGTTAATATTTTTATCACTTATTAAAATTGTTTTTGCCGTTGAGGCAATGCTTGAAGGTTTTATATTTGTTAGTGTATCAACCGTATTATTAAAAACAGAAGGTGAGAGGGATCGCGTACGAGTAATAGGTTTAGCCATTAGGTATTTGCTATCATCGACTCTTTTTTTTATTTCTGCATTTGTTTCGTTAACACTCACTGTGATATATGCATTTCTATCATTATGCTTAATTGTTTTTGCACTGTTTGCACTCATAAGAGTTTTTTTTTTTTTTTTTTTTTTTTACTGTTTACAGTTGTGCTCTTCTTATTTGTTATTGTTTATCAACACCGAGAATAAAAAATGTGTATGTTTATGTATGTATGTACATACATGTATTTTTTTCTTTTCTTTTATTTACTTTTTTTTTGTATACAGTGCAACTTCGACAATCCGGACACATATAGTTTTAAGCTCGTTCGGATTATCGAGTTGTCCGGACTATAGTTGTGAAATTTATTGAAATAAGCTAAGAGAATTTAAACATGAATTTACTTTTTTGGAAACTTTGTCATCACAAATTTTTAGATATCTATACAATGCCTTAACTTAAATTTATTTTACTAGCCTGAGCTCGTTGAAAAATCGCCTTACTTGTTATATGGGTGCCCCGGTAGGCTAGCTGGTAGTGAGCTAGTCTATAAGTACCGGGGTTGCGGTTCGATTCCCGCCAGAGACTCTGGTCTCTTGCAGACAAGCGAAAAAAAAATCTTCACATAAAAGAATTTGGCCTTTGCTTTTAAATTTCTGATGATCTATTGCAAAAACATGTGTTAAGCCCTTCCTCTAATTCTGGATTTTCTGCTTTTTTCATAACTTTTCTATTTCTTAAAAAAAGTTGTATGTATTAAGAAAATGGTTTAATACATTATTATAGGTATTCGAAATAAGTTGTTTTATATTTTCCTTTTTTTTTTTAATGTCGCAAATAGTTGAATTAGGAATAACTATAGAGTTTTTTTCCCTCATCAAGACTTTGTAAAAAATCACACTTTTCATTTAAAGTTAGTCAGCCATGTTCTGGAAATTGAAATCACATGGAATTTAAATCGACGGAGATTTTATATTAAATTTTTTTCAAAATTAACGTGGCTTTTCCTGATTTTAAAAGTAGTTCTGGTAAAGATAAGTGGTCCTCAAAGTATGACTTTTATAAAAGGAAAAAATTTTATATAATTTAAACTTTGTTCGATTTAAATTTCACTCGAATTCGATTTCCAGAATATCGCTTAGTGGTTTATGCTTGCGTTTACTATTTGGAAACATGGAGGAAAACCAAAACGGAAGCAATGACAGTACAAAATGCGAATCAACGTGTGAATCCCAAATCATGTGAGGTAAAAACGGTAAAACAACGGCATTTAATTTTTGTTCTTATAACAAAAATTTGTCCGGTGTGTAGAGGTAAAAATTTGAAATTGTCCGAAATGTACAAGCGTCCGAATTATTGGAGTGGCCGGACTGGCGCATGTCCGGACTATGGAAGTTGTACTGTACTTTATTTGTTCACGTTTTTATAAAAAAAAATAAAACGTATGCCGAGCTTAGAAAACACGTCTATCTTCAACGAGCGCGACAGACAGAAGACGAAAATGATAATTAAATCAAAATTAAATTTTTAATTTTGATTCAACAAAAAAAATAATTGATTCAATTATTACATTAATTAAATTTAAACACTTTTTAAAATATTTTTTTAATTGATAAAACACTTTTTTCTGTTTTGCAACTTTAAACATTGAGAATATACATTTTGAACAAGACAATTAAGCTAGATGCCCTATTCTAGCTATATACGGATATCCCTTATCCCTAATATAAGAAAGTACTGAACTAGATACACGAATGTAGCCCATTTATCAAATTACGCCTGATACAATTATGCGAATTCAATTTATTTAAACTAAATTCTAGTTGGAAACTGGTCAATCGAATATAAAATATTCGATTATTGAGCTGTTAAGCCATACTGATAAATGGCCTCCTTTCCAAAAAATTTCAAACTTAACCCCTAAGGATTATCGCACCCCCTAACACTTTTTATAAATACTGTTCAAAGTCTCTTTATATAAAAAAGATGGATCTGACAAGTAACATTCCTTCAGAACGTTACTCGGAATCTCTCCTAAGAGTCGTGTTAAAAGATTTGGAATCTAGATGGAGTGAATTGAAAACTTCATATAGGGACGTTATGCTGGTCCCAGATAGGGAGGGGTATCCCGACCTTAAGGAAACTGCTTTGTTAAACGTTGAGGCATATGCAGAAGTTTATTACCAATATAGCGCCATTATTCTTGATTTAATCAAATCATCTTCAAGTATGATTCGAACCACGTCCTTCAAAACACCTCACGCTATTACTTAGCTATACCACCTGTTGCTCAAAAACTTGATTTGTGTTCATCGAAGAATGATACGGCAACCCAAGCCAGAAAACCAAGATTGATTATAAGAGAAGAAAACTCATTAACTAAGGATGAGTCCCATACCAGTAACCAATCTCACACAATTGCTGCAGAAGCTAGCAGTATTCTGAAAATTACCCACCGAAAAGCTCTAGGACATAAATGTTCAGAAAATTTAACGCAATCATGCAAAGTAGAGTGCCAAGTTAACAAATTAAGTATTTGCTCCATGTCGCGATCAATTAAAAATCAAAACTCTGTTATAAAATTCAGAGAAACGCAAGAGCAAATCTTATCAGTTAATGATGACTCCCCTACACTACAAAACTCAAACTCAAATAGCGGAGACTCTACCAACTTTCTCCAGAAAAGCAGATCTAAAATTCAAGAATATATAGTTAATGGAGAGTCAATATCTTCAGGCAAACTATGCAACGAAGGCCCCAAGTGGAAAGCAAAGTATAGGGCATTGAATGAACGGAGAACTTCCCTAAATATCCAAAATAATTGGTGCCATTTGAGAAAAGAATGGCAAAAGGTTAAAACAAAATCCGAACCTCAGTATAAAACCTTTGCCTTAAAACTGCATCTTAATAAAATTCGCAAAAAAGAATATCTCGTAAATCTAATAAAAAATTTTAACTTATGCACAATTCCGTATTTCTTTGGCGGGGGAGGTCTACAACCATGGGTACTATATGACAGAGGAAAGATTTCCTCTTGAAAATTCGACGGCTAATGATTCCCAACTACTACCCATTAGAATTTTTATCATCTACTTATAAAATTCCCTGTTGTCTTTATTTCTTTCCATTTAGTCACATGTTCAATCGTAGACGAAGTGGGCTACCAAGCCGAAGTCATACATTTAGTCATGACCGCAGTTGTCCACCGGGGATACTATGGCTTAATGGGATGTCAATAGCGAGAAAAATATAAATGGTCGAGAATCTGGACTATTGTTTAATTGCTTGGCAGTAGCCACAACAACGTCATCACCAATGTCAACACCCACAACCACGACATTAACTTCAGCATGAACCTCAACACCAGCGTCAACAACGTCGTCAGCACCAACAACAACATCGTCAACAACAGCAACAACCATCTCAGCAACCAGCGGCACAACCATCCAGTAGCCCGTTTCTGTATTTCTCGCATCGTAAAATTTCCCGCATGAAACAAGTGAATTATAACAAAAACAGTGCAATATGACACAAAAAATGGTTTTTCTCACATAAGTGTTTCTGTATATTTACTTTGGGAGAATTATCTGTCATTTAAATAATTTTCCAGCATTTATTGGAAGGATGTGAGAAAAAGTGTTTCTGTATTAATATTTTGCTAAAAGTTTCTCACAAGAACTGTCAAAATAAGTTACATTTAAAATTGATGCGAGAAAAATAAAATTTAAAAAAATGGAGCACAAATTATGTATCTATGTACGCAAGTATGTGTATTATTTTTTTTTTATTTGAAGGGAAAGAATTTTAATGATGAAAATAAATAAAACACAATTGTTAAATTTTGTTATTTTAATTTTTTAAGCCCTTCATTGCTTTCGTTTTATGCAGGGCTGCCAGATAAATTTTTGCAAAAATCGTTAATTTCCTAAGAAAGAATAAAAAAAAATCGGCTAATTTAAATGTATTAAATAATCTAAGGAAATAAAAATTTAACAGTTTTCCTTCGAAATTTTGATTTTGCCCATAAATTTTTAAGCTGCCATGTTTTTAAAGATATCGTTTTTCTGTGGTGCAGAATATATAATTATACTAAACTAATTAAAATTGTTTTATTTCGAAGACTGAATAATATCTTCACCAGAAAAAATCAGAAAATCGGCACTTTGCTAATTTTGGAACAAAAAATCGTCAAAATGACGATAAATCGACAAATCTGGCAGCCCTATTTTTATTATATCTATTTCTTTCGTTGACGTTTCGCTTGCATTTGACACTTAATTACTGGAAGTATTCCAGTTAAAACAGAATCTGTGTTGTCTGTTCTCGCAATCAAATACAGAAACACTTTTTTCTCACAAATCAAGAAACGATGGAATTTTTGGTTTCACACTTAGGGCTAATAAATCAGAGCAAGTTAAACTCTGTTTTTGGTTTAAAATGTGCTTAAACCGATAAATCTAAAAATCAGTAAATATATAAACCATATTTAAACGCATAACATTGGGCGTTTAAACTACCAATACAAACCATATGAATTTGTCAACATTTATCGTAGTGCTGCCACATGTTACTTTTTAAACTACATATAATACATGGGACACTGATTTACAACTGTTGAGTTTAAACTACATATAAATTTAAGTTTAGTTCAACTAAACTAGCGTTTAAGCCCTCACTGATTTATTAGCCATTAATGTGAGAATATTGCAATGCGAGAAATACAGAAACGAGCTACAGTACACAACAAGTAAAGCCTGACGGGCAAGAAATGGCCGAGGCTATAAAATCATTGGCGCAAGATTTGTTGTGAGGGATAACCTTTAAGCTATTGCCAAAGTCGAGGCCCGGCGCCATGTTCAAACTCAGATTTGAACAATAAATTTGAAAAAAAAGTGGAAATTAAAATATAATAAAAATGAATTAAAAAATCTTTAAATAAAATATGTATGTACAAATGAATTTAAAATCTGACAATCTGATGAATTTAGAATAATGAATTTAAAAAGAAAATCTCTTATAATGTAAATATTAGGGAAATCGAACGATTATTATTCGACCGGTTATTTTAGCTTTGCCCAAGTCGGTTATTTTAAAATGCCCATTTTTCGAATATCGAATAAACCGGTTATTTTGGTATAATAAACCGGTTATTTTAATAATGTGTAATTAATATACATTTTCCTTACTCTGGTTTTAGATGTACCCGTAATTTAAGTATTTTCTAATTGAATATATTCAAACTTAAACTTTTAATGAAGAATGTTAAAACAAAATGTAACAAAGGTCAAAAAACATTATGAACACTGTAAATAAAAATCGTTTATAAAAGCGTGTGTTCTTGTAAAAACAACCAAAAACTGTTCAAAATACTACAAAAACATGTGCAGTTAAAAAGTAAAAATTTGTGCTTGAGTATATTAAATATATTTTTATATAGAGGTTATCTCTATAGATTTTTTAAAAGCGATTCAAAAGACAAAGCTGGGTGCTTGAAGTGCCCTCAAATGATAAGTTACAAAGATTTTTCCATGTCACGACTTATTAATCACCATTAATTAGCCATGCTTGACATTAATGTGCTCCAAATAAAACTTAACTCCGTTCGAAGTAGTTCTAAAGAGACGACAAATAATACTTTACTAGAATACGCTGCCAAAAATGAATCTTAAATGAATATTATCCCATTGTGTTTCCACGGACAAAATGCCCCTTAAGGCACTTAAAACTCTTAAGTAAGTTCTAGCATCTCTTCAACGATATTGGAAAAATTTCTACCAGTTTTATTTAACAAAACACCAAGAACTAAAAAACAAAATTGAAGAAATCAAACAATGTCATGGAAGGTCTTAAATTGTTGTCGACGAATTGATAAATATTTCACACAAAAAGCATGTACATTTTACTTTTCGTTTTTATAATGCTGAAACAAAATAATTTGAAATAGTATATAATCCTGGCTAAGACTTTTCAAAAATATGGTTGATTAATATAGACATGCTTATCAACCAACAAATTAAAACTCATTCAAAATAAATTTGGGAGAATATTTAAAATAATATCTTTATTAAATTCCTACAATTTATTTGCTTTTGTAAAACGTTTGTCTATATCAAATATAATTCAACAGTTTCTAAATTACATTAAACAAATGTCTTCTTACAAATAAAGTTATTAAATCAATAAAAAATTGTTGAAAACTAAGCTAAAGTTTGATCAATTTACTGGTCCCACTTTTCTCGGATTTTATCGTTCCTAACCTTTTTGAATTGTTTTGTTTTTATTCAAATTAACTTATTACAAAAACTTATTTGATTTTTGTGTTTTTATGTATTCGAATTAAAACCGGTTAACCGGTTATTTAAAAAATGCTTAACCGGAAGCCGGGGTTTTTAAAATAGCAACTATTCGTAATATTCGAAGACCGGTTATCGAAAAAAGTCGAATAATCGATCTCCCTAGTAAATATGTAAATTGAATTTAATATTTGAATTGTAACGTATGCAATGTAATTTCTAAATGAATACAAATTTTGTTATATGTAGTTTAAAAGCCATTGGTTTTAAAAGCTGTCTTTTACTGATCTGCAGATATGAAATGTAAATGAATTTGTAACTTCTTAAGGCTAGATTACACTATCATACTTTGTATTAATACATGTCAAAAACTCAAGTAATATGACAAAGTGTGATAGTGTGAATGCAATGTGTCACAAGTATTACGAAAAAAGTTTGACATCCCATACGACTTAATCGTTTTTTGAAAAATTTCTAAACGCTAATACTTTTCATTGGATCAGGGTTGCATTTTAACAAAAGCATGTTCATGTGTGATAGTGTGACTACAAACTGTAATGTTACATTAGATTTTTTGAAAGTCACAACAAAACTCATTAGATTTCCTATCACAAAGTATTATGGAATACGTAAGGCTTGTGAGATAGTGTAATCTAGCTTTTAGTACTTACGGAACTATTCCAAACCTCTTCGGCTATCTGCGAACCGAAGACAGGTTAATATCTAAAAATTTAATTATGTATTTATCACTTATCCCCTAGCAACAGAAGCAACCAGTGGTAGTGAACAATTTTAAAATCTTATTAGCTTAACTAAAAGTGTTATTAACTTAACCTTAAGTGTCATTTGCTTAACCTTAAAATAATTATTATACCTTAAAACGTATTAAATAAAAAATCAAATACCTACCTTAATACCCTAAACTCACCAAAGCGTTGTTATCATTATCCTCATTGGAACAACACCCAAAACTCACAAGATAATTATCAGCCCAAGTTCTAATCAAAATTGTACTTGGAATATAAGTTAATAAGTTTCTCTTTATTCTTTCCTTGTACACAATCTCTACAATTATAATCACTCCTGTGAGTGATTATAATTACAATATTCCTAAAAAGATCATCTCGCATCTTGAAGTGACCTACAGTTCTGCACTCTAAACTGGAATATTGTTAAATATTCTGTGTGGCTCCTAAACACAGAAGTACAAGGGTGTAGAGAATTTTTACAGGATTTGGATATTAATATTCCGCCTTTTTTGTCTAATGTAAGAACAGCTAGTGGTCAATATCATCGAATACTTTGAAAGGTGAATTTGTTATTTAGGTATACAAATCAGGAAAATCGAATGCAACTATATCTTTGACCTGATTTTGAACAGTGTCTGTACTTGGGGATAGATTTTTGGAGAATATTCAAATTGGCCCCAAAAGTCATAAGTATTAATAAAATTAGCATGGAACAAATGAGGAAGGATTTTGAATTAGATGAACAGGATAATAAATTAAAACCACACGAACTGGAAAAGAACAACATAAAAGAATAGACGAAGTTATTAGGGAATTCGATACTTTTGAGGAAAAGGGATTAGGAATGATGCATCTAGAAAAACACACTATCAAATTAATGGACGCTGCAGAGCCCGTTAAAGATAGTTATTACCCTATTTCTCCAGCTGTTCAAGATATAACATACAAAGAGATAGATACGATGCTGGACTTAAAAGTTATTGAATTGAGTGAAAGCCCATGGTCAAACCGTACCACCATTGCTAGAAAGCCAGGGAAAAAGGCGGTTTATAAAAGACTTCGCAACTATATCAGCTCCTCTAACAGACACATTAAAAAAGTCAAAAAAATTTTCATATGACTGCTGAGGCGGTAGAAGCTTTTGAAAAACTTAAAAAAGCTTTAACTTTTGTACCTGTTGTGCGACATGCTGATTTTACAAAACGTTTTTATATACAATGTGATGCATCAGATGATGGCATAGGGGCTATATTGTACCAATTAAATTCCAAAAATGAAGAGCACCCTATAGCATTCTACTCTCAAAAGATTAATCCATGTTTGTATGTTTGTGTTGTCCTAATATATTACCTAGTACCTGATTTTCTTATAGATTTATTAACTAAATATCTTGCAATAATATAAGAGGTTATACATTCAACATAAGGAGATGTTTTTGTTATATGTATGCTGAAAGAAACGGGTATTAAAAAAGAGAAAATAAAGTAGTTGAGAACTACATAAACAAGCAGCCGTAGAAAAGTTATTTGAATTTGTACTTAATTTCATGTTGTAAAGAAAAAAAAACTTACGGTTGTAAAGAAAAAAGGGTTAAACGCTTCCTTTTTTTCTTTAGGAATAGGAAAGCGGCTTAATTAAATACAAAAAAGTTAAGTTTAATAAAATATATACATGTTATAACTATAGCTAGAGTCTAAGAAATATTTAAGTTATTTGTAAGGCAGTATTGTGAAACTGTGGAGAAACCAATTGTGTGTGATCGAGAGTGTAGGTCTATGTGTTACATGTCCTAGTCATAAAATAGTGGCCTGTAAAGAGAAGAGAAAAGAAAGGAAACGGGTTGAGAAGATTTACATAAAAGAAAAAAAGAAAACAATTATATATATACGCATATTAAGAAAAATATAATCACTTAGGACTCAAAGAAATCGCGAGAAAATAACAGGAACCACTTCAGTGAGCTCCTTTAAGTGTAGTGTAGTAGTAGATTGTGACGTGTGTTAGGAATGAAAAAGTGAGTTCTAAAAGGATAGAAAAATAAAAAATAGCATAAGTTTTTGTTAAAAAGTGATAAAAGATTTAGGCCCTAATCATGTAAAACGCAGTGCCACGCAAAAGAATAACATTGAAAGCACAAACAATGCCATAAATATTTTGTAATTTTGTTGTTGCTTTCAACAGAAATTCATGTACCGTTTTAAAATTATCAACGACACAAGCAATGGAGCGTTTGAAATTTTAAGACGCAATGTGAATTTCTGTAGGAAGCAACAACAAAATAACAAAATATTTTTGACATTGTTTGTGCTTTCAATGTTATTCTTTGCCGTGCGCTGCGTTTTATATGATTAGGGCCTAAGTTTTACAAAAGAATTAAATAAAAAGATACTTGTATATATGAATATATAAAAAAAGAGTTAGTAGGAATAAACAGAACTAAAGCCCAAAAGAAATAAGTGGTGTTTAAATTTGTAGGTTTAGTCAGTATATGCGTTTTCTTTTGTTCTAGTGTATAAGTGTACTTATAGGGAGTAGTTACTCATAAAATTAAGTAAAATAATAATAAATAATGTTAAAAGGAAAAAAAAACATGAGGTTACAATTTAAAGTGGCAATGATGGAAAGGTTAGTGGCAGTAAACGGTCGAGTGGTTTAAGGGTGATATTGTTGCATATTGGTGGACTACCACTATGACTTGGTTGGGAGGGCATAATGGGAGACCAACACCTGTCTCCGGATGATGGCCTCATATGGTGTGCTGGGGAAAAAGTTTCTCAGTAGTATTTTCTTACCTTTTTTTGTGTTTGTGTCACGATCCTAGTGAGAGGGTTGGAACCTCCTGAGAGGTGAGGAAAAGAGCTGGAATCCTCATTAGGCCAAACGGACCGTAACACACACAAATTTCCTGAAGATCGGTCGATCATCTACCTTAGGCCCCATATAAATCCCGCTCCCGGAAAACAGCTTAGTACGCCTAAACCCGTTAATAATAAAATTGTTATAAAATTTGGAACATCAGCGAATGACAAACTTAGTGTACCCTTATTCACCAGTTGTGGTGAAGAAGGGTATTAAAAGAATTAATACGGGAAATAAAATTTCTTTTTTTAAGTTTTGTGTTCCACGTGTGGTACTTTTTGAATTTTCTATTATTTTGAATTTAGAGACTTTAAATTAAGTGAGTGACTATCATCCCATAAGATAAAAAATTTTGGAACAGGAACCATAACCGTTGACATACAAATATGTCCATGAAAGAAAATAAACTGCTTACAAAGAAGCAGGTTAATTGCTAGCACTTAAACAAGTACAAAACTAGAAACATAAAATTTGGCATATAAATATCTTTACGAAAGAAAAGGAGCCGCTAACGAAGTAGCGGTTTAAATGTTAACAATTAGTACGTGCTACTTACACAGTTCTTAAGCTTTTCAAAATTATAAATAATTAAAACATCAGAAACCCGGCCGCAAAACATGCAATTTTTAACAGAGTATGAAAACAAAAAAAAAACATTTCGCAAACGTTTGCAGAATGTACAAGATTTTTAAATTGTATTGTACATGAGCAAAACAAAAACTTTTCAAGTGACAAAGAGAGAACACGAAACAAATAGCTTTTCACTCATCTGGATTATTTAATTTACCGTTACAATCGTACATTTAAGTACAAAACAAATAGAGACACGTATTTTTTGAATAATTGATTTAGTTGTTGTTTGGTTGTTTGTTGCGTAATAATAAAGTCTCGCCCAAAAATGATTTGAATGATTTGTTTGTATGAGAAATATTTTTAGTTTTTAAGTGGATACGAATTTGTTGTTTTTTTTTTAATATATTTTTTTTTCTTTGAATTACTTTTCATTTTGTTTTTTTTAATTACTAAAGCTATGTATGATTTGAATGGTTTGTTTGTATGAGAAATATTTGATCCTTTTGGCACTTTGCTTAACGAAGAGTTTCATTAAGTACATTATAGTTGGCCACATATGTTTTATATGTATTCGCTCAGTTGCTTAAGTTGACTTAAGCTGCCTAATGCATATCATGGTTGGGCCTTAAGTCAATTACCAAACGTTTGTGAAACGTTTTTTCTCCGAATGTTTCAATATTGTTCTTCCTCTTTTCTGTTCTAGCAGCGTACGTTAATATTAATGTACAATTTGGTCTCACGAGCTCATTGTTTATGTTTTGTTTTTGTTTTACTCGCTGCAAAGAACAAAACAAAACGAACGCAAACTTTTCGTTTTGTTTGAAACAAAATATGTTATATATTGCAAAATAAATGCAATTTGGGTATTTAGATGTCGCAGATTTACCAAATATGTACTGAAAACGTAAAGAAGGAGTACGGAGGCCTTCTAGAAGGCCTCTGTACCCCTTCGCTCCATTCCTTACTCATATCTTTTTTACACACGTTGTCATTGGGGGAAAGACCTTCCGCTTTCTTTTCTTTCGCAGGCCTTTTGAAAGGCATTCAAATAAATGGCTTTTAGAAGGCTTTCCAGAGAATGGCTGTCAAAAGGCCTTAGAATAAAGGTTATCTTGAAGGGTTTCTAAGAAAGGTTTGTTACAAGGCCTTTCAATTAATGGCTCTTAAAAGGCCTTTCAGAATATCCTTGTAAAAATGTCTTCGATTAAAGGTCATATTGAAGGGTTCTTAATAAATATAAAATATAATATATGAATAAATTTCAAAAAAATATACAAGTTTAGTGTTTTATAAGTTTAGTTTAGTATACATATAGTCGGTTGATAATTTAATTGTCGTATGTGGATTCCGATAGTTTCGAGTAAATTGAGTTTGAATACATTTAATTTGAAAATTGCTTCAGCAAATACCACATTCGACAAACTCAACACTCCATATCTCGAAAACAGTATGAGGTATCGAAAAACTGATTACGCCAAATAAAAGATCAGGTCGGAAAACCTACGGAATCGATCTAAACTCAAAACCGCAAAAAATGCACAAACAACAATTAAATTATGTAATAATATGTAATATTTATTAACAGAATTACACATACTATAATTACTATATAAACAAAAAATATAGAATTAATTTAAAAAAATAAATATACATATACATACATATTTAATACATATCTACTACATTACATTTTCATTATTTAGCACAAGTACCTATCTTCTTTAATGAACATGACTCAACTAAAATGATTTACATTATTGTTTTCATTTGGTATTTCAATATGTACATATGTATGTAACTTTGTTTTTATAACGGGATCTGAATTCTTTCGCTTTTGCTTGGCGAAAAAACAAAACAAAAAATGTTACTCTTTCTCTTTTCAACTTCAACTAAAATTTTTTTGTTTTTGCTTGTGCAAAAAAACCAAACAAA
This sequence comes from Pollenia amentaria, assembly GCA_943735925.1. Classification (NCBI taxonomy): domain Eukaryota; kingdom Metazoa; phylum Arthropoda; class Insecta; order Diptera; family Polleniidae; genus Pollenia; species Pollenia amentaria. The sequence continues at coordinate 87,617,588 of OX031010.1, read as the reverse complement.
AAATGTTACTCCTTCTCTTCTCGCTTCTAATAGAAGCGAGTGTGGAAGGAGATATCTTATCTTTTATACCAAAAATCCAAGGCCTTCTATGAGGCATTCTATAGCAGTTAGATAATAATATTAATGGAATCAAAAAAACATTTTATGAAGGCTAAAATAAGAAGGTCTTCTGAGTTTTCCCGCTGGGACATATAAGTATGTTCCAAAGTATGTGTAATGAATATAAATGCAGAAGTTAACAACATGTAATTTTCCTATGGTATTTAATCAGTTAGAAATTAATTGACGACAATTGTTCGAGTTATTCTTTATTCGGAATTGGCTATTTGAATTATTCGACCAAATAATAGCGGATTAATCGTTATTCGGATTCTCTAATACTAACGCAGAGTACAAATATTTCCCGAAAAAAATTTTTTGTGTTATTTTAAGCAAATTTGACAGCAGCGCCGAAGGTTGCTACTTTTTTGTTCAGTTGTGGTAGCTTTTGTACACAACAAAATAAATTGTTATAATTTTGGACCACCTTAATAAGTTTACTTTAAAAATATTTCTGTACATACAATTGTGTGTGTAATCATCAGCACAAATTGTTTTTAGAATTATGATTCTGAGGTCTGTGATGAAATAATGAACGGGCAAAAAAATTTTAATATAAAAACCATTGAAAAATAAAACATCCGTATTAATTAAAGAATATTGGACGTGCAAACATCTAAGGTGAAAGTTCGTATATAGACGGATAATTTTTTTGCGGATGTTACATAAAGTAGAGACAATTAAAAAAAATTATATAAAAATTAAAAAAAAAATGTAAAATTCAGAAAAATCCCTGGTTAAAAATAAATTAAATCAAGTGAATACATACAAAAAAAAAAAAAAAAAAAAGCAAGAGAAATAAGAAATTATAAAAAATAAATATTAAAGAATCAAAGAAAATATGTTGTACATTAATTTAGTTTTAGTATTATTTCATTTGTATTTATTGAATTCGTATAAGTATAAACTATGATCTTATAACATAATTAAATTCTTACGGTTTTTGTTTAGTATAGGTGTTAAACGCGTTTCTATTCGTAGGAGTACTGCGGCATCTATTCTTTTTTTTTTGAATTTTTTGTGTTAAAGCCTAAAACACCGATCTTTAAAAAATTAAGAACTCACGTACTCATGTACAACATATTTAATATTCATCTTTTTTTTTTTAAATGTGAATTATGACTATGGTTTTTTTTTGTTTTTTTATTGCTTTCGGTGTATAGATGTCAGTAGTGCCCTTAATGTTTCGTGACTGGTGGGATGAACTCGAATTTCCAACACGTACTTCGCGTCTGTTGGACCAACACTTCGGTACGGGATTGAAGTAGGTTTTATTAAGTTATTTGCATCATATTTATATGTATGTGTTTCTAATGTACATATGTCAAATACTTTCAGACGCGATGATTTATTGTCATCCGTTTGGAATTCCAGGCCAACAATACTGCGTTCTGGATACCTACGCCCATGGCAACGTACAACCGGCTTGCAAAAGCAAGACTCTGGATCAACTTTAAACATTAATGACGAAAAGTTTGAAGTAATTTTGGATGTTCAACAGTTCACACCAAACGAAATCAGTGTCAAGGTCACTGACAAATTTGTTATTGTAGAGGCCAAGCACGAAGAAAAACAAGACGAACATGGATTTGTATCCAGACAGTTTACAAGACGTTATCTTTTACCAAGTATGTCTCTAACTTGATCAATTATCATTTCTTTCGAATTTTAATTTACAGATTAATAATTTGATATTATTTTTCTATAGATGACATCAATTCAGACACTGTTACTTCATCGCTCTCATCTGATGGGCTATTAACCGTTACCGCACCAATGAAACATGTCCATCCACCTAATACAGAGCGCGTGGTTTTAATTTCTCAAACCGGCCCCTCTTCTAAAACAGACAAAGATAAAAAGGTCGAAACCACCACAGCTTAAAACCGAGTGACCCTAATAACGGATGTTACATACAGAGAAAAAAAAATATATTTACCTCTTCACACATATAGAAACTGTGTGAATTCAACACACTTGTAAAAGTTCACCTAAATATTTTGACAAATATTTTTTAAACAATAAACAACTAAAAAACAATATTTTTTATTACATTTTTTGATAATGTGTTCCTTAAGCCTACAGTACACGGAATGTAAAAAGCCACATGTACATGTAGATCTGACGTAATTTTGACGTCATCACGAAGCCACAATGGCTACATGCCGTGTTCTTCCACATTTTGGTTCACTCACATATAGCACACATTTGCATGTGAATCCCATGTAGCTTTCAAAGTACATGCACACATGTCACATTTTTACATGCCGTGTACTACCCTGTTACATATAAATTCGGACACATTCAACATTTTTCATGCGCATGAAGCCGTCACAAAATATGTGGAAGCGAAAATTTTTGACACGACATTTGCGGACTGCATGTACATACATTAGAGTTGCCAGTTGTTTCGCATTTTTTTTATAAAAAAAAAGAAAAATGTCATTGTAATTATAAACACTTTTGTTTCTTTTTTTTAAGAATTTTTAATACTCTTAAAATTTAAAAAGGAAATAAGATACATATAAATAATAGAAAGAGAATTGTTTTATTATGTCTTATTTTTCGAGTGACTTTTTAATATAGAAATTTGTCCTTCTTTTTTTGAAAATAAAACTGGCAACTCTATTTAACATTGTTTATGCACTAGAGAAGTCTACAAAGCCGTCCCTTTCTTTTGTATGTCTTCTATGGCAAAGCCATGAATTCAATGTGTCAAGTCCAAATTACATATGAAAACAAGGGACAGCTAGAACTGCTACCTTGCTGAATGTAGTTTGGTTATTGGCATTTGATTTTTTTTGTCAGTTTTGATAAAAGTTAATTGGATATTCCCATGATGAAATAAGCAGGTGGCATTACTACGCCAGATGACTATTTTTTGCTCTGGTATTGTTTGTCTAGTGTTATGTCAAAGTTTTGTTTATGTTTACAAAAAGTCCACGTTTTGTGCTGTTGTTATTGTATTGTATTAAAGTTTTTGATTATTTGAAATAAAATTAAATAAGATAGCAACCATAGTGAAATAAAACTTGGCTAAAAATTAATTTATTTCATTGCGTTCGGCGGCAAAATTAGATTTTAGTTTAATATAATTTTTGTCGTATACGGAGACTTATTTTTCATTTTTGTTGTAATGTTGTATTTGTTGCCGTAGCGCTGCCACCTACTTATTCCACCATGGATATTCCAGTCTTATTTATAAAAATGCAATTTTTTTTTATATTTTTCCAAAACAATAATACATAATCAGTGTTGTTAACTCTCAAATTTTCAAAAGCACTAATCTAGAAAAACCCATAATTTTTGATCAATTTTGCTATATTTTAATTTAGGACCAATTTTTATTTGTTTTGTTCACATAAATTCCGGAGTTACCAAAAACATCACATTAACTTATTGCTAGGGAAAGAGTTATACATATAACTTTAATAAGTATATTTAAGTTGTTATAGTCTATGCACATTTAAAGAAAATAGTTTGAATTCTGATAACTATTTTATCACAATGTGTGTAAAACTTTTTATTGGGCAAACATATTCATACTTCTGAGGTTTTACTTTCTGTTGAGAGCGCAGCTGATTATTTTTTGTGTCATTTAACATCATGTCGAACTTGTGTACAATTTGTGTTTAGGGAAATTGTTTAACGCCATTTATAACTCTAAAATAATTATATTTGATATACATCATGTTATCAATTTTTTGATGACGGCCAACCTTTAAAATTATCCAACAATTGTCAAAAATTAACACCAAAAAAGTTTTAAAAATGTAAAGATATCGATCGCACATGATCAACAAGAGGGTATTAACTGGAAATTTGGAGTAGGAGCAAAACACATGTTCGTTTAATATTTAAGGCACATGAAAAATAATTTTTAAGCCAAACGTTTCATTACAAATATGTTGACCATATAGCAAGATATTTTTTCCGCGGGTGAATATTACGTGTCGATTTTTTTCTAAATAGTGTTGATCAAGTCCGATATGTAGAAACAAAATAGGCTTAAATCTAGTTTGCCGACGCAGCTCCAAAGCGAAAAAAATGGCGCAAACGCATAGTTTTCGAGCTATGGACCTCATAAGTCATATATACATATATGTGATTTTCCACTACATATCTCAACGTATATGGCAAATATTTGTGTAATTTTAAAGCTTTTGAAAAGAGCTTTCCTTATTTACAAAATTAGTTTAAAAATTCTTAGCCCATTAAGAAGCGAAAATACCAAAGTTTTTAGTTAGTATAATAATTACTATGGAAAGAAGTTTAAGTTAGCGAAGCCGGTGTTTGTTATGCTATAAATGACGGGCGAAGACCGTCTATCCAGAGAAGTAGGCGATGCCTATGTTTGTATTAAAAAAAATTTTTTTTTTACACTTTACATGGAATAAACTACACAAGTATTTACCTACTGCACTTCCGTAACATTTTGGGCGCTTGTGAAACGGTAGCAAATTATTTTGGTAACAAAATATTTCATTTTTCGCTGTTGGAAATGATATCTTTGTAGACGATATAAAATTTTGACATTTGTGAATTGATTAAAAAATATTTAAAAAAGTGTCAACAATTTACTTCCAATAGTACTTTGCTACCGTTTCACACGCGCCCTTTGATGTACAATTTTGTTGAAACTGTAATGGAAGTTAAAGGGTTAAAAATTTTGTAATAAATTTTGTATTTTTATAACGAGCTATTCAAGCTTAAAAATGATACCAATGTTGGCCCAATACGTTTAGAAATGTAGTGGAAAATCGCATATTTAAGTGAAAACTTTAGAGGTGCGTAACTCAAAAACTATGCGTTGGCGCTACTTTTTTCACTTAATATTTTCTTCTTACTTTTAAATTTTCTATCACCCTGGGCACCTTTTCTATTTGGAGCTGCGTTGGTAAACTAGATTTTTTTAAAATTATTCGTTAGGGAATTTATATTGACAAAAAATACAAATTAGATTTTTTTCAATGTAAATTCCCAAACCAAAATTTTTATTGCAAACATAAGCAGTGAAATACACTAAAAAATGTTTTATATAGTGAAAACTATTTTTTTAAATTGTATTATATTGTAATGCATTAATGTGGGTATGTCCATATATGTATACACAAAACAATTTCTGCTATTTTAAATAGCAAATTATAATTGCACAAGTGTAATGCAAAGAATTGTTAAAAAGAGCTAAAACATTTCTCAAAGAATAAAATTGACAACGCTGTCAATAATACTACTGGTAACATGCCGTGTACTAGAAATTCACATACACATGTAGATTTCGTCCATACACGCATGTAAAATGCGTACATTTGCTCCATGCCGTGTACTAAGTAGTAACATTCATGTAGCCATTTACATGTGTATACATGTACTATCTTTGCAAATGTGCCAGCTTCAGTCACATGCGACACATTTAAATTTTGGGACAAAATTACATTTCGTGTACTATCCAAATTTCGTTGCATGTTATTACTGCGTATCATTCAAAAACTGTAACCGAAGTGCTTAACATTCTCTTGACGTCAGAGTCGCATGCGCATGTGGGTTTTTACATACCGTGTACTATAGGCTTTAACAATTTTTAAAAGAAATTTTAATGTTTCGCATTTTATTGCATTTAAAACAATGCCTAAATTTTTATTCCGTACTATCAATGGCGCTGGTTCCTTATAATATAAAAAGTAGAAAAACCACTCTGTTTCAAGCTTATGTAGCATAAAATTATCACCTTTAATAAGGAGTGGTTCACCAAAGTCTCATCTGCAATTTTGGTAACCAGTAAGTATACTCACTCCACCATACATGGAGAGGGTATTATGGGGTTTTGCTGAGATGTTTAACCCATAAAATATTCATTTTCGACCCTTATTTTAGAATATCGATAGACTTAGAATTACCTCCTGAATCGACCTAACGGCAGTATGACCTTTGCACGCAAATTACAATTTGTACCAAATTGTATCAAATTGTCAAAGGACGAATAGCAAGAATCGGCCCATAGCTTCATAAAGCCCTTAAACACACTTCTTTCCGGAATAGTTTATTCTTTCATATAAACCATCTTTGTATGCTGGTATTTCGCTTGAACTTGGCCCAAAAATATTTTATTTCAACCTTAATCATTTAACCCAATTTTATTTGAATCGGACTATATTTTACCACAGCTTCCATAAAAATACCATCCCTTTTAATGCCATAACAACCTTATAAATATTGGTATTGACATAAATTTGGTGACATTAACTTCAATGTCATGTTTGTAGGTCCAGACTTGACCATAGGTCCCATTTAAACGCTTTCCAAAAAATCTTATTTAGATGTCTAGATAATATTCGGCACAAATAACTGGTATAAGTACGTGAAACTTAAACTATTTACACAATTTTCTTTTGGCGCGTCCATATTTGCACATAAGTCCCAATTAGGGCACACTCTCATAAATATGTATTGGTGTAAGGTATTATGTAGTCGAGCTTTCTCAGTTGTTTTAATAATTAGGTAAATATGATTAAGGTGAGAAAATTATCCAGCAAACAGTAAATATTGATGTGAAATTAATAATGACATTTAATTAAACACAGTCTCAAAACTAATAGCATTTAAAAAAAAATTCAAATAAAATCGATATTATTTTTCACACCTTTTATTTGTGTTTGCTGGGAATGTGGAGAATATTTATTTGATACTAATACAACAGTGTGGGAAATTCGAAAAATAAAAGGGTTACTACTATACATAATGCAGTAAAACTATTATGCATTGTGCCCCTGTATAATCAAAAGTACTTCCAAAGCTGCATTGGAACCCGCAAGGCGGCAGAAGACGAGGCCAGCCATCGAAAACTTGGCGAACAATACAAATGGTTGCAAGATAGCTAAATATAATATGGGAAGAAATAAAAACATATTGCAATGATAGAGTTAGATGGAATAATTTTGTCGAAGCCCTATGTTCCCTAGATAAATAAAAAAAAAATAGGAAATAAATCAATAAATAAATAATTCCATATTTTATAAACGGTTAATTCATTTGGAATGACAATGAGGTGACAATTACGTAATTGTAGTCGAGTATAAGTTTTGGGCTTGAGGTCTATAGACTTATCAGGAGATGCGCCTTAGGTTTACAAAGTAGGACACCTCAAGTATTACGAAAATTGAAAACGATGCTTATCTTTTAATTTAAGCTCGATGTTAAAAATTATTTTTTAGTGAACTGCGCTTGTCGAGTTCATGGCCCAATTAGTAGGTCTGCTCGAAACTCCCGCTGATTTTTTGTAGAGTGTTGTTTTTATCGCGCATTTGTTTTTGTAGTAATTGTTTTTGACATCTTGTCAATTTTTACACAAACAAAGGCATTGGGTTTTGACATTTTTAACATAATTTACACAAACAAAATGCTTGTTGTTTTTTCTATTGTTGCATTGTTGTAGTTTCGCGCAGACCTACTAATTGGGCCATGGTCGAGTTCTTCATAATTTATCTCTTAAGGCCTAGAAAATATCCGACTTTGAAAATTAAGATTTACTATATTTGACTTCCTTGGCTAAGTATTTTGCAAATATAAGACTTAAATGTATTATAATTTTTTTGAAATATTTTTGTGAATTACCAGTAAATTAATTAATATTCTACATTTTGAAAATTGTGAAAAAAAATCTTTTGCAATTAAAAAGTAAATTTTTTGCAGTTGTTTTCGAAAAAAGTATCTTTGTTATTTATTGAAAACATTTGTTAAGCGATATCCTATATATTATTCATACTTTGTTGAAAGGTTTCTTCATGTATAACATTGCTATGCAAAAAATTTAATCACTGCAGGCGTTTTGCAAGTTTAACAATTTTTTTTAACTGGTTTGTATTAAGCATAAAAAAATCTTATTACTTGTTTACTTTCATTGAATAAGAAAATAAAGATTTTATTATTGACAAAAACTTATAAACACCGTTTTTGCACTTTTTTTGCAAAATGTCTTGAATGAATTTTAAAATTATATTAGTTTTTGCAATCTACACAAAATTCCCAACCCTTTCATATCTAATATGTCTACTTTGTAATAACAATTTGTATCATTTTATTGTATACACTAATATTTTTTTATGTTGATAGCACTTTCTTACCAAAAAAAACTTGTGTATTGCACAATACAAGACATATTTATGAAAAAAAAAAAGTTTTGGGAATTTTTTTTTCAAATTTAAATGACAGATGACCCTTCAGTCAGTGAACTCATATCTATAAAAAAACACATTTTCCAAAATTGCAGATAGCACATTTTGAATATAAGCCCACGATATGTATGAATGTACATTCTGAGTTTAAAGAAAATGTCTTCCCAATTATGAATATCTAAATAGCATCACCATAGCGCCACATATCGTGTCCATTCCTACATACTAATGAAGTTGCGAATATTCGTCTTCGAAATGTGGAATATTCCCCTATTTTACATTCATATTCGTATTCCCCAAATTCAAGCGAATATTTCACGAATATTTTGTTTATAAATACATTAGAAACAAAAAATATTAATTTTTATTAAAAAAAAAACATATTTTCTTTAACGCAAAATAAAAAGTAAAGTAAAAAAAAAAAAAAAAAAAAAAAAAAAAAAAAAAAAAAAACATTAGAAGTATTGTGCCGCCACAAGAAGAATTTATGAAAAATACTCAAGTGGATTTTAAGCATTTCTTGATAAACTATAATTTGGTATCCATTACTAAACTTTGTGGAAAACAAAGTTAAGCAAAATAAAGTTAAGAAAAACCCCTAAATTATATATTTGAGAGACCACCGAAATAGGTTGGTGAATTACTTAGTAAAAGCTCAAAAAGATTGAGAAAAGTTTCATCTAAAGTTAAGTATATTAGCATAACATGACAAAGCTAAATCGCGACTAGCCAATTGATGAACGAATACGTAATGAATAGCGTTTGTATAACGCTACTTGACTTTGTCGTGCAGCTTAGTTCTTGTCCACACTGTTCCAGTTTTTGCCATCAAGTCTTGAGCTTCTAGGAAAGAAGGGAAAAGAGAATGTCCATTCTTTCCCTCTCTCTCTCCAAAAAATTCAAGACTTGACGGCTAAGACTTGAACAGTGTGAACCAGCACTTACGCTAATTCGTGTATGTGTCAAATATAAATGCAATCGTACTCTTGCCAATATCTTAAAAAATATTTTTTGTTTACATTTATTCATACGAAATTATATTTTAACCCTAAAAGAACAACAGCCCAATTCTAGTTCATAAATAAAACATCGCTGATATAAACCAATCTATATATATAAAATTGTAACGTTACTGACTGACTGACTGACTGATTCATCATCGCACAGCCTAAACGCCTTAAGCTAAAAACTTGAAATTTGGACCAGGGGTTGGTCTCTCCCCAAATCGATCCACTAAGACGGGATTTTTGGAAATTCGGCAAAAACGGGTAAATTCGGTAACCTTATATCTCTAAAACTAAAAGAGATACAAAAAAAATGTAATACTTATCGTTGTTCTTTAGAAAAATAAGCGGACAGGTGTCTGGTACTTTTTGGAAATTCAGCCCTTTAACGGAGTAAACGGGTAAAACCTGTATTTTGGTACTTTTTTGTCACCCCATCTATCTTTTAAACCCATAAACATAGAAATAAGGGTTATATCACATTTGAAACTTATCTAAAAAATCCAAATACGCATTTGGTATTTTTTCGAAATTCGGACGTTTTAGGGGTAAAAAGCGTAACTATTTTTGGTACTTTTTTTATAAAACATTTTTTTTTTATTTATTGACATAAACGTATTAAATTATGGGCTCCCACTACAATATTGAAATTTTTCATGCTTCAATGGGGAGAAAAAAAGTACCAAAAAGGGGATATACGGAGTAAACGGGTAAAATCTGTATTTTGGTACTTTTTTGTCACCCCATCTATCTTTAAAACTAATAAACATAGAAATATAACCCTTATCACATTTGAAACTTATCTAAAAAATCCAAATAAAAATTTGGTACTTTTTCGAAATTCGGACGTTTAGGGGGTAAAAACCGTTACTATTTTTGGTACTTTTTTACAAAACATTTTTTTTTATTCATTGACATATACGTATTAAATAATGGGCTCCTACTACAATATTGAAATTTTTTATGCTTCAATGGGGAGAAAAAAGTACCAAAAAGGGGAAATACGGGAAATTTTATTTCTTACTTTAGGTTTTGGTTCCACAACTGACAATTTTTTTAATTATCGTTAATATTGGACCTAGAAACATAAACTTCAACATGCAATGTCCTAAATGGATAAGAACCTCTGAGGGTACTTTTTGGTATTTTTTGATCTTTAATGGTACTTTTTTAATTTCCGTTAGTATTAGACCTAGAAATATAAAACTAAACATGCAAAGTCCTGAGTGAATAAGAATTTGTTAGAGGGATCTTTTTGGTACTTTTTCATTCTATAACTGGTACTTTTTTAATTTTCGTTAAAATTAGACCTATTGACATAAAATCAAACATGCAAGGTCATGAGTGAATGAGAATTCGTTAGAGGGGCTTCTTGGTACCTTTTGGTCTTTAACTGGTACTATTTGAAGTTCCGTTAGTATTGGACCTAAAATCATAAAATTCAACATTAAATGTCCTGAGTGGACAAGAACCTATAAGAGGGATCTTCTTGGTACTTTTTCGTTTTTTAACTGGTACCTTTTTCATTTTCGTTAATATTGGATCTACAAACATAAAACTAAAAATGCAATGTCCTGAGTGAATGAGAATCTGTAAGAGGGGTGTTTTGGTACTTTTTGTTATTTACCAGTTACTTTTTGAATTTCCGTTAAAATTGGACCTATAAACATAAAATTAAGCATGCAAGTTCCCAAGTGAATGAGAATCTGTAAGAGTGGTTTTTTTGGTACTTTTTCGTACTGTATTATTTGCCAACAGGTACTTATTAAATTTTTGTTAGTATTGCAGCTACAAACATAAAATTAAACAAGCAAAGCGTTGAATGAGCATCTGTAAGAGGCAATTTTTGGTACTTTTTTGTACTTTATTTTGTGCTTTTATTGTTAGTCATTAAATAAAAAAGAGAACAGGTGTCTGGTACTATTTCGAAATTCGGCTCTTTTAGGGAGTAAAAGTGTAAAACCTGAATTTTGGTTTTTTTTTGTCCCCCATCAACCGTTTAAATCAATGCACATAGAAATAAAAATTATATAAAATTCGTAACTTATCTAAAATATGCCAAGTGAAAATGTTGTTCTTTTTCTGAATTCGAACGTTTAAGGGGTAAAAATCGAAGGTAATTTTGTTACTTTTCCCAAGATATTTTTTCTTCATCTATTTATTTTCATTGCACAGCCTTAACGCCTGAAGCTAAAAAGTTGACATTTGGACCTGAGGCAGGCCTCTCGCCAAATCGATCACGCTGACCTCATATCTGCTAAGCTAAAGGAGATACAAAAAAATTTAATACTTATTGTGGTTCAATAAAAAAAAGAGGCGGCGAAAACGGAAATTCGCTAACCTCATATCTGCTAAACTAAAAGGGATACCAAAAAATTTAAACCCATTATTGTTCATTAAAAATAAGCGGACAGGTGTTTAGCACTTTTTTGAAATAAGGAGTAAACGGGTAAAACATGAATTTTAAAACTTTTTTGCTATACCATCTATATTTTAAACCAATAAACATTAAAATAAAAAATATATCACATTCGTAACTTATCTAAAAAATACAAATTTGATGCGTTTCGAAATTCGAACGTTTAAGGGGTGAAAATCGTTCCTAATTGTGTTATTTTTTTCAAAACATTTTTCTTCATCTACCTATCTATATATATAAAACTATCTATCTATCTATATATATAAAATTGTAACGTTACTGACTGACTGACTGATTCATCATCGCACAGCCTAAACGCCTGAAGCTAAAAACTTGAAATTTGGACCAGGGGTTGGTCTCTCCCCAAATCGATCCACTAAGACGGGATTTTTGGAAATTCGAATGTGTAGGGGGTAAAAAAGGGCAAAAACGGGTAAATTCGGTAACCTTATATCTCTAAAACTAAAAGAGATACAAAAAAAATGTAATACTTATCGTTGTTCTTTAGAAAAATAAGAGGACAGGTGTCTGGTACTTTTTGGAAATTCAGCCCTTTAACGGAGTAAACGGGTAAAACCTGTATTTTGGTACTTTTTTGTCACCCCCTCTATCTTTTAAACCCATAAACATAGAAATAAGGGTTATATCACATTTGAAACTTATCTAAAAAATCCAAATACGCATTTGGTACTTTTTCGAAATTCGGACGTTTAAGGGGTAAAAAGCGTAACTATTTTTGGTACTTTTTTTATAAAACATTTTTTTTTATTTATTGACATAAACGTATTAAATTATGGGCTCCCACTACAATATTGAAATTTTTCATGCTTCAATGGGGAGAAAAAAGTACCAAAAAGGGGATATACGGAGTAAACGGGTTGTCTAGATTGGCGTCTAGACAATATCAATTGCTTATATTTTATTTTTTTTTATCCTCTGTATGGACATATCTATGTGTATTAATGAATTGAAATTGAAATAGAAAAAAAATGGAATATATAAAATGTAACGAATTAAAGTTTGAATGTAATTAAAAAATTAGTAAGAAAAAATAAGAATTTTAAAAGGAAATGAATTGAAGTTAATATTGTACTAAAACTTAATTAAAACATGTAAATAATGTAAATGTAAATTATTATTATGCCAATATTGAAGTGTAGATGGCGGTAGAAAAGGCCCTGCAATGTAGTTAAGTTGGTAACGTTTGTAAATTGCGGATTTATTCCAAACCAGTTAGGCTTTTGTAAACCGAGGACAGTTTGGGAAGAAAATATGTATCTTTGATTGACTCGGTCACTTTTGCCTTAGCAACAGAAGTTAACAGTTGCACCTACTTAAAGTAAACTTACCTTAATTAAATATTGCAGTGCCTATAACCTAAAATACTTACTTTATCAATTAAAATCAACTTTGTACTTACCTCTTAACTGAAACAAAAAAATCCCAATAAAATACTTACCTGCATCCTACAAACCAAACAAGATCGTCCTTTATTCATCCTTAAATTCATCTTTATCTGGAAAACCCCCAAACCTAAAGGTAACTACCATCCAAACACTTAACTTTACTCTCACATTTGGAGAAGAGATAATTTAAGTAACTCTTTTTATTTCTTTTCCCTCAACACCTACAATTGTAATCACTCTTACGAGTGGTTACAATTATAGTCTTCTTAAAAATCAACCACTAAAAGATCAGTGCCCTGCAGTTCTGCAAACAATAAGAAGATTAATTAACATTCTGTGTGTGTCCCTTACACACAGAATTACATGGTCCTTCGACTATTCTATTCAACCAGTGGTCACAGGAGAAAAAGTAATAAAACTCAAAAAAGAAGTTCAAGGTCTCAGCGATTATTAACAAAATATTGTCATCATAATAACAACAACAAAGGAACGAAGTAAATAAGAGTAATCAAGCAGAATAATGAGGTAAATTGTATTTATTTAAATTCTGCATATTTAGTAGTGAAGCAAGCACAAGCAAAGTAGGCGGTAGTGAGAAAAACAGATAAAGGTAAATAGGAAAAAAGTGTTAAATATACAAAAAATTTAATTATTCGTAATTTGCAAAAATTTAAAAAAAAAAAAAACATAAAAGTGCATAAAAATAATCATTTAGAAAAAAGTTTAATGTGGAAAAAGTTGGCTAAATACCGCTAGTAAGTGAAAGAGAAAGAAAAGAAGCGCGAAACAAAGCTTGTTAAACAAAAGGCAAAATTGCCTAGTTAGTAAAAAATATAAAGAAAAAATTATACCTACTCGTACCTATTAAAGATAAAAGAAAATTGCCAAATCGGAGTTAGAAAAAGAAAAAGGGTAAAATCAAGATACAAATAAATTTGGCTAGAAGTCAGAATTTGGAAAAATTTAATTTCAAAAATTAATAGTCAGAAGCGGGAAAGTGGAATTTTAGAAAAAAGTGAATGCAAAGTTAAAGAAAAAGGAAAAGAGAAAAAAAATAGATAAAATTACAGTTTGGCCTTACGGGTATACATATATCAGGCCAAGTTATATTTACCTAATTAAAAAAAAAAATAATAAAGAAGAAAGAGGAAAAAAATCATAATACCGTTTCGTTTCCCGTTTTTTACATTCGGTCATATGTATATAAATAAGTTAAAGGAAAGTATATAATATTTAAATAATTATGCATTCGAGAAAAAATGATTCCCCTTCTGTTCTCCTTCTTTTGAAAAATTTATTAAATACAAATTAAAGTGGAAATAGTGTAAATTTGCCGGTGAACAAAGTAATAAATAAAGAGAAAAAAGGCGATTACTAGTTAAAATAGTTAAAGAAGAATTAGATCTACGTTTCAAAAAAGGGGAAAAATATTGAGAAATAAAAGTGATCATATACCTACCTATGCATTGGAATAAAATAAAGAAAATATTTGTATCAGTTGGCATATTCTCTTAACCCCTTAATTAAAAATAAATAATTACTTACGGCAAATAAAATACTTCCTACTCTTTGCATCTCTTTGCTTGTGCTAGTTACCCCTTTAAAAATTGTTACTTTTACGAATATACTCGTCAGTTAATGCAAAAGAGAGAAACATTTCTTTTAATGAGTGAATTCTCTTAAGGCATTCTGACTACAAAATAAAATTTGAAATACAAAAAAAAAAAACGCACAGTCCGCTACAAAGGAATAAGGTGACGTGAGTAAAAATAAAATATATTTAATAATGAAAGTTTAATGTAGTTTATTAATTATATTGAATTAAAGAAAATTTGTTGTCGGTTTCAAAAGAAAAATTTAAATTTGCTTACTAAATAGAAAGAATTAGAGCAAAGTAATTTAAATTAATTATTGTGAATCGAACGTAGTTTATCTGCAAATATAAAAAACCCTATATTTATAAAACAAGTGGTCTCCAATATTTTCGCAATTTCAAGCCCAGATGGGAATTACAATTATAATCAAAAGGGTGCCGCTAGTAATGAAAATTTAAAATTTTATTCAAATCGTGCTTAATTGTTACGCAAATTTTGCTAGAATGTGTTTAAGTATTATTCAAATTCTGTGTGCTCTTAATTTTTAGTGGCAAGTGAATTTAAAAATAGTAAAACGAAAGCGGGGAAGAAATAAGATTGGTCCGAATAGCGAAAGAGAAAAAAAAAAAAAGGTTGTGTCTCATCACTCCTAAAATTAATTTCGAAGAGAATAATTTAATACGTACTCTCTTAAACGCACACTGTTAACCTAGCACGCAGTCTAAATTACTTACGCACTAATTAAAAGTAACATATTGATTGCTTTCTCTTGAACAAATTTAAAAACCCACCCCTAAAATTAATATTATATTCAGGTCATTTTGCACACAATCGTAAATTCTCTCTCAATCCTTTACGTGAGTACTCTTTGTTTGAATTAAAAAAAAAAAAGGTCATTGCGGTCTCGTTAATGTTTAACCAACAAATTATTTGTTTGGTCTTACAGTTTAAACTTTAAGAAAAATTAAAGAAAGTGCTTTAAATATAAGAAAAGTAAGTTAATTACGTTCTCTTAACTCTTGTATTGAATACAGTGAATAAACTTAAAAAAAAAAGAGGAGTAATAAATAGAACCTGCAATAAAAAATAGTAGGAGAAACTGGAACAAAATATTCTCTTACGAATTACTCATACTCAAGAGTTATTGCATGGGAAAACAAGGAGAGCGAGAAAACCTGGAAAAAGAACAATCGGTCACAAATAAAAGGAACCCTAAGGAAAAGGCCCTATTAACATAAAGAAAAACAAATAAAGTAGCTGTGGATAATAAAGGCGGAAATAACTTTGTTCTTTATTAACACTGAGGACAATGGATGATCTGTTTTAATAAATTAAAGCTAATTAATAAAGTTACAACCAAAAATGTTTATAAAATAAATTAAAATAAAGTAAACAATTTTTTATTATAATAAAGTATTTTTGTTTTCATAAATACAGGAAAAATTCAAAATTGTCTCTTAGCCCCAAATATATCTCAAATTCGTAATATCAGGCAAACAAGTTTTGATATTGGACATACATATTAGCAAAATTATTTATAGCGATTACTAAAAATTTTAAAATTGTGAATATTTTTTTTCCAATACATGATATTTTAATTTTAATGAGAAAAAAATTAATTATCAAAAAAAACTTTGCCATTTCAACCAATGTGCTAATTTATTTAATTAAATATTGACCATTCCCAGCAACAATTCTACAAGTTTAAATTATTTTATTTTAAACGCAAAAAGGTATTAAGACTTTTTGTTACTTAAATAATACTTTTATCTACTTTTACTCAAATTTCTTTGACTATTTTGTCATTCTTGGTAGATGAACAGACCTGTTGTTGGGAAGTTTCCTGGAATGTACATAACCTGTAGTTCCAGTAAGATTATTTTGTAGATTGTGCATGCTTAGTACAAGAACAGACCTGTTGTTGGGAAGTTTCTTGGAATATACATAACTTATTTCCCATAAGTAAAAGGTATTTGCCCACACAGTCGCACGCACATTGGGTGGCACACTCAAAGTAAGAATAAAAAAAAATTTGATGAGGTAGCGCATTATATTATAAATTATCTTATGACGAGTCCATACAAATTCGAACGGTTTGATGAATACATTCGGAATAAATTTTAGTTGAGTAAAAGTTTATGTTTGAATCATTTATCATAGCTCTCGTGGAAGTCACTCTTTAGTAACGTCAACGCGTTACAAAGCCTTTTGTGATTCTGGCACAAACTGAATAACATTTTTATAATAACGGAAGTAAATTGTTTGTGAGTCGGTAATTCTGAAAATACTTCCCTAATAAAATTAGGCCCTATTAAAAGAAAACGTATTTTCTAATTGATTTATTTCACTCTTATAAATAAAAGACGCATTAAGATGCACTCATAGCCCTTGAGATTCAATAATTAATAGACCTTATCAAATTTATATAAATTCTCATTTGAAACTAGATCGTCAATATCTAGTGCTAATTTATAGCCCCTTATCAAATTTATATAAATTCTCATTTGAGTCTAGGGTAGCAATATATAGTGCTAATTTATAGCCCCTATTCCATAAAAATAATATCGATTAGAGAAGCAGTAATTTATATTATCTTTAAATTTAACCTAGATGAGATATATCTAGTGCTACGTCGTAGCCCCTTAATCTATAGAAATAATATAGTCAAAAAAAATATATAAAGATAATATAAACCCAATTACTATTAGGTATCATATATACCAACCCAAAATTTTAATAGTAAAAGCATTATATTCCCCTATAGTAAAGCTCATAAATAGTCAGCCACTTTTGTTTTTTTTTTTCATTTTTTATTTTTTTTTTTCCTTATTATCCACAAAAATGACTTCAACGAACGAAGCTTCTAGCGTAGCTTTTAGCCCTTTATACAGGGAGCAATTCCTGTTTGACTGTGGAAATTTGCTACAATTTTGTGAGACGTTAAATAATACGCCAGTTGAGGATCACAATGAATCCATGCTTGAGCTTAAATTAAGGGAGCTAGATTCGGAATGGGTGAATTTAAAGGATTCATATAGGAAACTAATGCTATCCCAGGATGGATCAGTAGATGCTGAAATTAAGACACAATCCAAAGAGGAATATAATACGTGTTCAGAGGCATATTTTCATACTAATTCTCAAATCAATTATTTGTTAAAAATAAGCCGAATTGAGAGTTCCCGAATCCCAGCGTTTCAATCGACATCACACTATGCTCAACCGAATCAGAACTTACTCCCTGATAGCTCAATTGGCTTTGTGAAACTGCCACCATGTGATACTGAGATTTTTAGGGGCAGTTATGAACAGTGGCCATCATTTCGTGACATGTTCACGGCTGTGTATATAAGCCACCCAAAGCTAACCCCAGTCACTAAGCTCTATCACCTTAGGAATAAAACGAGGGGTGAAGCTGGTGCAATCGTAAAAAGATACCCTCTTTCAAATAACAATTTCGAGCTAGCGTGGAATGCCCTTAAAACCCGCTATGAAAATAAAAGAGTTTTGGTTGACAACCAAATTAAAATACTATTTGACATACCCTCGGCGAAAAATGAAGATAGCGAATCAATAAGAAGAATTCAATCTTCAGTGAGTGATTCCCTGGCAACTCTCAGAACGCTTGACGTCGACGTGGAGAGCTGGGACCCCATTCTGATTCGACTTATCTCAACTAAACTTCCACATGTAACACTTTCGTTATGGGAGCAATCCCTCACTTCCCCACGTGAGCTTCCCAAGTGGACCCAAATGTCCCAGTTCCTTGTGGACAGGTATGAGGCAGTAGAACGTCTCAATAGTATAAAAAATACTAAAGATTCTTTCACACTATTAGACACACCCAGCCCTGATGTGCAGACATTCATATCTCAAGACAACTTAAGTTTATCGTGCAAGTTGTGCCAAGAAAATCACTCGTTAAGAATATGTCCAAAATTTAGAGCCTTTACGGTACAACAACGAGTAGATTTTGTCTTTAAAAATAAATTCTGCAATAATTGCTTAGCCTCTTCTCATCTGAAGGCAAATTGTAAAAGCAAAAATACTTGCCTTCAATGTAAAAAGCCGCATCATACCCTATTGCATATTTTTTTTTTTTTTTTTTTTTCTCAGTATTTATTTATTGAATCTTCATATACTAAATATGAACTAACAATAATTAATCAAATCTTAACCTAATATTTGATTTATGTCCTGCCAGTGCCAGACAAAAAAGATTTCGTCATCACGGTTTCTGTTCACATATGTAGGTGTTTACCGCTCATCTGATTGGGTGAGTGCTGCAGTGTCTCTTCTTCTTAATCGAGTGTGGCCGCCATAATTTAAAATATTTCGTGCTAATGGGTTTGGGTGCAGTTCCAGCCTTTTTAAATATTTTACTGCATATTTCGTTATCATAGTTTTTACTAATGGCACATTGAGATCCTTGTGGATATTTGAGTTTTTGACGTACCAGGGGGCGGCTGTGATTATTCGAAGAAGTTTATTTTGGCGCCTTTGAATTTTTTCGATGTTAGAAGCCGAGGCAGTGCCCCATAACTGAATACCGTAGCACCAAATTGGCTTTAAGATAGAGTTGTAAAGTAGAAGTTTGCAATCGAGGCTGAGAACAGAATTTCTTCCAATAAGCCAATTTATTTGAATTGCTTTTAGTTTCATTTGAGTTAATTTAGCTTCTATATGCCATTTCCACGTTAAACGCCGATCTAGATGTATACCGAGGTATTTTACATGCGAGTGTTGGGGTATTATTTGATTATTGATTTTAATAGGGGGGCATGTTTCCCGACGCAATGTGAATGTTATATGTGCGCATTTTTGCTCATTGATCTTTATTCTCCATTGTTTTAACCACCTTTCCAGTTCAAATATGTGATCCTGTAAGTAACGAGATGCTTCTTGACAATTTGCGTGTACGCTTAGAAAAGCTGTATCGTCCGCAAATGTTGAGGTATGGGTGTAGCTGTTTGTTGGCAAGTCCGATGTATAAATTAAGTATAATAGAGGGCCCAGGATGCTGCCTTGTGGGACTCCGGCGTTAATTGGCTGAGGAGAACTTAAAAAATCGCCTTCTTTAATAATAAAATGACGTCCGACTAAGTAGCTTTCTAACAGCTTGTGTATGTTTGCTGGTAAGTTTTGCTGCAACTTCAGTAGTAACCCTTTATGCCAGACTTTATCAAAAGCTTGAGACACATCGATGAAGAGTGCAGAGCAATATTTTTTTTCTTCAAATGCTTTTCTTATGACATTTACTATTCGATGAGTTTGTTCAATTGTGCTGTGTTTTCTTCTAAAACCGAATTGATGATTGGGAATACATCTGTTTTCATTTAAAATCGGCGTTAATTTTGACACTAGTAGTTTCTCAAATAGCTTTGATATATTAGACAATAGGCTTATAGGTCTATATGACTCAACTTTTGTGGGATCCTTTCCTGGTTTAGGTATCATGGTAACTAAAGATACTTTCCACTCTTGTGGGTAGTATTCAAGGCGTAAAATAGCATTAAAAATTAGTAGAATAATTTTCTTTGCTATGCGGGGTAGCTCCAAAAGCATTTTGTTACTGATGTTATCAAAACCAGGGGCTTTCTTGGGGTTTAAATCATGAATAGCCTTTTCGATTTCTCTTATCTCAAATCTTAGTGGAACAGCTGATCTAACAACAACAGGTGGTAACTCGACCGCAGTATCGAAAGATGTATGAGGGGTAAATACGGTTTTCAAATGATTAACAAAAATATTTCCTTTTTCTATATCATTTCGTGCCCAACTTCCATTTAAGTTTCTTAATGGCGGTTTAGTGATAACTGGTCTTTTTAGATTTCTAGCTGCACGCCATAATGAGTAGTCAGATTGAGGAGTTGCATCAAGTTCCTTAAGATATTTTTCCAGAGAAGCCGTTTTTTGAGACTGCAGTAAGATTCTTAGCCTTTTTGTGCACTCTTTTAGTAAATTTTTAAGTTGAGGGGATCTGTGCAATTGCCACTCCCTTCGAGCTCTCCTTTTTTCAGTCAAGAGACGCTCGACATCTGTAGAATATATTTTACTATTTTTGATGTTTTTGCGGGCTATGCTAGAATGTTGAACAGCTAGTTTGAGGTAATTGTCAAAATTTACAATAGAAAGATTCACATTCTCCGGTGTTCTAAGCGGAATATTTTCAGTGCAGTGGGTACTGAGATATTTTTTATATTTTAACCAATTTATTTGTGTTGCTGACGTCACTAAGTATCCACACGGAGATACAATTCTATTAGGGTTTGCTATAGTTAGAAGTGTAGGTGTGTGATCAGAAGATAATTCTTAAGAAGCTTCAACATGAATCGTTTCTGCGGGGATGTTTTTAACCACGCCAAAATCGATGACATCTGGAATTTTTTGCTGATCAGTAGGCCAATAAGTTGGTTGACCACTCGCGACCACATTTAAATCCATTTTAGACATTGTATTGTACAAAACACGACCCTTTGGTGTTATGAGCCGTGACCCCCAGAAGGTATGTTTAGCGTTGTAATCGCCAGCGGCTAGGAAACAGGGTCCTAATGATTTAAAATATTTATAATATTGGCTTTCTGATATTGAAAATCTAGGTGGAGAGTATAATGATGAAAGTACTAAGTTTCGATTTAGCTCTTCAACACAAATGTTCGTTGCCTGCAGATAATCTTCACGATAATCACACATTAAGTAGTGTTTGATTCGGGCTTTTATCAAAATAGCAGAGCCTCCACAAGCTCTATCTCGAGGGTCCTTTTATATCATATAATATATAACCATTAATTTTAAACGTATTTCTTGAGGTCAAATGAGTTTCAGAAACCATCATTACATCAATTTGTTTACTTTTAAGAAAGTATTCTAGTTCATTTTTATGTTGGCGAATGCCGTTTGCGTTCCAAAAACAAATTTTTAAACAATTCATGGCTTGTTTAGTACAGCCTGCAATAACATCGATTGCATTCTTAACATTTCCTGCATCATATTACCCATTGTGTTCGTAAAGTTAGTTACTGTTTGCACTAGTGTTTCCATGGTTTTTTCTAGACGACTTAAATTAGAAACTGGAGTCTCATCATTATTTGGCAAATCACCTTGAATTGGAATATGGTTTGATTTTAGGACGTTTGCGTAGGATGTTCTGTTATTACTAGGCTGCGGCACTTGAATGTCATTAGTGTTAACTTGATGTGATACCTGCATTTGAGGGGGATTAGGTTTCGGTCCAACCGAGCGCTTGACTATAGAGTATACAGGGCATCCTCTATAGTTGGCAGTGTGATTACCACCACAGTTGCTGCATTTTTTTACATTGGGGTCGTTTTTAGACTTATCGCAGAGAGCTGTACCATGCAACTCTCCACATACAACGCAAACAGAGGTTAAATGGCAGTATGCCTTAGTGTGACCAAATTCTTGGCAGTTTAAACATTGCACGGGACCGTTCCTTTTGTGCGGCTCCTCTATCCTTATTTTCCTATACAGGATATATTTAAGACTGTAAATGGGATGCGTTTCGTTTTTTTTAAGCTTAACGTCGCCGGGTTCTAACTCCACTCGAAATAGTGGCTGGGGATTTTTTTCTCTATTTTTAATATTTATTACGTTTTTTATTTTGAAGCCCTTCTCTTCTAAAAACGTTTTTATCTCACTTGGGTCTACGCATGAATCAATGCCCTTTATCACTACCTGGAGACCTTTACTGCTCTTCAGTTGGTATGTATAAAAGTTTTTTTTTAGTGCCTCTAATTTCGTAATTACCTTACGAAAGTCATCTTCACGATTAACTTGTATTTTTGTCTCATTTATACTACCCCGCTTAATTGCAACTACATAAAAAGAATTTTCACCTATTACCGAGATCAAATTCTTTATTAGGTCATTTGAGTTTTGCTCTCTAAGATATATCGGCGGTGGCTTAGAAGATTTGATAACGTTTTGTGCTTCCGGAGATTCCTCATCCAGAATAGCAAAACGATTTTGAGAACTTGTTTTATCAGCTGTACCATCTTTTAAGACTTTTGAGACCGAAGCAACTGCTGAAGAGGTTGGGCTGCGACCCCGTTTAAGCACTGTTATGTACCTATCAATACCTACTTGTACTGGAGGCTTTTGACCACTTTTTACTTGTGGAGCTGAGTTTTCCATCATGCCTGATTTGGGGGTAATATTTTCATCACTTATTACAATCGTTTTTGCCGCTGAGGCACCTCTTGCAGGTTTTATATTTTTTATTGTATTAATATCAACCGTATTATTAGACACCGAAGGTGATACTGAGTTTTCTATTATGCCTGATTGGGGGTTAATATTTACATCACTTATTAAAATTGTTTTTGTTGTTGAGGCAACGCTAGCAGGTTTTATATTTGTTATTGTATCAACCCTATTGCATATGAGGCAAAAGGTACAACATCCTACTCAGTTAGCACAGGGTGAACAGTATAGAGACTCAGCCACTAATCGCAATAATTCTGCCCAAAACAGTAATCAAGTCGCTAGAACAACCAACCAAGATGAAATGCCTAGTACCTCAAGGCAATTTCAGGCTAATTACTCTACAAGCAATGAAAATATCTTACTGAGAACTGCATTAGTGCAAATAGAGCATAGAGGTGAGCTTTTCACAATTAGAGCGCTAATTGACCCTGGTTCTCAACGAACTTTTTTAACAGAACGAATTCGTAATCGGCTACAGCTACCCTTCGAAAACTCTCATTTCGAAATAATCGGTATAGGCGGGAAAAAGCAAACAGCAAACAAAGAATGCGAATTTGTTTTATACGCCAAAAGGTATGACTTAAGAGTCCCTATTAAAGCCATAGTTCTGCCAAGAGTAACGAAAAACCTTCCGGCATGTACTTTTGAAATACCTTACTCTTCCGATTTAGCTGAATTAGATCTTGCGGATCCATCATTTAACAAGTCGTCGCAAATAGATCTAATTTTAGGAAATGATTATGAACACTCGCTCAATATTGGAGGTATTAGGAAAAATATTTGTGGTCAGACATCGGCCTATAATACGATCTTTGGCTGGGTGCTTAGTGGTCCCATAAAATCGCAATCAATACAAACATTCACAACTACAGTAGTTCCAACTGAAATTTCTGAGCTAAATAAACTCTTAAAAAAGTTTTGGGAGCAGGAAGAAATCCCAGAAGCTCGCTCAAATTCAGTGGAAGATGACTATTGTGAAAGGTTCTATACAGAAACAACAACACGTAATGAGTGTGGTAGATATATAGTGCGATTGCCATTTAAGCATGAGTTTCCCGAGAAAATATATCTGGGATCATCTCGATTCATAGCCCTAGCCCAGTATACGAGCATGGAAAAAACCTTAGCCAAGGATCCCAACCTTCAGTCACAATACAAGGCTGTTATAAACGAGTACCTCACGCTTGATCATATGGACGAAACGTCATCAATTGAAATTAACTCTAATGGTAAATATGGCTCATTTTATTTGCCACATCATGGAGTAGTACGCCCTGATCACAAAACAACCAAACTTAGGGTTGTGTTCAATGCTAGTAGAAAATCAAAATCGCAATACTCTTTGAATGACGTTCTGTACACAGGACCCACACTGCAAAGCGATTTGATCTCCATAATTCTCAATTGGAGAAAATATCAATATGTTTTTAATGGCGACATTCAAAAAATGTATCGCCAGATACTACTACATCCTGCTGATATACCCTTTCAGAGGATCTTATTTCAACCGCAAGATGACGGCCCAATTAAAGACTATCAATTAAAAACGGTTACCTTTGGAGTAAACTGTGCGCCATATCTCGCGATTCGGACCCTTTTAAAACTCGCTGCTGATTCCGAATCTGCTTACCCTAAAGCAGCTGCAATTCTGCGCACAGAAACTTATGTCGATGACATTCTCTCGGGAGGTTATTCGATAGAAGATGTTCTATCCGCTCAAACCCAGCTTATACTAGCATTAAAGTCAGCTGGATTTTCCCTAAAGAAAATTACGGCAAATGATCCTAAGTTGCTTGCCCATCTTCCAAAGGACGATTTGTATGACTCTGATTTTCTGCGCTTTCACGATGCAAGCTCTACCAAAACCCTTGGTATAAAGTGGAATGCGCTGTCGGACTCATTTACGTATAAGTTTGATCCAATTGATCAAGCCACAAGAATAACTAAGCGGCAGATTCTGTCGTCAGTGGCAAAGCTATTTGATCCTGCGGGATGGCTCGCGCCTATCGTTATTAGGGCAAAAACATTAATGGAACAGCTTTGGTTGGAAAGCCTAGAGTGGGATGAAGATGTGTCTCAGGAATCTTTGCAAAAGTGGAACGAGCTGGTTCAAGATTTCTCCCAAGTGGACACAATTTCGATCTCTCGCTGGTTACAATATACTCCCTCTGACAAGGTACAATTGCACGGTTTCTCAGATGCTTCTAAGACAGCGTTTTGTGCAACAGTTTATATTCGATGTCTGACTAATTCCCATACTACTTTTATTAATTTGTTAGTGGCGAAAAGTAAAGTAGCCCCTATACAGACTGTTTCATTGCCAAGGCTGGAACTCAATGGGGCAGTTCTCCTGGCAAAGCTCATTAATTATGTAATATCATCCTTGAATTTAAACCCAGAAGAGATTCATTTGTGGACTGATTCGTCCATAACCCTAGGTTGGCTGTCAAAACCCCCCTCGACGTGGGAAACCTATGTTGCGAACAGAATAGCTCATATTCACACTTTAGTGTCAGATGTAAAATGGCATCATGTCCCTTCTCATGACAATCCTGCAGACTTGGGAACGAGAGGTTGCAGGCCTCAAGATCTGGCACAAAGTGCACTCTGGTGGCATGGACCATCATGGCTGATTAAACCCTCAACGGAATGGCCAAAAAGAAATCCGCTGAAGGAGTCGGAAGTTTCTAAAAACCAATCCCAGGCGTTACATGTCGAGATTCAAGACAATGATATTCTAAGTAGATTCTCATCATACAGCAAGGCTTTACGCGTTATATGTTACATGTTCAGGTTTTATAAAAAATGCCGTAAAGATGTACGGCAAAAATCGCAAACCGAGAATATAATAAGTCTAACACAACCGGAAATGAAATTTGTAAAATCAAGACTTATTGCTTTGTCCCAGGAGATATTTTATCCCGAGGATTACAAATGTCTACGAGACTCTCAAATCTTGCCAAGTAAAAGTTCACTTAAGCCTTTAAATCCATTCCTGGACTCTGATTTAATTATGCGATCAAACGGTAGGCTGGTTCAATCGAGTCTCCCGTACAATGAGCGTTACCCTGTAATACTACCAGGTAATTCACAATTCTGTCGGTTGTATCTAAAATATTTGCACGAATTTCTTTATCATGCTGAATGTAGCCAAATGTGCAGAATGATACAGACAGAATATTTTATAGCGAGACTTAAACCCCGAGTAAAAAGTATAGTGCGCAATTGTAAAGTTTGCATAATACAGAGGCAACAACCCTGCGCCCAGATTATGGCTCCCTTACCACCTGAACGGTGCACTTTATCGCCACCATTTCACATAACAGGGGTTGACTTTGCTGGGCCATTTGAGCTCAAAGTGTCTCCGTTGCGCAGGTCCACCTTCGTAAAAGGATACGTATGCGTTTTCGTATGCTTTAGCACTAAGGCTGTTCATTTGGAAGCGTGCTCCGAGCTTTCTTCTAAAGCGTTTCAGGCCACGTTTGCTCGGTTCGTCGGGAGGCGGGGCCTCCCCCATAGGGTTACATCGGACAACGGGAAAAACTTTCTGGGCGCCAGTAGGGTTCTTGAACGCGAATTTGCTACATTTTTGCGAAACGCAGCGGCAGATGTATCACAAAAGTATTTAGCTCACGGGTTTGAATGGAGATTTATTCCACCCCACGCTCCTCATATGGGTGGCTTGTGGGAAGCCGCTGTAAAGAGCTTTAAGTTTCACTTCAAGCGCATAGCAGGTGCTCAGAAATTTAACTTCGAGGAATTCTCTACCGTATTAGCTCGAATTGAAGGGGTCCTGAACTCTCGCCCAATTTCGGCCCTATCAGAAGACCCATCTGATTTGACTGCCCTAACTCCGGGACATTTTTTAAGGGGTGCACCTTTAATGGCATTTCCCGAACAACCCTGCCAAAGTATCTCGGTCATAAACAGATGGGAAAAGTTAAAGGCAATCCATCACCAGTTCTCCATCCGATGGAAGGAGGAGTACTTAAAATCCCTGCATAAGCGTTACAAATGGCAAAACACCGCGCCAAACAGGCAAGTAGGCGACCTGGTGGTCGTAATGGATGATTTGCTACCACCGCACGAGTGGCGTCTGGGTAGGATAGAAAAAACCTTCAGCGGGTCTGACGAAAACGCACGTATAGCACAGGTGCGCACATCCGCGGGAATAATAACCAGGCCCATAGTGAAACTGTGTTATTTGCCGTTCATGGCCAACTGACAACTTGCGTTAACCATATTGTTCACATTGCCTAATATTTATTTTCTCTCACATTTCAGCATGACTAATCATATCCTCTCATTTAACCTTTAACTTTCCCGTAGTCATTACTCTAACACAGCCTTTTTCCCCATTCCTTAATTTTATATAATTTACTAACTAAAATGAATTTGTTTGCTTTGGTATTTCTTCTCTTTAGTAGCAGGTCCAATCGGAGACTTACGGCCACAAGAGTGCCATGTCCGGGGCGTAGCTCGGAAAGCGATGGTCACCAGCCCAGGGACCTGGAGGTGTTTTATTGCGTGCTCTGCCGAGGATATCATGGACTGGTATTCTGCCGTAGGTTAAGGGCAATGACAGTAGAGAGAAGGCGAGAGGTGGTGGGAAATCTAGGCTATTGTTTTAATTGCCTGGCAAGAAGCCACACTTTTAACTCATGCACCTCAATGGAGGCATGTAAACGGTGCGACCAGTTGCACCATACAATGCTGCATCTACCAAGTCGCCAACAGCAGCAGCAAGAGGCAACGGTTGCTGTCAGAGCAGCTTCAAGCAGGTCAGTTTCCAGCGGAACGACCCCTAGGAGATCAACTTCCAGAAGAACCACCCCTGGCAGAACACCGGCCAGAGCAACTTCGGCCAGGCCAAGGCGCACCGGGCAAGAACGTCGCTAGCAACCTTCACGTCCCCAGCACCACCAACGTCAGCAACAGCGTCAACATCGTCGTCAGCAACGTCGCCAACACCAGCGTCAACAACATCGTCGTCAGCAACGTCGCCAACACCAGCGTCAACAACATCGTCAGCAGCAAACAACTCATCAGCCAACTCATCAACGAGCAGCACAATCATCCAGTACGCAGCAAGCAACACCAAATGGGCAAGTACTGGCCGAGGCCATTAAATCTTTGGCCAATGTGCTATGCGTTTTTCATGCCTAATCGTTTGGCGAAGGCCGAGGCCGGCGCCATGTCTAGATTGGCGTCTAGACAATATCAATTGCTTATATTTTATTTTTTTTATCCTCTGTATGGACATATGTATGTGTATTAATGAATTGAAATTGAAATAGAAAAAAAATGGAATATATAAAATGTAACGAATTAAAGTTTGAATGTAATTAAAAAATTAGTAAGAAAAAATAAGAATTTTAAAAGGAAATGAATTGAAGTTAATATTGTACTAAAACTTAATTAAAACATGTAAATAATGTAAATGTAAATTATTATTATGCCAATATTGAAGTGTAGATGGCGGTAGAAAAAGGCCCTGCAATGTAGTTAAGTTGGTAACGTTTGTAAATTGCGGATTTATTCCAAACCTGTTCGGCTTTTGTAAACCGAGGACAGTTTGGGAAGAAAATATGTATCTTTGATTGACTCGGTCACTTTTGCCTTAGCAACAGAAGTTAACAGTTGCACCTACTTAAAGTAAACTTACCTAAATTAAATATTGCAGTGCCTATAACCTAAAATACTTACTTTATCAATTAAAATCAACTTTGTTCTTACCTCTTAACTGAAACAAAAAAAACCCAATAAAATACTTACCTGCATCCTACAAACCAAACAAGATCGTCCTTTATTCATCCTTAAATTCATCTTTATCTGGAAAACCCCCAAACCTAAAGGTAACTACCATCCAAACACTTAACTTTACTCTCACATTTGGAGAAGAGATAATTTAAGTAACTCTTTTTATTTCTTTTCCCTCAACACCTACAATTGTAATCACTCTTACGAGTGGTTACAATTATAGTCTTCTTAAAAATCAACCACTAAAAGATCAGTGCCCTGCAGTTCTGCAAACAATAAGAAGATTAATTAACATTCTGTGTGTGTCCCTTACACACAGAATTACACGGGTAAAATCTGTATGTTGGTACTTTTTTGTCACCCCATCTATCTTTAAAACTAATAAACATAGAAATATAACCCTTATCACATTTGAAACTTATCTAAAAAATCCAAATACAAATTTGGTACTTTTTCGCAATTCGGACGTTTAGGGGGTAAAAACCATTACTATTTTTGGTACTTTTTTACAAAACATTTTTTTTTATTCATTGACATATACGTATTAAATTATGGGCTCCTACTACAATATTGATATTTTTTATGCTTCAATGGGGAGAAAAAAGTACCAAAAAGGGGAAATACGGGAAACGTTATTTCTTACTTTAGGTTTTGGTTCCACAACTGACAATTTTTTTAATTATCGTTAATATTGGACCTAGAAACATAAACTTCAACATGCAATGTCCTAAATGGATAAGAACCTCTGAGGGTACTTTTTGGTATTTTTTGATCTTTAACTGGTACTTTTTTAATTTCCGTTAGTATTAGACCTAGAAATATAAAACTAAACATGCAAAGTCCTGAGTGAATAAGAATTTGTTAGAGGGATCTTTTTGGTACTTTTTCATTCTATAACTGGTACTTTTTTAATTTTCGTTAAAATTAGACCTATTGACATAAAATCAAACATGCAAGGTCATGAGTGAATGAGAATTCGTTAGAGGGGCATCTTGGTACCTTTTGGTCTTTAACTGGTACTATTTGAAGTTCCGTTAGTATTGGACCTAAAATCATAAAATTCAACATTAAATGTCCTGAGTGGACAAGAAC
Organism: Pollenia amentaria; assembly: GCA_943735925.1. NCBI lineage: Eukaryota > Metazoa > Arthropoda > Insecta > Diptera > Polleniidae > Pollenia > Pollenia amentaria. Next base: position 87,587,816 of record OX031010.1, on the reverse strand, counting down.
CTATAAGAGGGATCTTCTTGGTACTTTTTCGTTTATTAACTGGTACCTTTTTCATTTTCCTTAATATTGGATCTACAAACATAAAACTAAAAATGCAATGTCCTGAGTGAATGAGAATCTGTAAGAGGGACGTTTTGGTATTTTTTGTTATTTACCAGTTACTTTTTGAATTTCCGTTAAAATTGGACCTATAAACATAAAATTAAACATGCAAGTTCCCAAGTGAATGAGAATCTGTAAGAGTGTTTTTTTTGGTACTTTTTCGTACTGTATTATTTGCCAACAGGTACTTATTAAATTTTTGTTAGTATTGCAGCTACAAACATAAAATTAAACAAGCAAAGCGTTGAATGAGCATCTGTAAGAGGCAATTTTTGGTACTTTTTTGTACTTTATTTTGTGCTTTTATTGTTTGTCATTAAATAAAAAATAGAACAGGTGTCTGGTACTATTTCGAAATTCGGCTCTTTTAGGGAGTAAAAGTGTAAAACCTGAATTTTGGTTCTTTTTTGTCCCCCATCTACCGTTTAAATCAATGCACATAGAAATAAAAATTATATAAAATTCGTAACTTATTTAAAATATGCCAAGTGAAAATGTTGTTCTTTTTCTGAATTCGAACGTTTAAGGGGTAAAAATCGTACGTAATTTTGTTACTTTTCCCAAGATATTTTTTCTTCATCTATTTATTTTCATTGCACAGCCTAAACGCCTGAAGCTAAAAAGTTGACATTTGGGCCTGAGGCAGGCCTCTCGCCAAATCGATCACGCTGACCTCATATCTGCTAAGCTAAAGGAGATACAAAAAAATTTAATACTTATTGTGGTTCAATAAAAAAAGGCGGTGAAAACGGAAATTCGCTAACCTCCTATCTGCTAAACTAAAAGGGATACCAAAAAATTTAAACCTATTATTGTTCATTAAAAATAAGCGGACAGGTGTTTAGCACTTTTTTGAAATAAGGAGTAAACGGGTAAAACATGAATTTTAAAACTTTTTTGCTATACCATCTATATTTTAAACCAATAAACATTAAAATAAAAAACATATCACATTCGTAACTTATCTAAAAAATACAAATTTGATGCGTTTCGAAATTCGAACGTTTAAGGGGTGAAAATCGTTCCTAATTGTGTTATTTTTTTCAAAACATTTTTCTTCATCTACCTATATAATATAAAATTGTAATGTTACTGCATGATTCATCATCGCACGACCTAAACGCCTGAACTAAAATGCTGAAATTTGCCCGGGAGGTTGGCCTGTCGCGAAATCGATTACCTATGATGGGAGTTTTGGAAATTGTTATGGTTAGAGGGTAAAAGAAGTTAAAACGGGAAATTCCCTAACCTGATGTTCATTAAAATAATAAGCGGTTAGGTGTCTGGTACTTTTTTGAAATTAGACCCTTTTGGGGAGTAAACCTGTATCTTTAAACTTTTTTGCCACTACATCTATCTATTAAACCAATAAACATTGAAATAAAAAAATATCACATTCGTAACGTATCTAAAAAATACAAATAAATATTTTCGAAATACGAACATTTAGAGGTACAAATCGTTCCATTACAAAGTAGCGGGTTTAAACCTAGAAACATAAGCTTTGGCGTAAAAATATGTCCACATAAGCAAAAGGGGCGCTAACGAAGTAGCGGGTTAAATGCTAGTAATAAATAAATACATAAATAAAATAAACAAAACAAATTTGTTTGAAAATTTTATAATTATTGTTTTAAAATGTGTTAAAAAACAAAATTTGTATATTTAAGAAACTTAAGTGGTGTAACTTTTTTTGATATGTAAGTGAATTTGATATAAGTTATTTAAATGCGAAAAATTTATGCAATTAAAACCATTACATTTTGAATATAAAATTTTAGTTACCTTATTTGTAGAAAGTTGAATTTTTTAAATTTGTTTCACTTGTATTAATATTTTTTTCCAAAAACGAGTAGAGTTTTTTACTCGCTGTACTTTGGCAATTATGATTAGGCAAATCGTTATAAACAAACCAAAATTAATTGACAGCTCCTACGTGTATTAATATAAATCGTCCACAGTCGCGATCTATTCGGCATTTTATTAAGGATCTTTTAATATGTTTTCAGCTTCGTTTAGGTTAAGTTTGTCATTCCGTGTGAAACTTTTTTATTATACATCTAAGACCCCAGAAAGTATATATATTCTGGCTCCTTGAGTAATTCTAAGTCGATTTAGCCATGTCCGTCTGTCTGTCTGTCTGTTGAAAACACGCGCACTTTCGAAAAACGCAAAAGAAAAGAACAAACTTGGTCTCAAATTGCTTGTAGTTATCCTAAGCAGTTTGGGATTGAAATCCAGCAACATCGGTTTAGTTAGATCAGAACTATGAATCAAAATGTGGAACCACCACCCTAAAAAAATTGATTATTTTAATACAACAACTAACATAAATGGTGGAATAATGCACGGAATGACATAAAATTGTGCACGAATTCGCTCTGTACGACTGCAAATCATACTGGTAAATTTCCTGACGATCGGTTCATAATTAACCATTGGCCCCATATAAACCCATTTCGCGGAAAACAGTTTATTACGCCTAAAACCGCAATAAATAACGCTAGCATACTTAAATTAGGTACGTCATAGTTTTATAGGACCAGAAATCACACTGTAAAATTTTTTGACGATCGGTCCATAATTTATACTAGGTCCCATATAAACCCTACTCCCGGAAAACAGTTTAGTACGCCTAAAACTGCAATAAATAAAGATAGCATACTTAAATTTGGTACGTTACAGTTTTATAGGACCACAAATCAGACTGTAAAATTTTTTGAAGATCGGTCCATAATTTACCCTAGGCCCCATATAAACCATACTCTCGGAAAACAGTTTATTCGCCTAAAACCAAATAAAGCTCACTTTGGAAAAGTAATTAAATTCGCCTAAAACCATCACATATATAGATATTGCGGTAAAATGTCTTACTTAAATTCATATGGCCAAAAAAAATATCATACAAATTTGTAAAATTTACTGTTAACGCTAAAACTAATTATACTGCTGTATTAAAATTTATTCTTATTTATTTTTTGTAATACCAGAAATCAGTCTTCAAAATTTTGGGATGATTGGTCCATAATTTACCATAGGTCCAATACAAATTACCCTCCTAAAAATTATTTTAGTTCGGCTAAAACTTTTACGAATCATGATATTTTACTCAAGCCAGTTCAAAGTTCTAACAAGAAACGCATAAAATTTTCTTATTGTCGGCCAATAATTTAATTCAGTTCTAAACCGCAACTAATTTTAATGCTGACGTTCGTTTTTGTGAAGCTTAGTTAATAATATATATCTACTAGCTTAACCCGGTGCGCTTCGCTACACTGGCAAAAAAAAAAATAAGAAAAAAATCTTCTATGAGGGGTACTGCTCCTACTCTGTCTACCCCGCACATTTTTATATTGAAATTTATAGTTTACTATAATAGTAGCTTTAACCACGTTTGAAGACTCTCCCTTTAATAGTTCTTCAGTTGAGCGATATTTAATGTATGCATCGTATGGGAGGTATTTCCCCCCCTGCGCCTACCCGCTTTATTTTTATTTTCAAAAGTGTAGTATACCATAAGAGTGACTTTTAGAAAGTTTGAACATTCTCACTATTACAGTTCTTAAGATATGCGATGTTAAACATTGGCGTCCTATGGGGTATTCCTATACCCCCGCTGCTATTTTATTTCAATTCCGGGGCTCAGAAGATCCTACTACAAAAAGTTCAGCAAAATGCGTGCAGCGGCTCTTAAGATATGCGATAATTAATATTGGCATGCTATGGGGGTACCAATTCCCCTGCCCCTATCGAAAAAATAAGTAGCCTATTTTATTTTTAGGGCTCACGTGATGTTACTGTAAAAATTTCAGGAAAATCGGTTCGATAATTAATATTGGCATCCTATGGGGGGTACCAATTCCCCTGCCCCTATCGAAAAAATAAGTAGCCTATTTAATTTTAGGGCTCACGTGATGTTACTGTAAAAATTTCAGGAAAATCGGTTCGATAATTAATATTGGCATCCTATGGGGGGTACCAATTCCCCTGCCCCTATCGAAAAAATAAGTAGCCTATTTTATTTTAAGGGCTCACGTGATGTTACTGTAGAAATTTCAGGAAAATCGGTTCAGTAGTTTCGGAGTCTATAAAGCGACAAACAAACATACATAATTCATTTTTATATATATACTAGCTTAACCCGGTGCGCTTCGCTACACTGACCCCGCACATTTTTATATTGAAATTTATAGTTTACTATAATAGTAGCTTTAACCACGTTTGAAGACACTCCCTTTAATAGTTCTTCAGTTGAGCGATATTTAATGTATGCATCCTATGGGAGGTATTTCCCCCCCTGCGCCTACCCGCTTTATTTTTATTTTCAAAAGTGTAGTATACCATAAGAGTCACTTTTAGAAAGTTTGAACATTCTCACTATTACAGTTCTTAAGATATGCGATGTTAAACATTGGCGTCCTATGGGGTATTCCTATACCCCCGCTGCTATTTGATTTCAACTCCGGGGCTCAGATGATCCTACTACAAAAAGTTCAGCAAAATGCGTGCAGCGGCTCTTAAGATATGCGATAATTAATATTGGCATCCTATGGGGGTACCAATTCCCCTGCCCCTATCGAAAAAATAAGTAGCCTATTTTATTTTTAGGGCTCACGTGATGTTACTGTAAAAATTTCAGGAAAATCGGTTCGATAATTAATACTGGCATCCTATGGGGGGTACCAATTCCCCTGCCCCTATCGAAAAAATAAGTAGCCTATTTTATTTTTAGGGCTCACGTGATGTTACTGTAAAAATTTCAGGAAAATCGGTTCGATAATTAATATTGGCATCCTATGGGGGGTACCATTTCCCCTGCACCTATCGAAAAAATAAGTAGCCTATTTTATTTTTAGGGCTCACGTGATGTTACTGTAAAAATTTCAGGAAAATCGGTTCAGTAGTTTCGGAGTCTATAAAGCGACAAACAAACAAACATACATAATTCATTTTTATATATATAGATTTATCATATAGAGCCGATTCCTGTCGGTGGAGGGTATCAAAGATTCGACACAGCCGAATATAGCACTCTAACTTGTTTTACTTATAAAAGTATAAAGGTAGGATCACACGATTGCAGCAAATGCACAATTTTAGTTGTGCCTTATTGACGCACAACAGGGATGGCAAAATTGGTACAATTGTACTTTTTTGGTACTATTTAAGCTCGAATAGTACAATGGTACAACAACGGCTAATTTAGTATATTTAAAACTGCAGTTATACGTTCAAATTTTTAACATATACAGCTTGTTGAAATTTACAAAAAGCTGTGACGTAGAATGCATGCATGCAGTTCTTCAGACATTGAGTTTCAAGATATCATAAAAAAAACAATTTATTTAAATATAAAAATTTATATAAATTGCAATTAGCTGTTTTCTTGACAGTAAATTGAAAAACACAATTGGAAAAAGAATTTGAAAGCCAGTCGACACCAAATTTTAAAAGTATTAGTAAAAATTAAATTATAAAAAGTTTCTTTGTAATCACCTTTAATATTTGCAAAATGCTAGATAGGCCTTTTACGTTTTAGGAAACGATATATAGAAATGAAGGCACACAACTTTAATTTCAAGTTTTGCGAAGTTTTATGAACAACATTCGACTTTTAATATAAATCTTTAATTTGTAAATTTAGTCCAAAAAATTTAATCAATGGAAGAACTTCTATTTTATTTATTTATTGAAAAATTATAGATTATACAAAATTCTCATGATAGTCCCGCGAAGCCTTATCCTTGTTTAGTATAGTACCACTATTAGTACAAATGTTTCCAAAATAATGCCAATATTTTCATAACATAAATTCGCAATTTAGAGCTCTTGCTGACATTGAAATAGAAAAATCTAACAAAGATTTAAGTATCAGTGATTTCTGGCCTACAGTTTTGAAAATACAAAATGAGGCAACTGAGGCAACTGAGGCAGATGTATTAATGTTTTAAAAGCTCTCGGAAGTGTGAACAGAATCTTTTCTTACCAAAATATAATCAAGACCTTGCGGCTTAAAAACATCAAAGGAACTTATTGAACTCATAAGATTCCATTTGGGATGATGCAAATATTTATTATCAATTTTGCAATTCTGATCTCAAAATAAACCACTACTTTCTAAGCATGTCCTTTTCTTTCATGGACGTATTTGTATCCCAAGGTTATGGTTTTAGTTCCAACATTTTTAATCTTATGGGTTGATAATCACTCAGGACCTTGCAGTTTAATTTCGTGTCTCTAAGTTCAATATTATAGAAAATTCAAAAAGTTTCATACGTAGAACACAAAAGTTAAAGAAAGTAATTTAATTTCCTGTATATATCCTTTTTGATATTTTTTCTCCCCATTGAAGTATCAAAAATTTCAATATTGTAGCGATAGCCCACAATTAATACGTATGTATGTATGTATAAGTCAATGAATATAGAAAAATGTTTTGTAAAAAAGTACCACAACTAGGTACGATTTTCACCACTTAAACGCTCGTATAGACAAAAAGTTTTGAGACAAGTCAGAGTGCTATATTCGGCTGTGCCGAATCTTTGATACCCTCCACCGACAGGAGTGGGCTATATATGATAAATACATATATATTATTAACTAAGCTTCACAAAAACGAACGTCAGCATTAAAATTGGTTGCGGTTTAGACCTGAATTAAATTATTGACCGACAATAAGAAAATTGTATGCGTTTCTTGTTAGAACTTTGAACTGGCTTGAGTAAAATATCATAATTCGTAAAAGTTTTAGCCGAACTAAAATAATTTTTAGGAGCGTTTTTTGTATTGGACCTATGGTAAATTATGAACCAATCATCCCAAAATTCTAAAAAATAAATTAGAATAAATTTCAATACAGCATTGTAATTAGTTTTAGCGTTAACAGTAAATTTCACAAGTTTGCATGATATTTTTTCTGGCCATATGAATTTAAGTAAACAATTTCACCGCAATATCTATATCTGTGATGGTTTTAGGTGAATTTAATTATTTTCCCAAAGTGGTTTTATTTGGGTTTAGGCGCAATAAACTGTTTTCCGAGAGTAGGGTTTATATGGGGCCTATGGTAAATTATGGACAAATCTTCACGAAATTTGGCAGTGTGATTTCTCGTCCTATAAAGCTGTGACGTACCGAACTTGAATTTGATAGCATTATTTATTACGGTTTTAGGCGTACTAAACGGTTATCCGGGAGTAGGGTTTATATGGAGACTAGGGTAAATTATGGACCACTCTTCACGAAATTTGGCAGTGTGATTTCTCGTCCTATAAAACTGTGACGTACTGAACTTCAATTTGATAGCATTATTTATTACGGTTTTAGGCGTACTAAACGGTTTTCCCGTAGTAGGATCTATATGGGGCCTAGGGTAAATTATGGACCACTCTTCACGAAATTTGGCAGTGTGATTTCTCGTCCTATAAAACTGTGACGTACCAAATTTTAATATGATAGCGTTATTTGTTGCGCTTCTAGGCGTACTAAGCTGTTTTCCGGGAGTAGGGTTTATATGGGGCCTAATGTAAATTATGGACCAATCTTCAAAAAATTTTACAGTGTGATTTCTGGTCTTATAAAACTGTGACGTACCAAATGTTAGTATGCTAGCGTTATTTATTGCGGTTTTAGGCGTACTAAACTGTTTTCCGGGAGTAGGGTTTAAATTGGGCCTAGTATAACTTATGGACCGATCTTCAAAAAATTTTACAGTGTGATTTCTGGTTCTATAAAACTGTGACGTACCAAATTTTAGTATGAAAGCGTTATTTATTACGGTTTTAGGCGTACTAAACTGTTTTCCGGGAGTAGGGTTTATATGGGGCATAGTGTAAATTATGGACCGATCTTCAAAAAATTTTACAGTGTGATTTGTGGTCCTATTATACTGTGACGTACCAAATTTTAATATGCTATCGTTATTTCTTACGGTTTTAGGCGTACTAAACTGTTTTCCGGGAGTAGGCTTTATATGGGGCATAGTGTAAATTATGGACTGATCTTCAAAAAATTTTACAGTGTGATTTCTGGTCCTATAAAACTGTGACGTACCAAATTTTAAAATTTATTTACTGCGATTTTAGGCGTACTAAACTTTTTTCCGGGAGTGGGTTTTATATGGGACCTAGTGTAAATTATGGACCGATCTTCAAAAAATTGTACAGTGTGATTTGCGGTATTATAAAACTGTGACGTACTAAGTTTAAGTATGATAGCGTTATTTATTGCGGTTTTAGGCGTACTAAACTGTTTTCCGCGAGAAGGGTTTATATGGGGCCTATGGTCAATTATCGACCGATCTTCACGAAATTTAACAGTATGATTTGCATTCGTATAAAGCCGTCATTCCGTGCATTATTCCACCATTTATGTTAGTTTTTGTATTAAATTATCAATTTTTTTTGGGTAGTGGTTCCACATTTTGATTCATAGTTCTGATCCTACTAAACCGATGTTGCTGGATTTCAATCCCAAACTGCTTAGGATAACTACAAGCAATTTGAGGTTGTTCTTCTCTTTTGCGTTTTTCGAAAGTGATCGTGTTTTCAACAGACGGACAGACAGACGGACATGGCTAAACCGACTTAGAATTTCTCAAGGAGCCAGAATATATCTACTTTATGGGGTCGTAGATGTATTATTAAAAAGTTTCACACGGAATGACAAACTTAGTATAGCCTCATTCACCACAGTAGGTATGTATGTATGGCTTAATTTCAATTTAAATAGTTTCCATAATAAGAAGTATGTTTATATAAAAATTAATCATTTTTAATTTTTTTATAATAAAAGTTTGAAGATTATTCTCTTCAAAATATGATTTTTTTCGCCAAAGAAAGACTTTCTTTCCATGCCTTCTGGCAACGCTGCTCACATTACTGGATTTCTTTTGTTAGTCTGAAAAAATCCATAGTGAGAAGAATTTAAGTTTTATCTCTCTCTTGCTCTTGCGTTTTTTTTTTGTTCACAATTACATTTATTTTATTGAACGTAAGAAAATTGAAAAAAGGTAAAAGAGTTTATATTTTTACGCCTGCTCCTTGCATCGCTGATTGTAATTCGTTAAATACGTCGTAGCAAAATATATGTAAAATTAACTGTTAAAATTTTGTGTATGTGATTTAAAGTCAAAATGTTTAACAGTTATAGTGAGTAGGTACATAAAACAGGATATTACATATATTTTAAAAGTATGTGTACATATATGTAATAATATAATAGATTTAGGCCCTAATCATATAAAACGCTGCTTCCTACAGAAATTCACATTGTGTTTTAAAATTTCAAACGCTCTATTGCTTGTGTCGTTGAAAATTTTAAAACGGTACATGAATTTCTGTTGAAAGCAACAACAAAATTACAAAATATTTTTGACATTGTTTGTGATTTCAATGTTATTCTTGGCGTTGCACTGCGTTTTACATGATTAGGGCCTTAAAATCCAACATGCTCAACAAAGCTCAACCATACAATCGAAATACATTTTCAAAAGCATTTTGTAAACACAGTAGTTTTTACAACATTTAATTGAGTGTATATTGATTGTATGGCCGAAGTGTGGTTTAAAGCAAGACTACACAGAGGGAAAAATACGGTATAAAAATAGCAAAATTGATACCATCCGTTGTCAAAAGTGAGCCAACTACGTCTGTGCTCAAGGTGATAACGAGTGGTATCAACATTTTTTAACCACCTCGTTGTCATTTTGCCACCATTTGGTCTCATTCTGACAACAAAATGTTAATATTTTTTCACCATAATGGTGTCATTTAGACAACAAGTTGTTCTCATTTTTGATAACACACTGTTGGTTTATTGACAACATTCAGTTATCAATTCGACAACACATTGTTCTGCATGTAGTAAAGCATCATACATTCTAAGCACAAGCAATAAAAAAAAGCAAATGAAATATATTTTTTTATTTAAATTTTTAAACATCACAACAAAGATTGCAAATAATTTTTTAATATAACAAAATTGCAGTGCAATATACATACATACTTGTACTTTTTTTTTCATGAAAATAGCTTTTCTTTGAGTTCAGCGCAGAGACCTCAGTTTGGTACAGCTTCCTTCATATCTTCTTTATTTATAAACGGCAAGCTTCTATATGTCACATCAGCATCCCAAATAAAAGAATTTTAAAATTAACTACAAATTCCATATTATTGTATTTTTACTTACTTTTTAAATAATCTTAACTAACTCCATATATATATATACAAGGAGTTTTTAATTCCTTATCGTTGTCGTCGATTTTTTTTACGTCAAAATTTATGTTTTCTTCAAAAAGAAAATCTCTTTCGTAGCAACAAAATGTGAACGTAAAAATTTATTATATGTTTTCAATTTCCAAGTTTTATGTTTTTATTTTTCACTTATTTAAATAATTTTTAAAAATTTGCACTCTTCTTATTTCGATAAAAATGTGAATTATGACAACAATGGTATTTTTACATCTTTGGTACCAATTTGACAACAGTTTGTTAAAAATTTGACAACAGATGTTGTCGAAATATTAACAACACTTTGTTATCATTTTAATACCATTGGTTGATAAATTTTAACGTGTTTTTTCGCTCTGTGTACTTGATGTTTATAGCGGGCCTATTAAGGATAGCATCCAAAGTTCAGTTGATTGAAATCAGGCTGTTAAGAGTCACCCTCGTATAAAATAAGTTTTATTTTATTTAGAATTAAGCAATCAAAAATAGTGCTGACTCAATTATGCGAGTCAGCACTTTAGATCAACTCACTGACTTTAGTTTTATTTAGAATTAAGCAATCAAAAATTATGCTGACTCAATTATGCGAGTCAGCACTTTAGATCAACTCACTGACTTTAGTTTTATTTAGAATTAAACAATCAAAAATTATGCTGACTCAATTATGCGAGTCAGCACTTTAGGAACATACTGACTTTAGTGCAGTCAGCATTTTAATTTTAAGAACTAGGTATAAATAGTGGATAAGAATAGTTTTTAAAAAAGTTGTAATTAGTAAGGCAATATCAATCTACCTGCGATCTCCACGGAGCACTCCAGGTTGAAGAAAATAAAAATAATAATAATAACAACAGTAATTGTCTTCTATTTTTTACAACAACAACAATTGGCGCAGCCGGTAATTAAGTAAATATCCTGCGATTTCCAAGGGACCCTCCAGGAATAAAATTTATTTATTACACGAAATTTTTGCCGGATTTATATCCCTGCCTGGTATGGTGACTGGTTTCAAGAGCAACGAAAGTAATATAAACCAGTAAACACGGAAACGAAGTGCTAAAGGTCTTAAGCAGCCACATTCTGGTACGCCTTTAGTGTCTCCGAAGAAGTGCAAATTGGTGGAATTGCAAGTAGCTTGCCACGGACTTTTTACCGCACTAGGAGGCGATTTATTTCGGTGTGAAGGATCAGTACAACGCGACATTGTTGATAACGCGTAAGAGGTTTTTTTTCTCAAAGTTTAAGGATGGCAGAAATCGTTTTAATGCTGGTAAATATTATTTTGCAATTTTCGGGAGTATACATGGACAACCCGCAGTCAAGGACAGACGAACTACTAACCAAGCTTAACAAATATAACTATTCGGTGGACAGTCTACAGGTGCTTGCGTGGACAGAATTGAACGAGCTAAGACTAGGCAAAGAATTTACGGAACAACATAGGGAGATTATAAGGCACCAGAGATTGACCAAGTTAGAAGAGGTTGGTTATGTTTTACAATTGTTAGGTGACCTGAACAAGGACCAAATCCGCGGACTTAATTAAGATGATAGAAGACTTAGAGGGAACAAAAAAACTGTTGGAAAAGCAAAGTCGTAAGCTTAGGGAACAAATTAAATATACGGACAATTTGTTGGAACAGGTAGTGCAGGAAAACGTGGCGTTGGTCGAAAAATTGAGACAAAAGGGGTTGAGTGAGAAGGAATTCAGGAAACAACTTAAACAACAACAGCAAATAGACGTACAAGACGACACCGTGCAAAGACTTCAAACTGCCTTGGAAAACGCGCATCGTGAACTCGACATTATACACAAAGCCAGGTCACCCACTACATCCCTAAGTGAAGAACTGGAGAAAGAGGGTTTCAGAGTTCCGAGGATAGTAGTAGAACAAACAGACGGCAGCCATACAGCTTCGGGTGGACGGACCGAGTGCAACGAAGAAGTCCAGATAGACGAGGAAGCATTTTTGCATTTTCTAAAAACCAATCCATGTCTTAATTCAAAATCCTCAATCGTATCCTTTTCCAACTTATTCCTCAATTAAACAATTGTCTCATCACGATTTTGAGCCACCTGAACATAAAAATCTATTTCCCCGGAATCCACTGTGGCAACTAATTCACATATCCCACGGTCTGACCTATTCTCTACAGCAGCAGTACAAGCATCAGTAACATTACCAGTTCCAGCAGTTGGGCAGCGGCTAAGGGCGTCAACATGTCCCATACTAACACCACCTCGATGTTGCATGGTATAATTGTAATCTTCTAACTCAATGGCCCAACGTGCAATCCTAGCGTTCAATTGTTTCCTACTCAGAGTTAGTGTCAGAGAATTGCAATCAGTTACAATTTTGAATGGTATTCCCTGCAGATATACTCTAAAACGACGTAGGGCATATATGCTGGCCAACGTTTCTAGCTCAAAACTATGATATCGCATATCAGCAGCCGTTGTTGCTCTAGAAACTTTCCGTCCAGCTGGCGCTGCAAAAGCACCGCACTTGCGTCACAATGTAATTCAGTTTATTTACGTGGATCGTAAATAGCAAGAACAGGACCGGATGATAAAATCTCCTTGAATGAATCAAAAGCCCTATAACATTCATCCGTTGGCATATATTTTCCATCCAATGTTAGCTGCCTTAAAACGTTTGTGATTCTCGCGTGATTCGGTACAAACTTCCTAAAGTATGAAAATAATCCTACACAAGTTTTCATTTCCGCCTGATTACGTGGAAAGGGATAATGCCTCATTGCAGTCAAATGTGAATTACCAGGGCGAATTCCCTCAGGACTCACACACTATCCTAAGTAGTCTATTTTATTGTAGCCAAATTTACATTTAGCTACTCGTAGCCCTAGGCCTTTCTCCTTCATTCTTCGTAATACCTTAGAAACCAATTTTAAATGTGTCCTAAAATCCGCAGTGGCGACAATAATATCGTCCATGTAAATTATAATTAAACCTTCATCAACTAAATCTCTAAATATATTATAAATGTACTGCTGAAATATTGCAGGGGCGTTTTTTTAGACCAAATGGCATACACAGGTATTCAAATTGTCCATATGGCGTTACAAAAGAGGTATATTTTATTGAATCTGGAGCCATTTTGACGTGAAAAAATACATTTCGCAAGTCAAGGGTGGTGAAGTATTGTTTTCCACCTAAGTATTCTATACAATCCTCAATAAGGGGCAATTGAAAATTATCCCTAACAGTTAATTTATTTAAACGCATTTACGTATTTGCCCATTTTTCTTCTTTACTAAGACTACGGCGGAAGCATAAGGAGACTCACTGGGCGTAATAATATTATTCGCTAACAATTCATCAGTAATTTTCTGCAGTTCATTTTTCTCAGAATAGGATAAACATCACTTGTTAATCGAATATTCATTTCATAGTCATAGGGTTTTTAGTTCGCCGGTCACTTTGTCTTTTGTCGCTTTCGTTCAGTAGTTCACTTTTCTTGTCATCTTGGTCTTTACATATTTAAAGAAACAAATATAGCATACTCGTGATATTACACTCAAATATTATGAAGGTAAATTCAAAATAATATTAAGTTTAAAAAACTGAAAATGTTAATAGAAAACGGATCATTTCATTTTAAATAAAGGAATTTTACGGTAATTTTTTTAATGTTCATTTTATAACGTAGAAATTAATAAACTTTTCTCTTTTTTATACCCTCCACCACTACTGTGGTGAATGAGGGTATACTAAGTTTGTCATTCCGTGTGAAACTTTTTTATAATACATCTAAGACCCCATAAAGTATATATATTCTGGCTCCTTGAGTAATTCTAAGTCGATTTAGCCATGTCCGTCTGTCTGTCCGTCTGTCCGTCTGTCCGTCTGTTGTAAACACGCTCACTTTCGAAAAACGCAAAAGAAAAGAATAAACTTGGTCTCAAATTGCTTGTTGTTATCCTAAGCAGCTTGGGATTGAAATCCAGCAACATCGGTTTAGTAGGATCAGAACTATGAATCAAAATGTGGAACCACTACCCAAAAAAAATTGATAATTTTGATACAAAAACTAACATAAATGGTGGAATAATGCACGGAATGACATAAAATGTTGCACGAATTCGCTTTATACGACTGCAAATCATAATGTTAAATTTCGTGAAGATCGGTCCATAATTTACCATAGGCCCCATATAAACCCTTCTCGCGGAAAACAGTTTAGTACGCCTAAAACCCTAATAATTAACGCTATCATATCAAAATTTGGTACGTCATAGTTTTATAATACCGCAAATGACACTGTAAATTTTTTTGAAGATCGGTCCATAATTTACACTTGGTCCCATATAAACCCTTCTCCCGGAAAACACTTTATACGCCTAAAACCGTAATAAATAACGCTAGCATACTAAAATTTGGTACGATACAGTTTTATAGGACCAGAAATGACACTGTAAAATTTTTTGAAGATCGGTCCATAATTTATACTAGGCCCCATTTAAACCCTACTCCCGGAAAACAGTTTAGTACGCTTAACCCCGCAAAAAATAACGCTAGCATACTAACATTTGGTACGTCACAGTTTTATAAGACCAGAAATCACACTGTAAAATTTTTTGAAGAACGGTCCATAATTTACATTAGGCCCCATATAAACCCTTCTCGCGGAAAACAGTTTAGTACGCCTAAACCCGTAATAAATAACGCTAGCATACTTAAATTTGGTACGTCACAGTTTCATAGGACCAGAAATCACACTGTAAGATTTTTTGAAGATCGTTCCACAATTTACACTAGGCCCCATATAAGCCCTACTCCCGGAAAACCGTTTAGTACGCCTAAAACCGTAATAAATAATGCTATCAAATTGAAATTCGGTACGTCACAGTTTTATAGGACGAGAAATCACACTGCCAAATTTCGTGAAGAGTGGTCCATAATTTACCCTAGGCCCCATATAAACCCTACTCCCGGAAAACCGTTTAGTACGCCTTCAACCATAATAAATGATGCTAATTTATTTTTTATAATACCAGAAATCAGTCTTCAGAATTTTGGGATGATTGGTCCATAATTTACCATAGGTCCAATACAAATAACGCTCCTAAAAATTATTTTAGTTCGGCTAAAACTTTTACGAATCATGATATTTTACTCAAGCCAGTTCAAAGTTTTAACAAAAACCGCATAAAATTTTCTTATTGTCGGTCAATAATTGAATTTAGGTCTAAACCGCAACTTATTTTAATGCTAACGATCGTTTTTGTGAAGAGTAGTTTATAATATATATGTATGTATTTATCATATAGAGCCCACTCCTGTCGGTGGAGGGTATCAAAGATTCGGCACAGCCGAATATAGCACTATAACTTGTTTTAATTTAAAAAACTACAAAAAACCTATTCAAAGGTTTTTTTAGTTAATTTTAACTAAATTTAAATTAAGTACTAAGACAGCTAAATCAGCATTTTAACCTGTCATTACACTAAGGGAAAAAACGTGCTAAAATCAAGATTTTACGTTCAAAATAAAATCATTTCAATCTTAATAGCCTGTTAAATGCGAAAATTCTTAATTCAAGAATAAAATCTTAATTTTTTTAAGATCGCATTTAATATTGTAATCTTGAATAAATTCTCATTTTAAGATCGAATTCAAAATTTTGTTCTTAATAAAAATCTTAAATTAAGATTACATTCTTAAAAATTTAAGAATATAATCTTGAATAAATTCTTATATTAAGTTCGAATTTAAGATTGTGTTCTTAGTAGAAATCTTAAATCAAGAATAAATTCTTTAATTTTAATAATTTAATCTTAATGAAATTCTTGTTTTAAGATCGGTTTTAACAATGTATTCTTAAAAGTATTGTTATTAGTTTATATCCGAATTCAAATGTCGAAATAAAAAACAAGGTTGTTATTTATTTAAATTTTTATTTATTTAAATATTTACATATATATGGATGTGTATTAAAACAAGGAAAACGAAATGATAATGTAATTCTTACAAGTACATACATACTTATATTAACTTAGGTCTAACATATGTCTTGCCATTATTAATTGGATATAAATGTAAATGAGGGCTAATAAAATTAGAGATTTTAATAATATTCAACATTTTTTTTTCGAATTTATTCTATGTGCTTAATGTCAGTTATGTATTTTATAAAGCTTTTTGTAATAGTTCTATTCCTTAAATTTTTAGGAATGACTTTATACACTACCAGACCATTACAATAAATTCGAAAAATAAAAAACGTTGAATATAATAAAGTAGCTTATGAAAAGAAATAATTCCCAGGTTCGATTTTAATTATATATATTTCAGTAAGTAAAGAACCAATTTCATAGGACTGAAAGTGGATATCGAACTCATTTACTTGGATTAGGTTGCACAAGACATAAAATTCTTCGTTTTGAATTACCTTTTTCTTAAATCTAGCTGACGATGGAAAAGTTGCGTTTAAAAGTATAATGAATATGTAGTCCTGTGCATCTATGGGCAAGAAATAAGCAGGGCAATTAAAAATACAATTCATATTGAACTGTTTATTTTCTACAAAACTTGGTTTGTTAATGATTTTGCATTACAAAATAATTGTTTGCAAAAATCGTTATGTATGTTCTTTTCATAAATAAGACAAATTTTCTTTTTAAATGCTTCCTATTTTGAAAACAGTAATTGATCTTTGCCTACGTTTATAACTTGAAAGTCAATGTAGAACTGAAAATTTTAAGACAAAATGGGTTAAGCTGTAATCAACAAATCAAAAACTTTCTTATCAATTCGGACGCTCTTGAATGACTAAGTTTTGACCACTCACGTAAAAGTTAAAGACTTCCCATTATTTGCAAATCTTTCTGCCGCATACTGTATGTGAGTTTTCATTTGTGGTAAACTTCCTCCCAATAAGCACTACCTCAACTCAATGGTAATTTATAACCAGATGCAACAGATTCATCAATTTCCGAACTATGCGTTTGATTTGTTGACTCGATTTCACCATCTTCTTCTTCCAAACGAGATGAGCTTGTTTTGTGTCTTCTTTCTTCATGTACTGCAAACTTTTGAAAATCACATTTGAGTCTGAAACAAATGAATTTAATGTCCAATAACAGGTGGTGAAATAAATCAAGGATTTTAACCAATTTCTATTTGCACATATTTCTTTTAATATTCTCGTTTCCTTAACTGGTTATGTATAATTAAGAAGGAGAACTTACCCTTGAGATACTTGAAAACAGACTCCATTTAGAACTCTTGTAGAAGGTTTTTTAATAATGCGTCGTCTGACAACTCCGATGCAATTTCCTCCGGCGTGCTGATCACTTCATATTGTCCATTTGCCAGCAGTAATAAATCGACACTCACTGGTATGGTTATAAACACCATTTCATCTGTGTTCTGATTTTCCATCTTAATTGCCATTTACAATAATTTAAAATTTCTTTTTACTTTTTTCCAAATACGTCTTCTTCGTTCAACGTCTTACAATTTATGACACAACACGCTTTCATTGATGCTAAATTTCGAGAAAAATCAAGAATTAAATCTTAATTTTAAAAATATATTTTTAAATTCAAGAATACGATCTTTAAACTAAGATTACGTTCTTGACTTTAAGAATACGTTCTTGATATTAAGAATGCGTTCTAGATTATAAGAATGCCTTCTTGATTTTAAGAATGTGTTCTTACAGCTTAAGGCCACATTCTTAAATTGAAGAATACGATCTTAAAATTAAGATTGCGATCTTGATTTTTAGAATTCATTCTAAAAATTTGAGAACGTTAATCTTACTGACCAAATTTTAAGATTGAAATCTGAAGATTTCTGCAATCTAAATTCAAGAATTTTGTTCTTAAATTTAGATCGCCATTTTTCCCTTAGTGTACTACCTACCAATATTTTTTGTTTTTTATTTTCTTTTATTTATGTACACATGTGTTTCAGTTTTATTTTATGCATAAAACTGAACATATTAACAGAAATAAAAATCAATTAGGGTTTTCATTATATCTCTTAAAAGTCTCGCAATCTGTGCAAACTGTGCATTTTTAACCTTCCAAACTGAACTGTCAAAAATTGTATGAGAATTCATTTACACAAACTTCGTAAATTTGCCCAACAATTCTGACCCGTAAACTTGTGCTGTTCAATTGTGCATTTATACAAACGAATTTTTTAGTGCTTACCACCGTTTTCAATGAAAAATTCAAGTGTTAACAAAATCACCAACAATAAATTCTTACAATAATTTAATCAAATTATTCTTTTTTGCTTTCTTTATGCATGTTTAAAAAACAAATTTCACCTTTTATTCACAATTTTCAACTTTTATTTTTATATTTTTTATTATTTTTATACCCTCCACCACCACTGTGGTGAATGAGGGTATACTAAGTTTGTAATACCGTGTGAATCTTTTTTATTATACATCTAAGACCCCCTAAAGTATATATATTCTGGCTCCTTGAGTAATTCTAAGTTGATTTAGCCATGTCCGTCTGTCTGTCCGTCTGTTTAAAACACGCTCACTTTGGAAAAACGCAAAAGAAAAGAACAAACTTGGTCTCAAATTGCTTGTTGTTATCCTAAGCAGTTTGGGATTGAAATTCAGCAAAATCGCTTCAGTAGGATCAGAACTATGAATCAAAATGTGGAACCACCATCCTAAAGAAAATGATAATTTTGATACAAAAACTAACATAAATGGTTTAATAACTGCAAATCATACTGGTAAATTTCGTGACGATCAGTCCATAACTAACCATAAGCCCCTTATAAACCCATCTCGCGGAAAACAGTTTAGTACGCCTAAAACCGCAATAAAAAACGCTAGCATACTTAAATTTGGTACGTCACAGTTTTATAGGACCAGAAATCACACTGTAAAATTTTTTAAAGATCGGTCTATAATTTACACAAGGTCCCATATAAACCCTACTCCCGGAAAAGTGTTTAGTACGCTTAAAACCGTAATTAATAACGCTATCATACTAAAATTTGGTACGTCACAGTTTTATAGGACCAGAAATAACACTGTAAAATTTTTTGAAGATCGGTCCATAATTTACACTAGTCCCCATATAAACCCTACTCCCGGAAAACAGTTTAGTAAGCCTTAAACCGCAACAAATAACGCTAGCATACTTAAATTTTGGTACGTCAGTTTTATAGGAGCTGAAATCACACTGTAAAATTTCTTGAAGATTGGTCCATAATTTACACTAGGCCCCATATAAACCCTATTCCAGGAAAACAGTTTAGTACGCCTAAAACCGCAAAAAATGAAGCTAGAATACTTAAATTTTGTACGTCACGGTTTTATAGGACTAGCAATCACACTGTAAAATTTTTTTAAGATCGGTCCATAATATACACTAGGTCCCATATAAACCCTACTCCCGGAAAACAGTTTAGTACGTCTAAAACCGTAATAAATAACGCTATCATATTAAAATTTGGTGCGTCACAGTTTTATATAACCAGAAATCATACCGTAAAATTTTTTGAAGATCAATCCATAATATACACTTGGCCCCATATAAACCCTGCTCCCGGAAAATCAGTTTAGTACGCCTAAAACCGCAATATATAATGCTAGCATACTTAAATCTTGTACGTCAAGGTTTTATAGGACTAGAAATCACACTGTAAAAGTTTTTGAAGATCGGTCCATAATTTACACTAGGATCCATATAAACCCTATTCCCGGAAAACAGTTTAGTACGCCTAAAATCGCAATAAAAAATGCTAGTCTACTTAAATTTAGTACGTCACGGTTTTATAGGACTAGAAATCACACTGTGAAAGTTTTTGAAGATCGGTCCATATTAACACTAGGTCCCATATAAACCCTACTCCCGGAAAACAGTTTAGTACGCCTAAAACCGTAAGAAATAACGCTATCATATTAAAATTTGGTGCGTCACAGTTTTATATAACCAGAAATCATACTGTAAAATTTTTTGAAGTTCGGTCCATAATATACAATAGGCCCCATATAAACCCTATTCCCGGAAAACAATTTAGTACGCCTAAAACCGCAATAAAAAACGGTAGCATACTTAAATTTGGTACGTCACAGTTTTATATAACCAGAAATCATACCGTAAAATTTTTTGAAGATCAATCCATAATATACACTAGGCCCCATATAAACCCTACTCCCGGAAAATCAGTTTAGTACGCCTAAAACCGCAATTAATAATGCTAGCATACTTAAATTTTGTACGTCATGGTTTTATAGGACTAGAAATCACACTGTAAAAGTTTTTGAAGATCGGTCCATAATTTACACTAGGATCCATATAAACCCTATTCCCGGAAAACAGTTTAGTACGCCTAAAACCGCAATAAATAATGCTAGTCTACTTAAATTTTGTACGTCACGGTTTTATAGGACTAGAAATCACACTGTAAAAGTTTTTGAAGATCGGTCCATAATTAACACTAGGTCCCATATAAACCCTACTCCCGGAAAACAGTTTAGTACGCCTAAAACCGTAAGAAATAACGCTATCATATTAAAATTTGGTGCGTCACAGTTTTATATAACCAGAAATCATACTGTAAAATTTTTTGAAGTTCGGTCCATAATATACAATAGGCCCCATATAAACCCTATTCCTGGAAAACAATTTAGTACGCCTAAAACCGCAATAAATAACGCTAGCATACTTAAATTCGGTACCTCACAGTTTTATAGGACGAGAAATCACACTGCCAAATTTCGTGAAGATTGGTCTATAATTTACCCTAGGCCACATTTAAACCCTACCCTCGGAAAACAGTTTATTGCGCCTAAAACCAAATAAATCTCACTTTGGAAAAATAATAAAATTCGCGGTAAAATTTCTTACTTAAACTCATATGGCCACAAAAAATATCATGCAAATTTGTGAAATTTTCTGTTAACGCTAAAACTAATTACACTGCTGTATTGAAATTTATTCTAATTAATTTTTTGTAATACCAGAAATCAGTCTTCAGAATTTTGGGATGATTGGGCCATAATTTACCATAGGACCGATGCAAATTACCCTCCTAAAAATTATTTTTGTTCGGCTAAAACTTTTACGAATCATGATATTTTACTCAAGCCTGTTCAGAGTTCTAACAAGAAACGCATAAAGTTTTCTTATTGTCGGTCAATTATTTAATTCATGTCTAAACCGCAACTAATTTTAATGCTGACGCTCGATTTTGTGAAGCTTAGTTAATAATATATATGTATTTATCATATAGATCTCACTCCTGCCGGTGGAGGGTATCAAAGATTCGGCACAGCCGAATATATCACTCTAACTTGTTTTAATTCATTTTTGTATTGACATTTCAGTTTGAAATGACAATAGTTGCTTAAAATTACACAAAAATTAAAAAAGGTATTTATGAAACGAGTCTTGCAACTTTGTCCATTTGCACTAATGGTAATTTTAAGCGATATCCTGAAAACCCGTATTATTTTTTGTAGTTTGTTTTAGGAAAAATATATAGAAACAGTGAAATTAGTTTAATTATATTTAATATAACAAAATTTTCATTAATTTCTTAACTTTACGGTAAATGATTTTAATAAATTACATTTAGTAACTGTAAAACTTTTTTGAGTGTACCCAAGAATAGAAAACAATAATGTTTAGACAACTTCATTGTAATAGAAGGAAAAAAAAATTTGTTGTGAGGGCTTATTCAAAGTAAGATCGCAATTCTTCAAAAATTAATTTAAACAAAATAATGTAAGAAAAAAATTTCGAATTTATGTCGTATTTTAAGAACAAAATACGTTTAAATTTAAACAAAAAAATAAAAATAGCAGCGATTGCACAAACTCTAAATCAGGGATTTCCAAAAATTTTTTGGTTGTGTAGTAGTGAGTACCAGAGAGTAAACAAATTGAGAGAATGCATTCATTTACAGCCGAAATAAAATGTTAGTAATATATTTTATAAGTTGTATAACACAAAGGTAAAATTAAAAATTTTTTGTGTTGATAAAAAATTTGTAGCAACTCTTTACCAATTCAATGTTGCTGATTTTAAAACTGCGCTTTTTTTTATTCGGAAGCTTTTTGACTCTAAATCAGTTTCAAATATCTTATCAAACAAATGTAAAAAAAATTAAAGATTTTTATGTTTTAAAAATTCATAAAAAATAAATATTGCACGCAAATCACAGCTGATAGAAAAAAGTGCAGTTGTAAAATCAGCGACATTGAATTTGTAAAGAACTGCTACAAATTTTCTATCAACACAAAAAAATGTTTAATTTTGTTCTCTTTTGTTATACAACTTATAAAATAAAATCTTCTAAATTTATACTTTTATGGCAGTTTCGTTTTCAAATGGGATGAACTTAATTTATTACGTTGCTTGGAACAAATAAATTTTAAATCCGAAAAAATTTGTTCGCATAGGTAAGTAGTGCCGAATAAAGAGAGGCACTTAAATGAATTTTTTTAGTTTAGGATAGAACTCGCCATCCAAATCTTTCCAGAACTCTACAATATTATTTTCGTCTGGAGCATTTACTTCGCTTCGTAGTATGATTAGTTCTAATTGAATATCAAATTCGTAGTTGCTTACATCGCAACGAAAAGGGTTTTCGAAAAGATCTAATAGCGGTTGTAAAATTACAAAATCTTGAAACCTGTCTTGAAAATTATTGAAAAGTGTTTCAAATATTTCGGCATATTCATATCTTTTGTCGAATTCGAGATTTCTATAAACAAGTGAAGTTTTTGGAAAATTGGAAAAATCACCAGTTTTAATTTGGGAAAAAATTAGAAAAAGTTTTGTTTTAAAATTGTGAATGATTTTTGACAAGTCGCATATATTGCGTTCCTTTCCTTGCAATTCCAAATTAAGTTCATTTAACATACTTGTCGTATCTGCCAAAAAAGCTAAGTCTAAAATAAAATTATTGTCTTTTAAACACTGTACTAAAACTTTTTCTATTTTCTCAGTTTCTAGAAACTGAAGAACTTCTTCTCTTAAATCATAAAGTCTATTCAGGCAATCACTGCGACTTAGCCACCGAACTTCTGTAAACATTTTTAGGTCACAATTCACAGCATTTTTGTTTTTTAAAAAGGTTACAAATTTTTTGCTGTCTTCATAGCTGGGGTATCATTTATGAATTTCGATGCAAGAGCGGTCTGATGAATTATGCAGTGAAAATTATGAACTGAAAATTCGTGTTTTTTTAATAGGCCTATAAGCATTATATTTGCCCAACATTACATTGGCTCCATCTGTGCAGACTCATACTTAAAACATCTGTGCACACATTTTAATTCTAGCTAATGGTATATCATAACTTTTTACAAAATACCAAATGTGCACCTCAGTTTGCCTGCAAACATTTATAAAGTCATTATAACAGGTCAAAGTTACGTTAAATAAATACCATAAATTAGTAAGGTTAACTCTTTGGACTCGGTCATATAATTGTAGCATAAAAAAGTAAGCAATAAAAATAGTGGCAAACAATAAAGTTTCATTAATACATCAATAAAACACATCTTTTTACCCAAAAAATTTACCTGCTGTCACATTTGCTTTTATGTGTATAGGTTTACACATAAATTGTAGGAAAACAAGACTTTTTTAACTTGTTTTTTAAATATTTTTACATACTTGGTACAGAAACAAAAATATTTTACAAGCGCAAAATACCAACAAATTCTTGTGGCTATTTTTTTCTTAATAATTTCTGCATTTAGGTACGTCTTTTTAACGAAAGAAAAAGAGACCCTTTTACAGGCATCAAAGAATTTTATTCACAAACAAAACACATATCGTTAGCTTAAATGCAAAACAATGTAGATATTATTTGAAAATTTGAAATTTTTGTTGATTAGGATTCACGTTACATATATATTTTTTATATAATTTTAAGTTATTTACAAAATTAAAAATGACGTATCATCAAATAAATATATAATTTTTTTAACAGCATAATGTAAAATCACACTCAATAAAAAAATTAGCAGAGTTTTTAATTCTTTTTATAAGAACACATTAATATTTTTTAACAAAAAAAACTGGGTAATCTGTTTTATAACTATTGTTAGTGGAATTAGTGATCAGATAATAATTTATAATAATAATAAAGTATTGCATAAGAAAAAATAAAACAGTGCTGCAAAATTATAAGAATCGAATCCATATACGTATGTAAAATAAAGCCTATAATAAATGTGACTATCAGCTTCTTCCACATAGGACTGTTAGACATTTTGAAATTTTTTATCTGAAATATTAAAAATTGCTTTTAAATCTCAAATGATTACCATTTTACAAAGTTCTTTGCTTTGCATGTAAACTTATGAAATGTTACATTATTCTACATTTAAGTCTTAAAATTTAAACTCTAAATAAAATTTGCACGCAAGGCATTGGATGTTACCAAAAGCATTTTTGACCGCACAATATTTTTTGAGTGTAAGCTGAAACAAAATAATATAGCATCCGCTAGACATGCACACTTGTCGAAGTCACATCGACGACTGAATTGAAGAGTATAAAAATATGTGTTAGTAGTGGTGTGCACAATTGTGCAAAGAAATGGAAACCCCTGCTCTAAATATTAAAACAATGAACAAATAGCAATAGTAAATTTTATTATTCATGTTTTATATGTATTATTTTTTCAAAAGATATGTATGTGAGAAACCATATCAGTATTTTAATGAAAAGATATTTATTCGTTCAAGTTTTAACAAAGAAATCTAAAAAAAATAGTAAAATTTACAGCAAATATATCACAGCTAATACATACGTTATTAAAATTAGGCTAGGTTAGGTTCCATTGGCAGCCGCGATCAAGCACAGCTCACGTGGGTCCATTACTTTGTTCCCGTTGTGTTACCATATAACGCCGTCTCCCATGGGTCCTATGAAATCTGGCTGCTAGTATTCCCATGCAGCCAACCGATCGATTCAATAAAGGAGTGGATCCTGTTTACATCAACATCAGAGAGACAAGTTTTGTCCCCAAGGGTTCTTCGACCAAACATTTTGAGTCTTAAGTCTCCGTAAGCCGGGCAGTTACAGAGAAGATGTTCCGTCTTCCTCCTCCTCATCGCCGCAACTTCTGCACAAGTCGTTATAAGGGAGCTCCAGCCTCTGGGCGTGCCTCCCAATTGGCCAGTGGCCAGTTATAACCGCAGTTAGGTTTCTTAGATGATGTCTGGACAGCTGTAATGCCCGCCGTGTCCTTTTTTCATCTATGATGGGTCAGATTTTCCTGGTTTCCCCACAGGTGGTTTCATCGTGCCACCTCTGACTGGCGATAAGATGAAATTTGTGCGCTATAAGTTGCTTACACCTTGGGAGTGAAGCACCTACATATGTGGAACCGTCCCGATTCAAGGTGGTACCTGCATGCGCCAACGAATCCGCCATGCAGTTCCCATGTATGTCCCCGTGTCCGGGGACCGGGGACATCCGGCATTCACGGACAATTCTCGATGTGATGAGCACATTCTCCAGGGATCTTGTGGCCGCCTTGCTATCGGTAATAATGTGAATATCCCTTCCAGATATTTCACCGTACCGGATGCGTTTCGCGGCTGTGTGGATGGCCATTTTCTCGGCCTGGATGACACTGCAGTGGTCCGGCAGCCTTATAGGAATGCTTCAGTTTAGCTGCTCGGAGTATATGCCAGAACCGACACCATACAGTGTTTTAGACCCGTCCGTGAAGATTCGAATCGCATTCGCGGGGATTTGCAGGTCATCATAGTGGACCACGTTATCCACAATGCTTACCGTGAAGCCAGGATCAAAGATTGGCTCGGGTGTGACATAATCAACATCCATGTGCCAATTAATATCATTCAGAATGTTAGCATGTCCGATATTATAATCCCTCCATGCTCCGGTGGCCCTTAGTCTTATCGCCGCGTTCGCAGCTAACCTTTTCGCCAAAATGTCTGGTGGTAAAGCGCCCTCAATATCCAGGAATGCAGGTAGGTAGGTAGGTAGAAAGGCTGGTGTGAAGTCTCCTTCACACCCTTACCCAGAGACCACTACGGTCCATTGTGATGCCTTGTTTATAGATAAGAAGCTGAAAAAGAAGGCGAAGAGAAACAGCAAAAGCATTAGAAAAGACAAGAATAGATAAGAAAAGGAAGTTCTGACCAAACCCGAGAGAAAAACCTCACTCAACACAACACCAATCCGCCCTATGTGCGGTTAGCTCCCAGTCTCCTGCTGCGCAGCCAGGCCATCCCCATTACGAATCCTATTAGACTCTTGAGCCCACAGCCCGGGACGTCCCCTAATTCGCCCAGGAATCTGCTGCCCAGCCACCTCAGCCTGCTGCACTGTAGCCTGGGACAGCGGCACAAAATGTGTTCAACCGTCTCCAGCTCCTCCGGGTCCTCACACAACCCGCACATATCCGACACGTCGGATCCCAACCTCATCGCCATCCTGCCTATCATGCAATGACCCGTGATTATTCCTATTATGGTCCTCACGCAGACCCTGCTTCTGCCCAGCAACAACTCCGAGTCGGACTTCCTAAGCACCGGCCACATCGTCCGTGATACCCAGCAGTCCGTTCGGTTCCCCCAGTAGAATCCTATTGGAGGCCTAACCGCCTCTATTTGATAAGGATCCTCCATCACTGAACCATGTCTCGCCAACTCATCAGCAATCTCGTTGCCGTTAAGGTTGCAGTGACCCGGCACCCAGCACAATCTCAACATATACTCTCATAAGGCTCTCTCCAGAGCCCTCCTGCAACCGTCAACTAGCTTGGAGTTCACGTAACAGCCCCTTACGGCCACCGAGCCCCTATCAATGTTGTCCCTCATCAGTTCCACGGCCCTCAAGACCCCCAGAACCTCCGCCTGAAAAACACTGCAGTCGTCAGGAAGCCTATATGACATTCTGATGTCCAGATCCTCAATGTAGACCCCCGCACCCGGTCTCTGAATAAATCCCGGGACTACAGGGTCCTTGGTTAAAATTCTCCTGACCCTGGACATCTCATTTACAGATTCCACTGACTCGCTAAACTTGACCCACGAGTCCCTTTTCGCCCTCCTAATGTCTCCCTTATATCTATTGTAACTCAATCTGAAGTTACTCCAATCTTCTTCCCTACGCGTATACTTCGCTCTATTGAACAACCTTCTGACAGTGGACCTTTGAGTCCTCAACCCGTCTGTCCACCATCTTGGTTGTGTGCGCCTGCCCGGAAAGTTCAAAGGACAGGATCGCTCATAACTACTAGTCAGTACCCCCGTGAAGGTGCTCACGAGTTGCTCTACACCGGTCGAAGTCGACCTCCAGTCGTGTGTAACTCTAAGGTTACTTTGCACCAATCTCGAAAAGGAATGCAACTAAAGCAAATTCCTTGTAATGCAGGGATCTCTCTATGTGGCCCACCAATGAGTGAAGCGCAGTTTCGGTGGACCTTCCTTTCGTGTAGGCGTGCTGAGCCGGTGACAGGGCATTGGGTCCTAGTGATGATCTAATGTGAATATCCAAAATCCTCTCCAGTGTTTTCAGTAGAAAGGAGGATAGACTAATTGGTCTAAAGTCTTTAGCCATAGTGTGAGATGTCTTCCCACTCTTGGGGATGAAGACGATCTTATATGATGTCCACGTTGATGAATCAACACTCGTTGTCCTTTGAAGATTATGCCATTGTTTAAGGAAAATTGTTCATTATTTTCACAACTACTGATTAAAAGATTTCTGATGCTACTGAGTTCTGTGTCTTTCGCTGTTTCTGTTTCCAATACGGCAGCATTAATAAATTCACTTGAAATTTCGAAAACTGAAAATGTGCATAATTGGTTTACTTCTTCATTAATAATTTTATCCAAAGATGGTTTTCCCGGACTTTGAGTTGCGCGAAAGACAGTCAACATTTATGTGCTCTGATCCCTTCTTATACACGATTTCGAAATTAAACCCTGATAGAAACTCGGCATATCGCAATAACCGTGCTGAAGTGATTGGCGGCATTTTGTTGTGTTGGTGAAAAATACGGGTTAAAGGGCGATTGTCTGTGACAAGCTGAAACTTCCTACCGTACAGATACATGAAGAAATGGTTTATGGTAAAAACTATCGCCAATGCTTTGCGGTCCAATTGGCTATAGTTCCTTTCAGTGGAGGTCAACGACCTAGACGCAAACGCAACTGGACGCTCTTCCCCGTTTTGAATATGTGATAGCACTCCCGCTACCCCTGTAGGGCTGGCGTCACACGCTACAACTACGGGAAGTTCAGGGTCAAAAGGCATTAGCACTTGTTCGCTGGAAATTATATTTTTAAGTTTCAAAAAGGTAGCATCACATTCTATTATCCATTTAAATTTGTGATTCTTCTGTAGAAGTTGACGTAGTGGAAATGTAATTAAAGACATTTCAGGAATAAATCTTGAGTAGTAGGTTACCATTCCTAGGAATCGTCTTACATCGTCAGCAGTTGTAGGCCGCGGGATATTTGCAATAGCCTGGATTTTAGCCGGGGATTTTAAAATCTTGTTATATTGAACAACATGACCCAGATACTCTATCTGAGTCTGAAAAAATATACATTTCTTTTTATTAACATGTAAGTCGTGTTCTTTTAGACGTTGAAGACATTCGATTAAGTTCGCTTTACATTCGGCTTCGGTAGCTCCATGGATTATTATGTCATCAAAATACGACATTGTTTTATTCAATCCAGATAAAATTTGTTCTATAATTCGGTTGAATTCCGAGGGTGCTGTTTTTATCCCAAATGATAGACGATTTACGTTGAATGTGCCCTTGTGAGCGTGTATTGAACATGGTTTCCGCTGAAGAATTGTTTAAATACACGACGTTATGTAACTCGTTGACAGGCAACTTCTTTTAAATAAAACAAATGTTATGAGTTATGGTGAACTAAAGGCAGCGCTAGTTAAAGAATTTGGTCGTGCTATAAATCGCGGCGAAATCTACAAAATTTTGGCCAACTATATATGGAACAAGAAAGACAACATCCGCCGCTATGTTCTAGAGATGGAAAACATTGCTTCCCGCTGTGGTGATATTGACGAATTCGAATTAATTGGCTTCATAATTGACGGCATGCAGGACAATACACCAGAGGCATATTTTCTTATGAATGCTCGCACAAGGAATCAATTTAAAGAGTCTTTGGATTTATACGAGCAACGACCTGCAAATCGTTCTTTCATTAACCGTGATGCAGCAACACCGAAGCCAAGAATGGTACCAACGAAATCAGCTGAGGCCTATGCCACTTCTTCCGATACAAACGAAATACGATGCTACAATTGTACACAGATGGGGCATTATCAAAGCAAATGTCCATATGATAAGCGACCCAATGGAAGATGCTTCCGCTGCTGGCAGATGGGGCATGATCATCGTAGCTGCACTAATCCTAAGAAATCCTTGACGATGCGTAAGAAGGTGGTTGCCGCTGTAAGCACTGATGACAGTGATGTTCAAGACGGGTCTTTCGGAGATGCCATTGATGCTGTCAATAATGTAAGTGTTGCCTTTTGTGACAGTAGGGTCAAGTGCAAACAATTTATGAATTGTTCTTCTCTTTTTGATACCGTCAGTCCAACTAATTTTGTGAGGAAGTCTTTCGTTCCATTTAAAGTAAATAATGCCGCAATGAAATCAATCTACCGCGGCTTTGGCAAATCTGATTTAAAAACTTATGGAACAACTGATGCAAAAATTAAATTTAGAAATCTATGTAAGAAAGTAGCATTAAATATTGTGCCTGACACAACTTTGTCAATTCCACTCATACTGGGACGCGATTTTCTGAATAAGTCTAACATTCACTTATATCAAAAATTAACTAAAAACACTTTTCCAAATAAATGTAATGAATTTGTCGATGAAAAACAATCCTTTTTTTGTGCACTTGATCTAAATGAAAAGAATAAGACAGGAAATCAATCAGCTGTTATTAGTGATGTGGAAAAGTTATCTGTTTGCCAATTAGAAAATTCGAAAGATGATTTTAGTACTCACGAGTACAAAGATTATTGTGAGGCAGGAAAATATGTAGTTTGCTCTTGTGGGGATAGGCTTGCCAGATCCAGATTATCAAAAAGCTGGACATGTGAATTAAAAAAGCTGGATATTAAACAAAAAGCTGGACATTTTGAAATAAAATTTTCACGATAAGTTACTTGTATATTGTACAAACAATTTTATTAAAAAATACCCATATGTACAAGTATGACATCAATATTATTACATTGTTTGTTTTATAATACTTTACTACAATACTAACATAACAAAATATAACTAAACTTAAATTTTTTCAGTTCTTTCATATGTACTATATATCTACATACCTCTCATTTGCTGGAACAACGTCATAACTCAAAAAATTAGTTTCTTATTTCAATGTAGAATTAATTATCGCTCCTATATTTATCTTAAGTAAAAAGTTGATGTAAAAATCTTGCATATTCAGCTCTTGAGAGAAATATCATTTTCCCATTGACTTACTTCTTTGCAAATTGAAAACTTCAATTATGACTTTTTCCAGCAAATGAGCGATATGTATTTAAGAATTAATATTAAATAACGAAAACAAAAAATATACCAAAAAGACGCAAACAAAACAAAAAAGCTACCATATTTTTGTACTTTGAAGTAAAAAAGTTATAGCAAATTAATAAAAAAAATTATTTTTTTAGCTGGACAAATTTCTTTTTAGCTTGAAACTGGACAGGCCATTAAAAAGCTGGACAATCCAGCCAAAACAAGCCCGACTGGCAACCCTATGTGGGGAACAAATGTTACAATTAACTGTTTAGGCAGGGATTATGAATAAGGAAATAGAGTTGTGTAGTTCATGAACGACCTAGTTCAATTGAACTATTCAGTCAGATGAACGATGACCAGTCTTTTTGGATCCCCGAACGTTTTAGTTCACTAGTTCGTTTTGGGTCAGTATGTCTTGTTTTGCCAGTTCACTTTTGGTCTTTTTTTTTTGTCAGTTCACTTTTGGTCTTTTTTTGTTGTTTACTCGATAGAATAACTGATTGAAAAGAAACAACAATACTATTTGTTGTAACTCTAATTATTGATGGCAACTCTAATAAATGAAATGTCATCTATACTTTTGATTCTGTTAGTATGTAAGTGTGAATTATAGAATAAAGAAGTATAAGAACGCGTGCTTTTTATTTCATCAAAAACGAACACATAACAAAAGTGGCGACGAGGGAAAGGAAAAACTGAACGATTTTAAGGGAAAAAGTAAATTAAATATATTTTTAATATAAAAATGGATATGGGACAGTTTCAGCAGTTATTGGAAACATTTAGTAAAAGCCAGCGCGAATTAGTGCAATTGCTAAGTGCAAATACCACAACTCAACAAGCGCAGCAGCGTGGACAGCAAAATGTGCCGCCATTACAGACAATGATTCCGCCATTTGAAAACTTTGATTCAAATAAAGAAAATTTTAAATTATATCGTCTAAGGTTTGAAAACTACCTAACAATGAAAGGTGTGGTAGGCGACAAAACAGTATGACACCAAATGCTCGTAAATTCTATCTCTAGTGGCCCCAAAAAATATATCGGAGGTACAATACGACGAATTAGTAAAGAAACTTGAAAATCATTTGTGTCCAGATAAGAATATATTAGTAGTACAGCATCGGTTCCTTTCTACGTATCAAAGTGAATCGCAATCGTTAGCTGATTATGTGGCGTTTTTAACGGCGCGATATAACAGAATGTAAGTTTGTTTCAACATGTAAATGCCAGGCGGATATATCGAACATTTTTCTTCGAGCCCAATTTATACGAGGTCATAAGGACAACACTATACGTGAGCAGCTTTTACAGTCGGAAGAATCAAATTTCGAAAAAATTATACAAAAAGCTGTGTCATTAGAAGCGTATAAAATCGACAGCAGGGAGCTTAATTCAAAACAACCCATTAACGTTAATGACGTCAACAGAATACATTCCGGATCTACAAGTTCGCATCGTCAAAAAAAACGTTCACGTGCTCGATCATCTTCAAAAGCACCACTGCGTTCAAAATCGAAAATTGATTACGCTCAGTTGGGAATTGAAAATTTATGTATACGATGTGGAAGGGATAACCACAAGGCGAAACAATGCCGTACTAACCCCAACGTACTCAAATGTAAAGCATGTGGTAAGACCGGCCACGTTCAAAAGGTATGTTTAAAAACTTTAATAAACACTTCAAACAACAACTCAATTACTACAAGTGATAGTCACGATGAAGCTGTATATAAAGTATACGGTATTAATAAAATTGTTGACATCAATCATAACAAAAATAACACAAGTGATGTTGATAAGCTCCTTGTGACCGTCGAAATAAATTGACGGCGTCAAATGTTTGAAGTCGATTCAGGCGTTAAATACACATTAATTAGAAAAAGTCAGTATGAGAGCCTAAACATAAAAATACAACTGCAGCCATCGGCAATAGCATTTCGGTCTTATACGAAAGATATCGTGATGCCGTATAGGAAAGTCAAAGTTAATGTAAAGTACAATAATCGGCAACTAAATTACGAGATGTATGTTGTGCCTGACAATTATGAAACATTACTGGGACGCACGTGGATCAGACGTTTATGCATCGTCCTTCAGGAAATTGATAACCAGCCCTTAAGCCAAGTTCAATGCATTCATACAAATACTACGCAATCTATCATGGAGATAATATATAGGTTTGAAACTGTGTTTACGCAGAAGGTGGGCTGTGTACCAAATATCGAAGTAACACTTCAACTGCGTAAAAATGCTAAGCCCGTGTTTTGTAAGGAGAGAGAAGTGCCATTTGCGCTCCGTGATATCGTCGAAAAAGAGTTAAACCAATTAGAAACATCTGGAATAATATCTAAAGTTGAAACGAGTGACTGGGGGTCACCCCTTGTTGTTATACCTAAGCCCGATAGTACTGTACGCCTTTGTGTCGATTACAAGTTCGGCGTAAACCCACAGCTAGTTTCCGCAAATTATCCAATTCGACGGATTGATGAAATCTTTAACAGTCTTGAGGGATCAAAATATTTTTGCCGACTGGATTTATTCAAGGCCTATTTGCATCTAAAAGTTAGTAAAGAATCAAGTGTAGTTCAAACAATTTCAACCCACAAGGGCACATTCAACGTAAATCGTCTATCATTTGGGATAAAAACAGCACCCTCGGAATTCAACCGAATTATAGAACAAATTTTATCTGGATTGAATAAAACAATGTCGTATTTTGATGACATAATAATCCATGGAGCTACCGAAGCCGAATGTAAAGCGAACTTAATCGAATGTCTTCAACGTCTAAAAGAACACGACTTACATGTTAATAAAAAGAAATGTATATTTTTTCAGACTCAGATAGAGTATCTGGGTCATGTTGTTCAATATAACAAGATTTTAAAATCCCCGGCTAAAATCCAGGCTATTGCAAATATCCCGCGGCCTACAACTGCTGACGATGTAAGACGATTCCTAGGAATGGTAACCTACTACTCAAGATTTATTCCTGGAATGTCTTTAATTACATTTCCACTACGTCAACTTCTACAGAAGAATCACAAATTTAAATGGATAATAGAATGTGATGCTACATTTTTAAGTTTTAAGCTTCATCGCGACTATCACTTGTAGTAATTGAGTTGTTGTTTGAAGTGTTTATTAAAGTTTTTAAACATACCTTTTGAACGTGGCCGGTCTTACCACATGCTTTACATTTGAGTACGTTGGGGTTAGTACGGCATTGTTTCGCCTTGTGGTTATCCCTTCCACATCGTATACATAAATTTTCAATTCCCAACTGAGCGTAATCAATTTTCGATTTTGAACGCAGTGGTGCTTTTGAAGATGATCGAGCACGTGAACGATTTTTTTGACGATGCGAACTTGTAGATCCGGAATGTATTCTGTTGACGTCATTAACGTTAATGGGTTGTTTTGAATTAAGCTCCCTGCTGTCGATTTTATACGCTTCTAATGACACAGCTTTTTGTATAATTTTTTCGAAATTTGATTCTTCCGACTGTAAAAGCTGCTCACGTATAGTGTTGTCCTTAAGACCTCGTATAAATTGGGCTCGAAGAAAAATGTTCGATATATCCGCCTGGCATTTACATGTTGAAACAAACTTACATTCTGTTATATCGCGCCGTTAAAAACGCCACATAATCAGCTAACGATTGCGATTCACTTTGATACGTAGAAAGGAACCGATGCTGTACTACTTATATATTCTTATCTGGACACAAATGATTTTCAAGTTTCTTTACTAATTCGTCGTATTGTACCTCCGATATATTTTTTGGGGCCACTAGAGATAGAATTTACGAGCATTTGGTGGCATACTGTTTTGTCGCCTACCACACCTTTCATTGTTAGGTAGTTTTCAAACCTTAGACGATATAATTTAAAATTTTCCTTATTTGAATCAAAGTTTTCAAATGGCGGAATCATTGTCTGTAATGGCGGCACATTTTGCTGTCCACGCTGCTGCGCTTGTTGAGTTGTGGTATTTGCACTTAGCAATTGCACTAATTCGCGCTGGCTTTTACTAAATGTTTCCAATAACTGCTGAAACTGTCCCATATCCATTTTTATATTAAAAATATATTTAATTTACTTTTTCCCTTAAAATCGTTCAGTTTTTCCTTTCCCTCGTCGCCACTTTTGTTATGTGTTCGTTTTTGATGAAATAAAAAGCACGCGTTCTTATACTTCTTTATTCTATAATTCACACTTACATACTAACAGAATCAAAAGTATAGATGACATTTCATTTATTAGAGTTGCCATCAATAATTAGAGTTACAACAAATAGTATTGTTGTTTCTTTTCAATCAGTTATTCTATCGAGTAAACAACAAAAAAAGACCAAAAGTGAACTGACAAAAAAAAAAGACCAAAAGTGAACTGGCAAAACAAGACATACTGACCCAAAACGAACTAGTGAACTAAAACGTTCGGGGATCCAAAAAGACTGGTCATCGTTCATCTGACTGAATAGTTCAATTGAACTAGGTCGTTCATGAACTACACAACTCTATTTCCTTATTCATAATCCCTGCCTAAACAGTTAATTGTAATATTTGTTCCCCACATAGGGTTGCCAGTCGGGCTTGTTTTGGCTGGATTGTCCAGCTTTTTAATGGCCTGTCCAGTTTCAAGCTAAAAAGAAATTTGTCCAGCTAAAAAAATAATTTTTTTTATTAATTTGCTATAACTTTTTTACTTCAAAGTACAAAAATATGGTAGCTTTTTTGTTTCGTTTGCGTCTTTTTGGTATATTTTTTGTTTTCGTTATTTAATATTAATTCTTAAATACATATCGCTCATTTGCTGGAAAAAGTCATAATTGAAGTTTTCAATTTGCAAAGAAGTAAGTCAATGGGAAAATGATATTTCTCTCAAGAGCTGAATATGCAAGATTTTTACATCAATTTTTTACTTAAGATAAATATAGGAGCGATAATTAATTCTACATTGAAATAAGAAACTAATTTTTTGAGTTATGACGTTGTTCCAGCAAATGAGAGGTATGTAGATATATAGTACATATGAAAGAACTGAAAAAATTTAAGTTTAGTTATATTTTGTTATGTTAGTATTGAAGTAAAGTATTATAAAACAAACAATGTAATAATATTGATGTCATACTTGTACATATGGGTATTTTTTAATAAAATTGTTTGTACAATAAACAAGTAACTTATCGTGAAAATTTTATTTCAAAATGTCCAGCTTTTTGTTTAATATCCAGCTTTTTTAATTCACATGTCCAGCTTTTTGATAATCCGGATCTGGCAAGCCTATCCCCACAAGAGCAAACTACATATTTTCCTGCCTCACAATAATCTTTGTACTCGTGAGTACTAAAATCATCTTTCGAATTTTCTAATTGGCAAACAGATAACTTTTCCACATCACTAATAACAGCTGATTGATTTCCTGTCTTATTCTTTTCATTTAGATCAAGTGCACAAAAAAAGGATTGTTTTTCATCGACAAATTCATTACATTTATTTGGAAAAGTGTTTTTAGTTAATTTTTGATATAAGTGAATGTTAGACTTATTCAGAAAATCGCGTCCCAGTATGAGTGGAATTGACAAAGTTGTGTCCGGCACAATATTTAATGCTACTTTCTTACATAGATTTCTAAATTTAATTTTTGCATCAGTTGTTCCATAAGTTTTTAAATCAGATTTGCCAAAGCCGCGGTAGATTGATTTCATTGCGGCATTATTTACTTTAAATGGAACGAAAGACTTCCTCACAAAATTAGTTGGACTGACGGTATCAAAAAGAGAAGAACAATTCATAAATTGTTTGCACTCGACCCTACTGTCACAAAAGGCAACACTTACATTATTGACAGCATCAATGGCATCTCCGAAAGACCCGTTTTGAACATCACTGTCATCAGTGCTTACAGCGGCAACCACCTTCTTACGCATCGTCAAGGATTTCTTAGGATTAGTGCAGCTACGACGATCATGCCCCATCTGCCAGCAGCGGAAGCATCTTCCATTGGGTCGCTTATCATATTGGCATTTGCTTTGATAATGCCCCATCTGTGTACAATTGTAGCATCGTATTTCGTTTGTATCGGAAGAAGTGGCATAGGCTTCAGCTGATTTCGTTGGTACCATTCTTGGCTTCGGTGTTGCTGCATCACGGTTAATGAAAGAACGATTTGCAGGTCGTTGCTCGTATAAATCCAAAGACTCTTTAAATTGATTCCTTGTGCGAGCATTCATAAGAAAATATGCCTCTGGTGTATTGTCCTGCATGCCGTCAATTATGAAGCCAATTAATTCGAATTCGTCAATATCACCACAGCGGGAAGCAATGTTTTCCATCTCTAGAACATAGCGGCGGATGTTGTCTTTCTTGTTCCATATATAGTTGGCCAAAATTTTGTAGATTTCGCCGCGATTTATAGCACGACCAAATTCTTTAACTAGCGCTGCCTTTAGTTCACCATAACTCATAACATTTGTTTTATTTAAAAGAAGTTGCCTGTCAACGAGTTACATAACGTCGTGTATTTAAACAATTCTTCAGCGGAAACCATGTTCATTACACGCTCGAAATTACGTAGAAAATCGTTTACACTGTATGCTCGGTTCTCACAATCAAATTTCACAATGGCGTGCTCTTCGTGGCTCTTCAGGCTGCGATGGCTCATTTCTTTCAAATGCTGCAATGGCGCGCTGTATCTTCAGTAATTCATGGTTTTTCCGCAGAATTTGCAGCTGACAGTCCAAATCTGTGGCTTCATTGCCAGTATTTTGGACAAAAACAGTAGTACCGCAAGCATAGGTTAGGTTCCATGGGCAGCCATCAAGAGATAGCTCACTTGGGTCCTATAGCGGTCCCTTTGTGATACCCAGCGCCAATGCCCATCCCAGAGAGCACTTACTCAGATGGCGTCACTGCAGTGTTGAGCCAATTCGTCTTCCTAATGAAGAGAAGAAGCAATTTTAGTTCTATTTCTGATAGATCCTCCAAACAGGAAAACACCGGTTCTCCCAGGTATTTTCCCCTGATGCCCCGTAGCCCAGGGCATTGACAGAGAAAGTGAAGCACAGTTTCTTCTTCCTCCTCATCATGACAACTTCTACAGTAGTCATTGAATACCAGACCCATTCTTCTAGCATGAGTCCCAACAGGCCAGTGTCCAGTTATGACCGTCACCACGGTCCTGATTTGGTTCCTATTGAACCCAAGTAGAGATTTGGTTCTCCGTTCATCATATCCAGGCCAAAGGGCCCTGGATATTCTTGCCGATTGCACCTCTGCACGCATATATAGCAACAATTGCCTTTTCCATCCTCGTCCGGATGTTCAGCCCCCATGACAGCTTACTGTCCAAGGTTACGCCAAGATACTTGGCGCTATAAGACCCTTAAGTTCAGTCCCATTTAGCCTCGGAAGTCTCATGGCCTCAGTCCTATACTTCCTCGTGAAGAGTACCAGTTCCGTCTTAGACGGATTAACACCCAAGCCGCATGAAACGCTCCAGGTGCTAAGTACCTTTAGTGCAGCCTCCATACACTGAGACATTATATTCAAATGCTTCCCCGTGATGGCCACTGCAACATCGTCAGCGTACGCCACAGTTTTAAGCCTCATGTCGTCCATTTTCGTTAACATGGTATTCATAGTCAGGTTCCACAATAGTGGGGATAGTACTCCTCCTTGGGAGGACTCCTCATGGATGCAACGATAGAATCCGGGTTGACATTATTAAAGGCCCCTTCAATGTCGAGAAAGGCCACCAGAGCACACTCCTTAAATTCGAGTGATCTCTCAATAGTTCCAACTAGTGAGTGAAGAGCCGTCTCAACAGACCTACCCTTTGTGTAGGCATGCTGAGAGGTCGAGAGTAGACACTTTAGGATGGTCATCCTTAAGTGAATGTCGATAACTCTTTCAAGAGTCTTAAGAAGAAAGGATGCAAGACTAATCGGTCTGTAATCCTTCGCCTCAGTGTGAGAAGTCTTCACTCCCTTGGGGATGAAGACAACTCTACACAAGGTCCAGCTCACAGGTACATACGAAAATCTAACGCATCCCCTGTATATAGCCATCAGCCAGGGTATTATCACAGTCGAATTCTTCTGCAGGTCCGCCGGAATTATACCATCCATACCCGGAGATTTGTACGGGTCAAAGCTGTCGACAGCCCATTTAATCCTGTCGTAGTCCATTGGGATGGACAGAGGACCGGGCATCGACTCACAAACCTGATCCCGCAAGCTCCCTTGGGAGTTTCCAGGAAAGTGAGTGTCAATTAACACCCCGAGTATTTCCTGACTAGTAGTAGTCCAGCAACCGTCCGATTTACGGATATAGGTCGGGACAACAGGGCTCGAGGCCATTATCTTACGTAAACGGTTTGTCTCAGAGGAACCTTCCACGCCGCTACAGAAGTTCCTCCAAGCACTCCTTTTCGCCGATCTAACCAAGTTCCTAAATCTATTCAGTGAAGACTTGTACTCCGCCCAATTACCATGGCGCTTAGCCATATTGAACAACCTACGACAGTCTCTTCTTGCCTGCGCAATATCAGGATCCCACCACGGTGGACGATCCCTGCCCCTATGCACCCTTGGCTTGCACGCCAAGGAAGTCGCTAACTGCAGTGAGTCTGTAAGCAGACCCACTGCCGCATCAATCCCCCCTATATCATCAACCCGGGGAGGATCAGATAGAGACCGAACCAGAGAGGATGAATGAATCCCCCAATTCGTTCGTTTCCTATTCAACATAACACTCGATCCTACAGATCTAAGTACCAGACTAAATTCCACATATCTATGATCAGAAAGTGAACAATCATTAGAAACCATCCAATTTTCGATCATGTCAATGTGGTCAATGCTAACCAGCGTGACATCAAGAACTTCACACCTATTTGCTACAACAAACGTTGGCTCACGGCCCCTATTTACTATTCCTAAATTATAATTAATAATAAAGGAAAATAGTGACTCACCTCTAATATTCGTGTTCGTGCTACCCCATATAGTGTGGTGCGCATTAGCATCGGCACAGATTATAATAGGCGTTCCAGTGCCTGCTGCCTTAGTTACTGCATCACCGCAAGCATCGTATAGACTTTCTGCAGCAGTGGCATCAGACTTACCATCAGCATGGGATTTTACTTCGGGCTTCGGTTTATCGTCGGATTTTGCTTCCGAATTTGATTTGGCATCAACATCAGATTTGGTGGCGGGAGCCAGACTCAAAACAGCGGCAGCGGCAGTTGCAGCAGTGACTTCGATCGTATCTGCAGAGGAGCCTTCGCCATCTTTACAAGCGTTAATGATTGCATTTTCGTACAATTCTCGTAGGCGAGCAGAGGAAGCATTTGCTGGTATTTCCACTCCAGCACTTTTTAATTCATCCGTATAGACTTTCTGCAGCAGTGGCATCAGACTTACCATCAGCATGGGATTTTACTTCGGGCTTCGGTTTATCGTCGGATTTTGCTTCCGAATTTGATTTGGCATCAACATCAGATTTGGTACCAACATAAGATTTGTCATTGACTTTAGGGATGACACCAGTGGCTTCAGCTTTAACATCTGTGGCGGGAGCCAGACTCAAAACAGCGGCAGCGGCAGTTGCAGCAGTGACTTCGATCGTATCTGCAGAGGAGTCTTCGCCATCTTTACAAGCGTTAATGATTGCATTTTCGTACAATTCTCGTAGGCGAGCAGAGGAAGCATTTGCTGGTATTTCCTCTCCAGCACTTTTTAATTCATCCACAAGCTGTTGCTTGGACATACGGGTTGTCATTTTTATGTATTTTTTTTTATTAAATTTGGGCAATGTACCCCACACCTGAGCTTTAAGGCTAAGAAAATTATGTTTTTTCACTTTATTTAACAATATTTTCTGTAATATCCTTAACATAAGAAAAAATTAAAAATGTCACTTAAGAAATTGAAGCTCGATTCTGATTGGCCAATACCAAAATGAACGAATTTCGTTAACTCGTAATTTTTTCTATCTCTTTTAGTTTAGGAGATATATGGTTAGCGAATTATCTCCTTTTTACAGCTTATTTGAACTAATGAACAACAATAAGTGTTAATTTTTTATCTCTTTTAGTTTACGAAAAATTTCGAAAAACTACTAAATTTGTATTTATATTTTTTAAATGAGTTACGAATGTGATATAATTTGTATTTCTACGTTTATTGGCTTAAAATATAGATGGCGCGCCAAAATGTTTCAAAATACAGGTTTTAGCCGCTTACTGCCCAAAATGGTCGTAATTCGAAAAAGTGCCAGACACTTGTCCGCTCATTTTTTAATGAACAATAATAAAGCTATTTTTTTTTTATTTTTTTATTTCAGAATTTCTTGCTTATCCTACACAACAAGATATAAATCTTATAGTTAAAGTGCAGGAATTATATTAGTTTAAAACATAAATAGGTTATCACAATTCAACGATTAAGTTTAAAAAGAAGAAAAAAACAAAAAAAAAAGGGTACATTATATCAAAATGGAAAGGAATTAAACACTTAATTTAAAGAATGATTACTTTTAAATTGATTGAGTGTTACATATAAGTTATTAATTAAAAATAAACTAAACTAAACTAAATAAATAAATAGCTTTGATGGCAAAAATTCATTGGATTAGTTTTATAGGTTTTAGCTTATGAAATAATTGACTAATTGATTTCTAAAATTGTTCTCATTGTTGTTTGTTTGGACATGATTTGGCAGTAGGTTCCAAAGACGGACAGAATGAATAAAAAATTGATATTCAGATATCAGGCTGCGGTGTGTAAAGGAAATTATTTTTTTACCCCTGTTAGACCTCGCAAAGGTAAATCTGTTGTACAGATATGGAGGATTCTTCGTATAAATTATTTTATGTAGCATTTGCAATACCCTCATATCTAAAAGGTTTTTAAGTGTCATGCCATAAAGTTTATTTTTGAACTGTGATATACTATCGTATTTTCCTAAACCAAAAACATATCTGATTATATTGTTATATGTTTTCTGTAACATGTTTTTGCTACGAAAGTCGCAACTTGAGAACAACTCGCAACCATATAAAAGTCGTGGCATTAAGTATGTTTTGCCGATAAGTATTTTAATTTTTAAAGGCGTAAAGTATTGGGTATGCCAAAGTTCACGTAATCTTAGGTAAATGTTCGATGCAGTTTTATTAATATGGTCAGACCAATCTAAATTATTATTGAATATAACACCAAGATTTTTTGCCGAGCGTACACATTAAATTTTTTCATTTTTAAGCATAATGTCAATGTTGATATTAAAACGGGTCGTTTTACGATGAATGATAATGCATTTGGATTTGTGGGGATTTATTAGAAGTCTATTAGCGGTTGCCCATCTTTAAACACTATCTAAGTCCTTATTTAATTTACGTACGTTATCTGCAATATCTTCGACAGAACTGCCATGTAAATTTGTACATCATCTGCATATAAGTGTAACTTAGAATATGATAAAGTTTGAGAAAGATCATTAACATACAATAAAAACAAAAGTGGTCCCAAAATAGATCCCTGTGGAACACCTTTGGTGACAGGGAGTGCAGACCAGTAGCTACCGTTAATAAATACTGATTGGTAACGATTACTAAGATATGATTGAAGTAGATTATTCGAGGTCCCTGATAGACCAAATAGCTTTTTAAGTTTGAGACAAAGCAGAGAATGGTCAATTGCATCGAAAGCTTTGGAGTGATCCAAAAGCACTAGTATATTAACTTTCCCGATATCTATATCATTTCGAATATCCTCACTCAGATTTATTAATGCTGTAACACAGCTATGCTTAGCTCGAAAGCCAGATTGGTGGGGCGTGAGCAAATTATGCCGATCAATACATTCATTTATTTGTGTATACATAAGTTTTTCCATTATTTTGGAAAGATAAGGCAGAATTGCAATAGGCCTGAACTCCAAGTTATTTTTAGGGACCGGAATAATCTAAGCATGTTTCCAGCTACTTGAAAAGATGTTAGTAGTAAATATTGTGTTAAAAATGTGGGTTATATAAGGTAGTAATCTTGGCAACAATATTCTTACAAATCGAGGGTCTAAATTGTCATATCCGATTGCATTTGATTTTACGGATTTTAAGCAAGTCAAGACTTCATCATTATAGACACATCGAAAATTAAATTGGATATTAATTATACTATCTTCCAATGAGTTTAAATACTCATTTGAGTATGAGTCATCGTTTGATGAGGGTAGTGACGAAAATATAACGTTGTGGTCGTCCGCTGATAAATTGCTGTC
Organism: Pollenia amentaria; assembly: GCA_943735925.1. Taxonomy (NCBI): domain Eukaryota; kingdom Metazoa; phylum Arthropoda; class Insecta; order Diptera; family Polleniidae; genus Pollenia; species Pollenia amentaria. The sequence goes on along the minus strand of OX031010.1, from coordinate 87,544,667 downwards.
AATATTCTTGGTATGATTACCGATACCAATATCGCGTATAGTTCGCCACGTTGTTTTACTGTCAATAGCACTTTTAAATCGTTCAGCATAAGAAAGACGTTTTAGTTTTTTTTATTTCCCGATTAACTTCCATTCTAATTCTACGAATTTCATCGTATAAAATTGGGATTTTGAAACGCTTCCAGCGAGAATGCGCAACATCTCTTTTCTTAATTAAATTTTTTATGATTGGATTAAACCAGGGCCTAGTATTATCCTTGACAGTTTTTGTTTTGATTGGAACAAAGCTTTCATATAAATCAGAAATGTTATTCTCAAGAAAAGTGGTTTGCTGATTAGCAGATATCATATAAAATATATTATCCCAATTGATGGCTGAGACATGCTCATCTAGCATTTCAAAGTTAATGTTTTTGAAGTCACGATATGAAAAGGTTTGGTCACAATGTTTTAAATCAAAATCATACGAAGTGAAAATTAGGTCATGTTTGGAAAAACAAGGAGCAGAAAGTTGCTCATAGACTTGAACTTTTGAGATGTTACAAACTAGAAACAGATCTAGGAGAGTGTTGCATGTAGTAGTATAATGGGTTGGTGTATAACGGTTTATAGCTTCAATGCCAATCGACAATAGGTTATCTGAGAGTGTGGTTTCACTTAATAAATTTGAGTTAAAATCTCCAGCAATGACACAGTATGCGTATAATAACGAAAGTTGTTCGAGATAATTAAAAAAGGTGTCAGTGGAAATATTTCGATTAGGCCGATACACACAGCCAACAAGCAATTTTCTGTTAGAGGATACAATTTCAACGAACAAGTATTCAATTTTTGTTTTTACATTGGAGTTTGCAAGGTTTGAGGATATAAAATTACATTTTATATTATTTTTTATAAAAATTGCTACAAAGCTATGTTCATACCTATTTAATATTTGACGTTCTACTCGAAACCACATTTTTTAATGAACAATAATAAAGCTATGTGCATAAATATTTAATATATGACGTCCTACTCGTAACCACTAGTTTTATTAAAAACATAATTTAACAGTTTCTTAGTTGAAGTATACAACTATATCCTTACAAATTAAGATAAGAAAGTCAGTAAAAATGGTCAAAAATAAAGCTTAACTTTGATCAACTTGATGGTCATCCTTTTTTTGGATTTTTTCGTCAAATATTTGTTAGATCTGAACATATCTTAAGAATTAAATTTTCTTTTGTATCTCTTTTAGTTCGGGTCCAAATGTAATTTTTTTAGCTAAGCCCCTTAGGCAGTGCGACCACGAAAAAGGACCAAAAAGCCCTTCTACATATTCTCATTCACTCAGGGCATTGAATATTTAATTTTATGTTCATAGCTCTAGCAGATTCTCATTCACTCAGGACCTCGTATGTTTAATTGTATGTATTTTGTTCACATCCTAACAGAAAATCAAAAAGTGCCACGTAAAGAACAGAAAAGTACGAAAAGCCCCGTTTTCAGATTCTCATTCACTCATGGCATTGCATGTTAAATTTTATGCTTCTACATTAATACTAATAAACATTCAAAAAGTACCTGTTGAAAAACAAAAAAAAGTTCCCTCTTATTATTTTATGTTTCTATGTCCAACATTAACGAATAAAAAAAGGTACCAGTTAAAGAACGAAAAAGTACCAAAAATATCTGTCCTACAGATTCTCATTCACTCGGAACCTTGCATGTTAAATATTATGTTTCTACGCCAATAATAATGGGAATTCAAAAAGGGCCAGTCAAAGAACAAAAAAGTACCAAAAAACCCTCGTACAGATTTTAGTTCATTCGGAATGTTACAGGCTTAATTTTATGTTCATATGTCCAATATTAACGAAAATTAAAAAAAGTACAAATTAAATATATTATTTTATATTTTTTCTAATAGAATTTTCCCTTTTTAGTACTTTTTTCTCCCCATTAAAATATCAAAAATTTTAATATTATAGTGGGAGCCAATAATTTAGTACTGTATTTCTTAGATAAGTTTCAAATGTGTTATAACCGTTATTTCTATGTAAATTGGTTTACAAGATAGATTGGGTGACAAAAAGTACCAAAATACACGTTTTACCCGTACCATCGACTATCGATACTATCGGTACTATCGATAGCCTTAAAATATCGATAATATCGGTAGAAAAAAGTCGATATCGATATTATTATTTAAAATACAGCGATGAAAACATGTAACAGTAGCTATAATCACGGGTTTTGCTACAAGTTAACTTGCCATTAACTCGCGCTGACTTACAGTAATGTATACAAACAAGAAAAATAGCAAGTGGCATTGATAGCTCAGCTGTGCATCTTTTGAATGCTCCTTAAGGCCTAGATTTACTATCCTACATAATCGTACGACTCATTCACACGAAAATCTGACGAAATTCCATCCGACTCAAAATAAATGTCTGCAAAATCTAATGTCAATGCCTCACTATCCCACAAAAACAATGCAAACTCAAATGGCTCAGCTACTTTACAAGAACATGCAATTCTGATCGCATAGAAACTATCATTTTATGAAAATTTTCATAAACATTTGCAAGTCGAACAGAATTGTCAAAAAAATCTTGCACTCCATGCATTTTTAAGCCACACTATCATAATTTTTCAGCACACTCGATTTTTTTTTGACAACTCATACCACTGAATAGGATAGTGTGTCGCCGGCTTTAGAGGCTCTTATGTAAAAATTTGTATATGTTTACATAGGGACTGAAATGTTAAATGTTTTTGAAATGTTTAAGGCCGGTATTCACTATCCTACATAATCGTACGATTCATTCACACGAAAATCTGACGGAATTCTAGCCGACATAAAAAAAATGTCTGCAAAATCTGCTGTCAGTGCCACACTATCACACAAAAAAGATGCAAACTCAAATGACTCATCAACTTTACAAGAAAATGCAACTCTGATCGCATATAATCTATCATTTTAAGAAAATTTTTATAACATTTCCAAGTCGGACAGACTTGTCAAAAAAATCTGTCACTCAATTCATTTTTAAGCCACACTGTCATACATTATGAGCACACACGATTTTTTTGACATATCGTGCGACTAAATAGGATAGTGAATACCGGCCTTTAGTATGTAGTATGTTTTGGAGAGCTCTAATGCACTTTTTTCACAACGTTGGGATCATGCCATGGTGCTGTCACGTACATAGCGGTTTTAGCGACCATATTTCCTCAAAAAAAAATCTAGCAAATAGCTGATGAAACTTTTTAACTATTAAGAGTAAAAACTTGAATAATCGTACTTTTACCATATAAGTTTTCAGCAAGATCACACACCAATATAATATATTTCACCACTGTTTAGTGTTGGGAGGTTCAATCTGTAAGCAAGATCACACACCAATTTAATATATGGGCATAAACAAAACTTTTTCTAGTATTTTTTTTGCGATTCGATAGCATTTTTGTAAATCTATGTTTAGTGCAAAAGATGGATTTCATCGAGTTTAAGTTTTCATAACGATAGTAATAAGCATGTGGTCACGAACGTCCGCAAAATAGAAGTCAACTGTGGCTGACAAAGTGAAATGTAAAAATCTGCGAAATGGAACGGAATATTCAGTCATGATTCATTTATTTTAAAAGTTTATTAATGTAAGTCTCTATCCAGTATTTGCACAATAAAATATTTTTTTTGGTTTTTGTTCAATTGGCTGAAGTACCGGTCGCGAACGTACGAGTTTTCCATATGTTTTAACCGCAAGTTAACCGTTAATCGAACTTTTCGATTGAAATGTGAGAAATGAAACAAAAATGCCATAAATTGAAACAAACCGCTGGTTTTCTCACTTAACTGTGTTTGTAATATTTTTGGCGAGTAATAACTGTCACGTAAGGAAATTTCTCGCCAATATACTGAAAAAGTGTGTCTGTAAAATTTTTATGAGAAAGTTCCCGCTTTGAACTGTCAAATAAACTCACGCATAAAAACGGGGTGAGAAAAAAATTTTAACATTAAAAAATAAATTAAAAATGCTAAATGCAATAAATATTAACTCGGAAGTGATAAGTATTTTGTTTTTTCATTTTTAATTATATTGCTTTTGACATTTTTAAAAAATATACGAATGTTTTCAAAGCAATTTTGTAATCCACAAACATTACGTAATCACGTAATCTTAGGTTAATGTTCGATGCAGTTTTATTAATATGGTCAGACCAATCTAAATTATTATTGAATATAACACCAAGATTTTTTGCCGAGCGTACACATTAAATTTTTTCATTTTTAAGCATAATGTCAATGTTGATATTAAAACGGGTCGTTTTACGATGAATGATAATGCATTTGGATTTGTGGGGATTTATTAGAAGTATATTAGCGGTTGCCCATCTTTAAACACTATCTAAGTCCTTATTTAATTTACGTACGTTATCTGCAATATCTTCGACAGAACTGCCATGTAAATTTGTACATCATCGGCATATAAGTGTAACTTAGAATATGATAAAGTTTGAGAAAGATCATTAACATACAATGAAAACAAAAGTGGTCCCAAAATAGATCCCTGTGGAACACCTTTGGTAACAGGGAGTGCAGACGAGTAGCTACCGTTAATAAATACTGATTGGTAACGATTACTAAGATATGATTGAAGTAGATTATTCGAGGTCCCTGATAGACCAAATAGCTTTTTAAGTTTGAGACAAAGCAGAGAATGGTCAATTGCATCGAAAGCTTTGGAGTGATCCAAAAGCACTAGTATATTAACTTTCCCGATATCTATATCATTTCGAATATCCTCACTCAGATTTATTAATGCTGTAACACAGCTATGCTTAGCTCGATAGCCAGATTGGTGGGGCGTGAGCAAATTATGCCGATCAATTAATTCATTTATTTGTGTATACATAAGTTTTTCCATTATTTTGGAAAGATAAGGCAGAATTGCAATAGGCCTGAACTCCGAGTTATTTTTAGGGACCGGAATAATCTAAGCATGTTTCCAGCTACTTGAAAAGATGTTAGTAGTAAATATTGTGTTAAAAATGTGGGTTAAATAAGGTAGTAATCTTTGCAACAATATTCTTACAAATCGAGGGTCTAAATTGTCATATCCGATTGCATTTGATTTTACGGATTTTAAGCAAGTCAAGACTTCATCATTATAGACACATCGAAAATTAAATTGGATATTAATTATACTATCTTCCAATGAGTTTAAATACTCATTTGAGTATGAGTCATCGTTTGATGAGGGTAGTGACGAAAATATAACGTTGTGGTCGTCCGCTGATAAATTGCTGTCAATATCCTTGGTATGATTACCGATACCAATATCGCGTATAGTTCGCCACGTTGTTTTACTGTCAATAGCACTTTTAAATCGTTCAGCATAAGAAAGACGTTTTAGTTTTTTTTATTTCCCGATTAACTTCCATTCTAATTCTACGAATTTCATCGTATAAAATTGGGATTTTGAAACGCTTCCAGCGAGAATGCGCAACATCTCTTTTCTTAATTAAATTTTTTATGATTGGATTAAACCAGGGCCTAGTATTATCCTTGAGAGTTTTTGTTTTGATTGGAACAAAGCGTTCATATAAATCAGAAATGTTATTCTCAAGAAAAGTGGTTTGCTGATTAGCAGATATCATATAAAATATATTATCCCAATTGATGGCTGAGACATGCTCATCTAGCATTTCAAAGTTAATGTTTTTGAAGTCACGATATGAAAAGGTTTGGTCACAATGTTTTAAATCAAAATCATACGAAGTGAAAATTAGGTCATGTTTGGAAAAACAAGGAGCAGAAAGTTGCTCATAGACTTGAACTTTTGAGATGTTACAAACTAGAAACAGATCTAGGAGAGTGTTGCATGTAGTAGTATAATGGGTTGGTGTATAACGGTTTATAGCTTCAATGCCAATCGATAATAGGTTATCTGAGAGTGTGGTTTCACTTAATAAATTTGAGTTAAAATCTCCAGCAATGACACAGTATGCGTATAATAACGAAAGTTGTTCGAGATAATTAAAAAAGGTGTCAGTGGAAATATTTCGATTAGGCCGATACACACAGCCAACAAGCAATTTTCTGTTAGAGGATACAATTTCAACGAACAAGTATTCAATTTTTGTTTTTACATTGGAGTTTGCAAGGTTTGAGGATATAAAATTACATTTTATATTATTTTTTATAAAAATTGCTACAAAGCTATGTTCATACCTATTTAATATTTGACGTTCTACTCGAAACCACATTTTTTAATGAACAATAATAAAGCTATGTGCATAAATATTTAATATATGACGTCCTACTCGTAACCACTAGTTTTATTAAAAACATAATTTAACAGTTTCTTAGTTGAAGTATACAACTATATCCTTACAAATTAAGATAAGAAAGTCAGTAAAAATGGTCAAAAATAAAGCTTAACTTTGATCAACTTGATGGTCATCCTTTTTTTGGATTTTTTCGTCAAATATTTGTTAGATCTGAACATATCTTAAGAATTAAATTTTCTTTTGTATCTCTTTTAGTTCGGGTCCAAATGTAATTTTTTTAGCTAAGCCCCTTAGGCAGTGCGACCACGAAAAAGGACCAAAAAGCCCTTCTACATATTCTCATTCACTCAGGGCATTGAATATTTAATTTTATGTTCATAGCTCTAGCAGATTCTCATTCACTCAGGACCTCGTATGTTTAATTGTATGTATTTTGTTCACATCCTAACAGAAAATCAAAAAGTGCCACGTAAAGAACAGAAAAGTACGAAAAGCCCCGTTTTCAGATTCTCATTCACTCATGCCATTGCATGTTAAATTTTATGCTTCTACGTTAATACTAATAAACATTCAAAAAGTACCTGTTGAAAAACAAAAAAAAGTTCCCTCTTATTATTTTATGTTTCTATGTCCAACATTAACGAATAAAAAAAGGTACCAGTTAAAGAACGAAAAAGTACCAAAAATATCTGTCCTACAGATTCTCATTCACTCGGAACCTTGCATGTTAAATATTATGTTTCTACGCCAATAATAATGGGAATTCAAAAAGGGCCAGTCAAAGAACAAAAAAGTACCAAAAAACCCTCGTACAGATTTTAGTTCATTCGGAATGTTACAGGCTTAATTTTATGTTCATATGTCCAATATTAACGAAAATTAAAAAAAGTACAAATTAAATATATTATTTTATATTTTTTCTAATAGAATTTTCCCTTTTTAGTACTTTTTTCTCCCCATTAAAATATCAAAAATTTTAATATTATAGTGGGAGCCAATAATTTAGTACTGTATTTCTTAGATAAGTTTCAAATGTGATATAACCGTTATTTCTATGTAAATTGGTTTACAAGATAGATTGGGTGACAAAAAGTACCAAAATACACGTTTTACCCGTACCATCGACTATCGATACTATCGGTACTATCGATAGCCTTAAAATATCGATAATATCGGTAGAAAAAAGTCGATATCGATATTATTATTTAAAATACAGCGATGAAAACATGTAACAGTAGCTATAATCACGGGTTTTGCTACAAGTTAACTTGCCATTAACTCGCGCTGACTTACAGTAATGTATACAAACAAGAAGAATAGCAAGTGGCATTGATAGCTCAGCTGTGCATCTTTTGAATGCTCCTTAAGGCCTAGATTTACTATCCTACATAATCGTACGACTCATTCACACGAAAATCTGACGAAATTCCATCCGACTCAAAATAAATGTCTGCAAAATCTAATGTCAATGCCTCACTATCCCACAAAAACAATGCAAACTCAAATGGCTCAGCTACTTTACAAGAACATGCAATTCTGATCGCATAGAAACTATCATTTTATGAAAATTTTCATAAACATTTGCAAGTCGAACAGAATTGTCAAAAAAATCTTGCACTCCATGCATTTTTAAGCCACACTATCATACTTTTTCAGCCCACTCGATTTTTTTTTGACAACTCATACCACTGAATAGGATAGTGTGTCGCCGGCTTTAGAGGCTCTTATGTAAAAATTTGTATATGTTTACATAGGGACTGAAATGTTAAATGTTTTTGAATTGTTGTAAAAAATTCAATTGCGAGCATAAGGCAATACAATGAATGCCCTTTAAGGCCGGTATTCACTATCCTACATAATCGTACGATTCATTCACACGAAAATCTGACGGAATTCTAGCCAACATAAAAAAAATGTCTGCAAAATCTGCTGTCAGTGCCACACTATCACACAAAAAAGATGCAAACTCAAATGACTCATCAACTTTACAAGAAAATGCAACTCTGATCGCATATAATCTATCATTTTAAGAAAATTTTTATAACATTTCCAAGTCGGACAGACTTGTCAAAAAAATCTGTCACTCAATTCATTTTTAAGCCACACTGTCATACATTATGAGCACACACGATTTTTTTGACATATCGTGCGACTAAATAGGATAGTGTGAGCTCTAATGCACTTTTTTCACAACGTTGGGATCATGTCATGGTGCTGTCACGTACATAGCGGTTTAAGCGACCATATTTCCTCAAAAAAAAATCTATCAAATAGGTGATGAAACTTTTTAACTATTAAGAGTAAAAACTTGAATAATCGTACTTTTACCATATAAGTTTTCAGCAAGATCACACACCAATATAATATATTTCCCCACTATTTAGTGTTGGGAGGTTCAATCTGAAAGCAAGATCACGACGTACGTTCGTACGTTTTTTATTTACAAATAATATATATAAACAAAACTTTTTCTAGTATTTTTTTTGCGATTCGATAGCATTTTTGTAGATCTATGTTTAGTGCAAAAGATGGATTTCATCGAGTTTAAGTTTTCATAACGATAGTAATAAGCATGTGGTCACGAACGTCCGCAAAATAGAAGTCAACTGTGGCTGACAAAGTGAAATGTAAAAATCTGCGAAATGGAACGCAATATTCAGTCATGATTCATTTATTTTAAAAGTTTATTAATGTAAGTCTCTATCCAGTATTTACACAATAAAATATTTTTTTTGGTTTTTGTTTAATTGGCTGAAGTACCGGTTGCGAACGTACGTACGGGTCGCGAACGTACGAGTTTTCCATATGTTTTAACCGCAAGTTAACCGTTAATCGAACTTTTCGATTGAAATGTGAGAAATGAAACAAAAATGCCATAAATTGAAACAAACAGCTGGTTTTCTCACTTAACTGTGTTTGTAATATTTTTGTCGAGTAATAACTGTCACGTAAGGAAATTTCTCGCCAATATACTGAAAAAGTGTGTCTGTAAAATTTTTATGAGAAAGTTCCCGCTTTGAACTGTCAAATAAACTCACGCATAAAAACGGGGTGAGAAAAAAATTTTAACATTAAAAAATAAATTAAAAATGCTAAATGCAATAAATATTAACTCGGAAGTGATAAGTATTTTGTTTTTTCATTTTTAATTATATTGCTTTTGACATTTTTAAAAAATATACGAATGTTTTCAAAGCAATTTTGTAATCCACAAACATTACGTAATCACGTAATCTTAGGTTAATGTTCGATGCAGTTTTATTAATATGGTCAGACCAATCTAAATTATTATTGAATATAACACCAAGATTTTTTGCCGAGCGTACACATTAAATTTTTTCATTTTTAAGCATAATGTCAATGTTGATATTAAAACGGGTCGTTTTACGATGAATGATAATGCATTTGGATTTGTGGGGATTTATTAGAAGTCTATTAGCGGTTGCCCATCTTTAAACACTATCTAAGTCCTTATTTAATTTACGTACGTTATCTGCAATATCTTCGACAGAACTGCCATGTAAATTTGTACATCATCGGCATATAATTGTAACTTAGAATATGATAAAGTTTGAGAAAGATCATTAACATACAATGAAAACAAAAGTGGTCCCAAAATAGATCCCTGTGGAACACCTTTGGTGACAGGGAGTGCAGACGAGTAGCTACCGTTAATAAATACTGATTGGTAACGATTACTAAGATATGATTGAAGTAGATTATTCGAGGTCCCTGATAGACCAAATAGCTTTTTAAGTTTGAGACAAAGCAGAGAATGGTCAATTGCATCGAAAGCTTTGGAGTGATCCAAAAGCACTAGTATATTAACTTTCCCGATATCTATATCATTTCGAATATCCTCACTCAGATTTATTAATGCTGTAACACAGCTATGCTTAGCTCGAAAGCCAGATTGGTGGGGCGTGAGCAAATTATGCCGATCAATTAATTCATTTATTTGTGTATACATAAGTTTTTCCATTATTTTGGAAAGATAAGGCAGAATTGCAATAGGCCTGAACTCCGAGTTATTTTTAGGGACCGGAATAATCTAAGCATGTTTCCAGCTACTTGAAAAGATGTTAGTAGTAAATATTGTGTTAAAAATGTGGGTTAAATAAGGTAGTAATCTTTGCAACAATATTCTTACAAATCGAGGGTCTAAATTGTCATATCCGATTGCATTTGATTTTACGGATTTTAAGCAAGTCAAGACTTCATCATTATAGACACATCGAAAATTAAATTGGATATTAATTATACTATCTTCCAATGAGTTTAAATACTCATTTGAGTATGAGTCATCGTTTGATGAGGGTAGTGACGAAAATATAACGTTGTGGTCGTCCGCTGATAAATTGCTGTCAATATCCTTGGTATGATTACCGATACCAATATCGCGTATAGTTCGCCACGTTGTTTTACTGTCAATAGCACTTTTAAATCGTTCAGCATAAGAAAGACGTTTTAGTTTTTTTTATTTCCCGATTAACTTCCATTCTAATTCTACGAATTTCATCGTATAAAATTGGGATTTTGAAACGCTTCCAGCGAGAATGCGCAACATCTCTTTTCTTAATTAAATTTTTTATGATTGGATTAAACCAGGGCCTAGTATTATCCTTGAGAGTTTTTGTTTTGATTGGAACAAAGCGTTCATATAAATCAGAAATGTTATTCTCAAGAAAAGTGGTTTGCTTATTAGCAGATATCATATAAAATATATTATCCCAATTGATGGCTGAGACATGCTCATCTAGCATTTCAAAGTTAATGTTTTTGAAGTCACGATATGAAAAGGTTTGGTCACAATGTTTTAAATCAAAATCATACGAAGTGAAAATTAGGTCATGTTTGGAAAAACAAGGAGCAGAAAGTTGCTCATAGACTTGAACTTTTGAGATGTTACAAACTAGAAACAGATCTAGGAGAGTGTTGCATGTAGTAGTATAATGGGTTGGTGTATAACGGTTTATAGCTTCAATGCCAATCGATAATAGGTTATCTGAGAGTGTGGTTTCACTTAATAAATTTGAGTTAAAATCTCCAGCAATGACACAGTATGCGTATAATAACGAAAGTTGTTCGAGATAATTAAAAAAGGTGTCAGTGGAAATATTTCGATTAGGCCGATACACACAGCCAACAAGCAATTTTCTGTTAGAGGATACAATTTCAACGAACAAGTATTCAATTTTTGTTTTTACATTGGAGTTTGCAAGGTTTGAGGATATAAAATTACATTTTATATTATTTTTTATAAAAATTGCTACAAAGCTATGTTCATACCTATTTAATATTTGACGTTCTACTCGAAACCACATTTTTTAATGAACAATAATAAAGCTATGTGCATAAATATTTAATATATGACGTCCTACTCGTAACCACTAGTTTTATTAAAAACATAATTTAACAGTTTCTTAGTTGAAGTATACAACTATATCCTTACAAATTAAGATAAGAAAGTCAGTAAAAATGGTCAAAAATAAAGCTTAACTTTGATCAACTTGATGGTCATCCTTTTTTTGGATTTTTTCGTCAAATATTTGTTAGATCTGAACATATCTTAAGAATTAAATTTTCTTTTGTATCTCTTTTAGTTCGGGTCCAAATGTAATTTTTTTAGCTAAGCCCCTTAGGCAGTGCGACCACGAAAAAGGACCAAAAAGCCCTTCTACATATTCTCATTCACTCAGGGCATTGAATATTTAATTTTATGTTCATAGCTCTAACAGATTCTCATTCACTCAGGACCTCGTATGTTTAATTGTATGTATTTTGTTCACATCCTAACAGAAAATCAAAAAGTGCCACGTAAAGAACAGAAAAGTACGAAAAGCCCCGTTTTCAGATTCTCATTCACTCATGGCATTGCATGTTAAATTTTATGCTTCTACGTTAATACTAATAAACATTCAAAAAGTACCTGTTGAAAAACAAAAAAAAGTTCCCTCTTATTATTTTATGTTTCTATGTCCAACATTAACGAATAAAAAAAGGTACCAGTTAAAGAACGAAAAAGTACCAAAAATATCTGTCCTACAGATTCTCATTCACTCGGAACCTTGCATGTTAAATATTATGTTTCTACGCCAATAATAATGGGAATTCAAAAAGGGCCAGTCAAAGAACCAAAAAGTACCAAAAAACCCTCGTACAGATTTTAGTTCATTCGGAATGTTACAGGCTTAATTTTATGTTCATATGTCCAATATTAACGAAAATTAAAAAAAGTACAAATTAAATATATTATTTTATATTTTTTCTAATAGAATTTTCCCTTTTTAGTACTTTTTTCTCCCCATTAAAATATCAAAAATTTTAATATTATAGTGGGAGCCAATAATTTAGTACTGTATTTCTTAGATAAGTTTCAAATGTGATATAACCGTTATTTCTATGTAAATTGGTTTACAAGATAGATTGGGTGACAAAAAGTACCAAAATACACGTTTTACCCGTACCATCAACTATCGATACTATCGGTACTATCGATAGCCTTAAAATATCGATAATATCGATAGAAAAAAGTCGATATCGATATTATTATTTAAAATACAGCGATGAAAACATGTAACAGTAGCTATAATCACGAGTTTTGCTACAAGTTAACTTGCCATTAACTCGCGCTGACTTACAGTAATGTATACAAACAAGAAGAATAGCAAGTGGCATTGATAGCTCAGCTGTGCATCTTTTGAATGCTCCTTAAGGCCTAGATTTTCTATCCTACATAATCGTACGACTCATTCACACGAAAATCTGACGAAATTCCATCCGACTCAAAATAAATGTCTGCAAAATCTAATGTCAATGCCTCACTATCCCACAAAAACAATGCAAACTCAAATGGCTCAGCTACTTTACAAGAACATGCAATTCTGATCGCATAGAAACTATCATTTTATGAAAATTTTCATAAACATTTGCAAGTCGAACAGAATTGTCAAAAAAATCTTGCACTCCATGCATTTTTAAGCCACACTATCATACTTTTTCAGCACACTCGATTTTTTTTTTTTTTTGACAACTCTTACCACTGAATAGGATATTGTGTCGCCGGCTTTAGAGGCTCTTATGTAAAAATTTGTATATGTTTACATAGGGACTGAAATGTTAAATGTTTTTGAATTGTTGTAAAAAATTCAATTGCGAGCATAAGGCAATACAATGAATGCCCTTTAGTATGTAGTATGTTTTGGAGAGCTCTAATGCACTTTTTTCACAACGTTGGGATCATGCCATGGTGCTGTCACGTACATAGCGGTTTTAGCGACCATATTTCCTCAAAAAAAAATCTAGCAAATAGCTGATGAAACTTTTTAACTATTAAGAGTAAAAACTTGAATAATCGTACTTTTACCATATAAGTTTTCAGCAAGATCACACACCAATATAATATATTTCACCACTGTTTAGTGTTGGGAGGTTCAATCTGTAAGCAAGATCACACACCAATTTAATATATGGGCATTTCATGGGGTCACGACGTACGTCCGTACGTTTTTTATGTACAAATAATATATATAAACAAAACTTTTTCTAGTATTTTTTTTGCGATTCGATAGAATTTTTGTAGATCTATGTTTAGTGCAAAAGATGGATTTCATCGAGTTTAAGTTTTCATAACGATAGTAATAAACATGTGGTCACGAACGTCCGCAAAATAGAAGTCAACTGTTGCTGACAAAGTGAAATGTAAAAATCTGCGAAATGGAACGGAATATTCAGTCATGATTCATTTATTTTAAAAGTTTATTAATGTAAGTCTCTATCGAGTATTTACACAATAAAATATTTTTTTTGGTTTTTGTTTAATTGGCTGAAGAACCGGTTGCGAACGTACGTACGGGTCGCGAACGTACGAGTTTTCCATATGTTTTAACCGCAAGTTAACCGTTAATCGAACTTTTCGATTGAAATGTGAGAAATGAAACAAAAATTCCATAAATTGAAACAAACAGCTGGTTTTCTCACTTAACTGTGTTTGTAATATTTTTGTCGAGTAATAACTGTCACGTAAGGAAATTTCTCGCCAATATACTGAAAAAGTGTGTCTGTAAAATTTTTATGAGAAAGTTCCCGCTTTGAACTGTCAAATAAACTCACGCATAAAAACGGGGTGAGAAAAAAATTTTAACATTAAAAAATAAATTAAAAATGCTAAATGCAATAAATATTAACTCGGAAGTGATAAGTATTTTGTTTTTTCATTTTTAATTATATTGCTTTTGACATTTTTAAAAAATATACGAATGTTTTCAAAGCAATTTTGTAATCCACAAACATTACGTAATCACGTAATCTTAGGTTAATGTTCGATGCAGTTTTATTAATATGGTCAGACCAATCTAAATTATTATTGAATATAACACCAAGATTTTTTGCCGAGCGTACACATTAAATTTTTTCATTTTTAAGCATAATGTCAATGTTGATATTAAAACGGGTCGTTTTACGATGAATGATAATGCATTTGGATTTGTGGGGATTTATTAGAAGTCTATTAGCGGTTGCCCATCTTTAAACACTATCTAAGTCCTTATTTAATTTACGTACGTTATCTGCAATATCTTCGACAGAACTGCCATGTAAATTTGTACATCATCGGCATATAAGTGTAACTTAGAATATGATAAAGTTTGAGAAAGATCATTAACATACAATGAAAACAAAAGTGGTCCCAAAATAGATCCCTGTGGAACACCTTTGGTGACAGGGAGTGCAGACGAGTAGCTACCGTTAATAAATACTGATTGGTAACGATTACTAAGACATGATTGAAGTAGATTATTCGAGGTCCCTGATAGACCAAATAGCTTTTTAAGTTTGAGACAAAGCAGAGAATGGTCAATTGCATCGAAAGCTTTGGAGTGATCCAAAAGCACTAGTATATTAACTTTCCCGATATCTATATCATTTCGAATATCCTCACTCAGATTTATTAATGCTGTAACACAGCTATGCTTAGCTCGAAAGCCAGATTGGTGGGGCGTGAGCAAATTATGCCGATCAATAAATTCATTTATTTGTGTATACATAAGTTTTTCCATTATTTTGGAAAGATAAGACAGAATTGCAATAGGCCTGAACTCCGAGTTATTTTTAGGGACCGGAATAATCTAAGCATGTTTCCAGCTACTTGAAAAGATGTTAGTAGTAAATATTGTGTTAAAAATGTGAGTTAAATAAGGTAGTAATCTTTGCAACAATATTCTTACAAATCGAGGGTCTAAATTGTCATATCCGATTGCATTTGATTTTACGGATTTTAAGCAAGTCAAGACTTCATCATTATAGACACATCGAAAATTAAATTGGATATTAATTATACTATCTTCCAATGAGTTTAAATACTCATTTGTGTATGAGTCATCGTTTGATGAGGGTAGTGACGAAAATATAACGTTGTGGTCGTCCGCTGATAAATTGCTGTCAATATCCTTGGTATGATTACCGATACCAATATCGCGTATAGTTCGCCACGTTGTTTTACTGTCAATATGAAAGTTGTTCGAGATAATTAAAAAAGGTGTCAGTGGAAATATTTCGATTAGGCCGATACACACAGCCAACAAGCAATTTTCTGTTAGAGGATACAATTTCAACGAACAAGTATTCAATTTTTGTTTTTACATTGGAGTTTGCAAGGTTTGAGGATATAAAATTACATTTTTTATTACTTTTTATAAAAATTGCTACAAAGCTATGTTCATACCTATTTAATATTTGACGTTCTACTCGAAACCACATTTTTTAATGAACAATAATAAAGCTATGTGCATAAATATTTAATATATGACGTCCTACTCGTAACCACTAGTTTTATTAAAAACATAATTTTACAGTTTCTTAGTTGAAGTATACAACTATCTCCTTACAAATTAAGATAAGAAAGTCAGTAAAAATGGTCAAAAATAAAGCTTAACTTTGATCAACTTGATGGTCATCCTTTTTTTGGATTTTTTCGTCAAATATTTGTTAGATCTGAACATATCTTAAGAATTAAATTTTCTTTTGTATCTCTTTTAGTTCGGGTCCAAATGTAATTTTTTTAGCTAAGCCCCTTAGGCAGTGCGACCACGAAAAAGGACCAAAAAGCCCTTCTACATATTCTCATTCACTCAGGGCATTGAATATTTAATTTTATGTTCATAGCTCTAACAGATTCTAATTCACTCAGGACCTCGTATGTTTAATTGTATGTATTTTGTTAACATCCTAACAGAAAATCAAAAAGTGCCACGTAAAGAACAGAAAAGTACGAAAAGCCCCGTTTTCAGATTCTCATTCACTCATGGCATTGCATGTTAAATTTTATGCTTCTACGTTAATACTAATAAACATTCAAAAAGTACCTGTTGAAAAACAAAAAAAAGTTCCCTCTTATTATTTTATGTTTCTATGTCCAACATTAACGAATAAAAAAAGGTACCAGTTAAAGAACGAAAAAGTACCAAAAATATCTGTCCTACAGATTCTCATTCACTCGGAACGTTGCATGTTAAATATTATGTTTCTACGCCAATAATAATGGGAATTCAAAAAGGGCCAGTCAAAGAACAAAAAAGTACCAAAAAACCCTCGTACAGATTTTAGTTTATTCGGAATGTTACAGGCTTAATTTTATATATATATACATATATATAATATTAATTTATTATTCATGTACAAATATAATACAAATTTATATGGTCTCAGCGCCAAAAAGGCATTATTGAGATAAGTTGGCAAAAATATGTGCATATACTATTTAAAATTTAGTTATTTAAATTAAACAAACTGACTTAAAAAAAAAAAAAAAAAGAAATAAATAAATAATAAAAATAAAATAAAAAATTTATAATCTTCTATAAAAACGTTTCAAGGTTTTGATATAAAAAATCTTTTAGTTCTTTTTTAAATATTGATATCCTGTTAATTGTTTTCAGACGCTCTGGCAAGTTATTGTATTCAAAGACACCTGTATATTCTATACGCTGTTTTGTGGTTTCCAATCTGCATAGTGGTAATCTAAGATTTTGATGATTCCTTGTGTTAAAAACTCTCTGGTTTTGGACGAAGTTAATGGTGTGATAGCCTATGTTGTGTAACGATTTAAATACATACATTAGTGCTTGGTACTCGTATAGTGCATGGATCGGAAGAATTGACTTACAGATCTCTTTATAAAGAGGTAAAGTTGAAAACATTATTGGTAAATTGTAAATTGTTTTCAATGCTTTATTTTGCATACTTTGCAAATTTTTTAAAACTGTTGTATTCTTACAACCATATATAATGGCCATATAATTTAAATGGCTTTAAATCAAGGCCTGGTATAGTAATAACTTTGTTTTTTCATTAAGTTTGTATTTCATTTTGTACAACATACCAATAGCTGGAGCTATCTTAGATTTGATTTCACATATATGTAAGTCCCATTAGAGGTTACTCTGTAGTGTTATTCCCAAATATTTTACAGAATAAGATTCTTCAACCTTTTTACCATCAACAAAAATATTAAAATTGCTTCCTTCACTTCGGGAATGAGGCTTGAAACGAATTAGTTTGGTTTTTTCAGCATTTAAAACTAATTTATTAATACGAGCAAACTCAAATATCAAAGAAATATCACGTTCCATGTTTGTTTTTAATGCCAAATCGTATTTATAGGGATAGAAAAGACTAACATCATCTGCAAACATATACAAGCGGCCAGAAAGGTTCAAATTCTTAATATCGTTAAGATAAATGGAAAATAGTAGTGGTCCTAAACTACTACCCTGCGGTACACCACATTCAATGTTCAACAAACTACTTTTAACATCACTAATCTGGACAAACTGCTTCCGATTTTCAAAATAATTTTTAAACATTTGTAGTTCTCTTCCAGTCACACCATAATACTTTAACTTCTGTATCATTATTTTATGATCAACCAGATCAAAAGCTTTCGAGAAATCCAGAAATAGCCCTGCAACTCCTTTTGAACCCTGATCCATACCATTACATATAAAATTAACGACGTTAACAACTGCTTCATCCGTTCCACAACCTTTCTTAAATCCAAATTGGTATTTATAAATGTATTTATTCTTTTCAAAATGAGATAAAAGTCTTTGGTAAATTAACTTTTCAAAAATTTTATCTATAGTTGAAAGAACTGCAACTGGTCGAAAGTTACTTTCTATAGACGCATTTAAAGCTTTGGGAATTGGGATAATTTTACTCACTTTCAAACAATCTGGAAACATTGACGTGCTTATAATCTTATTGAAAATATTCCTTAAAATTGGTGCAATAATTTCCTTACATATAACGACTGATTTAGGTGAAACGTTGTCATAGCCTGTTGCTTTTTTTACATTTAAACTATCAACAATATCGCATATATCTTTAGTAGAAATAGGCGGAATAGAAAAACCACAAGCATGTTGCGATAATGTTCTAAAAGCATTGCAATTATCACCAGGTAACGTTGGAATTTGTTGTCTTAAATCTCTAACAGATTGTATAAAATACTGATTCAGGTTATTAGCAATTACTCGATTATCATATATTGGTACACCAGCTGAGGTTAAAATTTTTAACTCTCTTTTTTCTCCCTTCCAAGTACACTATTCAAAAAGTCCCAACATTTTTTTGGGTCCCCCTCTACTCGACTCAAATTTTCAAAATAGTAATTATTTCTACATGTTTTGCAAGCAATTTTTATAATTTTGCTTATTATTTTTAAAAGAAAATCATACTTGTCAGATTTTGACTTTCGCCGTTTTATCAAAATCTTTTTTTTAAACAAAATAAGACTCTGCAGATTTTTATTTATCCACGGAGCTATTTTATACCGTAGTTGGGTTTTGTACTCTGTGTTTGTTGTTGAATTGATAATTGCATCACTAATATGATGAACAAGATCCTCTGTTAAATCTGACGAATTTGCATTCACATCCAAATTGATTTCGGCCAAACCATTTTGCAAATATTGTTTAACCTTATTGTAATCACAATGAATTCTGTTCATTTTTACATCTCTGTTTGTAGTAAAATCACTTTTCAGCTTGCAACAAATTATATTATGATCCGTTAACGTACACTCTACAGAATCCACAAGTATTTTTTCAAAAATATTACTAAAAACATGGTCAATACACGAAAAGCTGCTTGGCCTAGTCACTAGAGCGTGACAGTTATAACAATCGTAGTTATGGAACAAGTTTGACAAATCCAAATACTGGGAACTATTGAATAAATCAACATTCGTGTCTCCAAGAACAACCAAAGGACTTTGTGCCTGAAGTTCCAAAAACCGTTCCAAACTTGCTATAAAATCATTTATCAAACACTTTTGAGAACGATATATTGAAACTATTTTTAATGGTTTATTATCAATCCAAAAATTATTTAATGAAATTGCAATTAAATTTACAAAGTTCCTACTGCTACAATGCTCCACAGTATATTGTAATTTATTGCTTACGTATAAAGAGGTGCCACCATATCCATCACTCCTACAACAGTGTACATCAGAATATCCAGGAATAGAATACAGTTGTGTTAAATCAGATTCAAACCACGTCTCTTGAATAGCAATAACGTCAGGAAGTCTTGAAAAACTTGCAATTAACGATTTAAACTTGTTAAACCTATTAAGAGATGAAACGCTTCTTACATTTATTGATATTATATTTAAGAAAGAATAATTCACATTAAATAAAGAATTATTAAATTGGGAAAAGTTGTTAAAATATTGATTATTATTCATTATATATATTTTGTTTTTGTTTTAAATATGTATATAACCAAAAAAAAAATGTTTAACTTTATGTAGGAGAAACGTACGATGCATTATCAAAATCATCTTCAGACTCTTCATCATTAGCAGCAGCATCATTCATTAGCATTGATCTACGATTCCTTGGGTTAGTAGTTGTTGCATTTAACAATAACTTATCAACATCATCAAAACATCTTATTTCTAGGGGCTTGGAAATCTCACTCCTCTTAAATAATACTCTACCACCTCTTGCAAATACAAAAGAGTATCCAACATTTTTTAAGCTTCTAGCGTAGTTAAGAAGGTTTAAGGTCTCCTTGCTTAAAAAGTCGTTAACGAAAACACCACTAGTCCCCTTAGGTTAGGTTCCATTGGCAGCCGTGATCAAGCACAGCTCACGTGGGTCCATTGCTTAGTTCCCGTTGTGTTACCATATCACGCCGTCTCCCATGGGTCCTATGAAATCTGGCTGCTAGTATTCCCATGCAGCCAACCGGTCGATTCAATAAAGGAGTGGATCCTATTTACGTCAACATCAGAGAGACAAGTTTTGTCCCCAAGGGTTCTTCGACCAAACATTTTGAGTCTTAAGTCTCCGAAAGCCGGGCAGTTACAGAGAAGATGTTCCGTTGACTCTTCCTCCTCCTCATCGCCGCAACTTCTGCACAAGTCGTTATAAGGGAGCCCCAGCCTCTGGGCGTGCCTCCCAATTGGCCAGTGGCCAGTTATAACCGCAGTTAGGTTTCTTAGATGATGTCTGGACAGCTGTAATGCCCGCCGTGTCCTTTTTTCATCTATGATGGGCCAGATTTTCCTGGTTTCCCCACAGGTGGTTTCATCGTGCCACCTCTGACTGGCGATAAGATGAAACTTATGCGCTATAAGTTGCTTACACCTTGAGAGTGAAGCACCTACATATGTGGAACCGTCCCGATTCAAGGTGGTACCTGCATGCGCCAACGAATCCGCCATGCAGTTCCCATGTATGTCCCCGTGTCCGGGGACCGGGGACATCCGGCATTCACGGACAATTCTCGATGTGATGAGCACATTCTCCAGGGATCTTGTGGCCGCCTTGCTATCGGTAATAATGTGAATATCCCTTCCAGATATTTCACCGTACCGGATGCGTTTCGCGGCTGTGTGGATGGCCATTTTCTCGGCCTGGATGACACTGCAGTGGTCCGGCAGCCTTATAGGAATGCATCAGCTTAGCTGCTCGGAGTATATGCCAGAACCGACACCATACAGTGTTTTAGACCCGTCCGTGAAGATTCGAATCGCATTCGCGGGGATTTGCAGGTCATCATAGTGGACCACGTTATCCACAATGCTTACCGTGAAGCCAGGATCAAAGATTGGCTCGGGTGTGACATAATCAACATCCATGTGCCAATTAATATCATTCAGAATGTTAGCATG
Organism: Pollenia amentaria; assembly: GCA_943735925.1. Taxonomy (NCBI): domain Eukaryota; kingdom Metazoa; phylum Arthropoda; class Insecta; order Diptera; family Polleniidae; genus Pollenia; species Pollenia amentaria. Next base: position 87,523,207 of record OX031010.1, on the reverse strand, counting down.
TCCGATATTATAATCTCTCCATGCTCCGGTGGCCCTTAGTCTTACCGCCGCGTTCGCAGCTAACCTTTTCGCCAAAATGTCTGGTGGTAACCAGTTTAGAATCGTAAACGATGCCTTAGAGGGGGTTGTTCTAATGGCACCTGTTACCGCTATCGCCACCATTCTCATTGTACGTTCAAACCTGGATTGATGACTCTTCGCCTTGAGCGCCGGCCACCAAACAGCTGCCCCGTAGAAGAGAATGGGTTTAATGGCACATTCGTATAGCCAGTATACATTCCTCGGGTTAATTCCCCAGTTTAGGCCAATGGCCCTTTTGCAGCAATATAATGCAGTAGCCGCTTTATTAGTCCTGGAGCTGGTGTTCATCCTCCAGTTCAGTTTACTGTCCAATATTAGCCCAAGATACTTGGCGCTGTCAGACAGTTCCAGTGACACCCCTTTTATCCTCGGGGTATTAAATTTGGGAATTTTGTATCTCCTTGTGAAAAGTACCAGTTCTGTTTTGGCGGGATTTACATCCAGTCCACATCCCTGGCACCATTTTGTTAGGACGTCCAGTGCGGACTCCATTAGTTCAGACAAAAGTCTGGGATCTTTACCCATAGCCACAACTGCAACGTCATCCGCATATGCGACCGTTCTGCAGCACGTCCTTTCCATGGCTCTGAGTAGGGTATTTATATTCAGATTCCAAAGTAAAGGTGACAGTACACCACCTTGCGGGGTGCCCCTAGTCGCAACCTTTGAAATGTTCGAGGCGCCCAAGTTGGATTCGATACGCCTAAAGTGCAAGATACTGCTGACAAATTGAATGATCGCTGGGTCGATCTCCAAATGTCTCATAGCGTTAATAACCGCTTCAGGTTAAACATTGTTGAAAGCGCCCTCAATATCCAGGAATGCCACTAAAGCAAATTCCTTGTAATGCAGGGATCTCTCTATGTGGCCCACCAATGAGTGAAGCGCAGTTTCAGTGGACCTTCCCTTCGTGTAGGCGTGCTGAGCCGGTGACAGGGAATTGGGTCCTAATGATGATCTAATGTGAATATCCAAAATCCTCTCCAGTGTTTTCAGTAGAAAGGAGGATAGACTAATTGGTCTAAAGTCTTTAGCCATAGTGTGAGATGTCTTCCCACTCTTGGGGATGAAGACGATCTTATATGATGTCCACGTTGCTGGGACATGTGAGAGACTCAGGCAGGCTCTAAATATTGCCAAGAGCCATGGCATCAATATTCCCAGGTTATTTTGTAGGTCCGCTGGGATAATGCCATCCGGGCCTGGAGATTTAAAGGGATGGAAGCTTTTGACCGCCCATTCCACACGATGGCGAGTTATCGGAATATTAGAGATATCCCGAGCGCCGCTAAAAGTTTCCTCCCTAGGCACATCATCAGTGCAACCAGGGAAGTGTGTATTCATCAGGACCTCAAGGGTGTCCCGACTGTTTGTGGTCCAGGATCCATCCATCTTCCGTATAAATGATGGAATAGCTGGATTATAGGATAAAATCTTACGAAGCCGACTTGTCTCCGAGGAGTTTTCCACGTCACTGCAGAATTTCCTCCATGACTGTCTCTTGGCCTTCCTTATAAGATTCTTGAATTCATTAACTGAGGACTTGTAATTGTTCCAAACACCATTACGTTTTGCCTCATTAAAGAGCTTCCTGCTTTCCTTGCGTTTTTCAGCAATTTCCGCATTCCACCATATGGGCTTAGCTTTGCCCCTCCTGTCCATTATTTTACAGGCTTCGTTTGTTGCCTCCATTAAGGCACCGGTCAATGACTCCACTGCGGAGTCGAGCATGGACACACTGTCTATGAGAACTGGGCACATAGGCAACTTGTCGCCGAGTACACTCGCATAGATAGACCAGTTAGTCCTTCTTCTGTTCGTGTAGGGTTTAACTGAATCAACTCTAAAGGAAAAATTGAAATCAACATACATGTGATCAGAGAAGGAACAGTCCTTAGACACGTTCCAATCGCTAATCATATCCGCGAACTTATCACTAATAAGCGTAATATCAAGAACCTCCCTTCTGTTAGTCACAATAAAGGTGGGCTCACTACCCCTATTAACTACTGTTAGTTCATTTTCTACTATGAAGTCCAAAAGCGACTCACCTCGTGGATTGACATCCGAGCTGCCCCAGACGGTATGGTGTGCATTCGCATCTGCACATATTACTAGGGGGATGTTGTGCCTTTTAGCGTGCGACATCGCCTTCCTGGTTGTGGTGTTTGGAGGGTTAGCACCCTGGTCGTGTGCCATGTAGCAGCTCATAAACCAGACTGTACTGGTTTTGCACTCTACTGCGACAGTGCATGTGTCCTTATCGCTAAAATCAGAAAGAATGAAAGCTTTAAGGGTGTTTTTGACCATAACACAAGCTCTGGTCTTACCTTGATCGGCTGCGTACAGAGTACTGTAACCGTCTAATCTGAGTCCGCAAACCCTGTCTCTATACAACAATGGTTCTTGGATGCATATAAGCTCCTCCGTGCCTGAAGCTAATCGGAGGAGAAGGGCAGCTGACGCCGCTTTAGAGTGATGAAGGTTGATTTGTGTCACCTTCATCATAGCTCATCACTATGGACGACTGTGACGTTGGCATCCTCTGGATCGTCGTCCGATTCCAGAAGGATGTCCTCATCATCCGCCACTCCCATCTTACCAAGGAAGTCACCCACAAGTCCACTGACCGATTGGGTGTCTTCATTGGCCGATGACGTAGCAGATTCGTCTTCCATACACTCCGTTGATGCTGTTGTTGTGGTGGTGGCAGTCGCCGGAGCTTGAGGCTTCCCTCTGTCGTCACCTTTATAGACTCGGAGGAAGATAGTTCCAAATCCATAGAAAATCTTCCCCTGTGTCTTCCGAAGTGACGGCAGAGAGTCACTGTTTATCACAACAGTGGCCTTCCTGGACTCTTCAACAGATTCAGAAACCCTCACTACTTTCCAGTCCTGTGTGGGTAGCTGGGGGTTACTTAGCTGTATAATTTCCAGGATCTCCTTGGGGTCGGATGGCTCAGCGGGGATCTTGGCAATAGATCTGGGCCTTTGCGGTACATCGGCCAGAGGTATTGCCTCAATCTTAGCGCCCTGCCAAACTTCCCCCAGGGACTCCACGGCATCCTTGTACAGCAGCGCTGAACGCTCATCTGCACACGCTATCAATTTAATGTGCCCTTGATACCAACCGGCATCTTCACACTGTGGTGGTGGTCCAGGGTTTCCCCTTAGAACACTCAGGAACGCCCTACTAAGTGCGACGACAACCAGCTTCCAGTTTTTGGACGAAATGGTGCCGTCACTTGCGTTGCGGTCAATGATCGCCCAAATGAGGTGGTCTTTAGCCACATCTTTGTACGACCTGTTTTGCGGCCGTTGAGGCGTGTGTTTGGACCTTTTAGTCCCAGGAAGCGTGTCCTCCCCAGACCGCTGCCGTTTAGGCGCTGCTTCGGTTGGCTTCCGTTCAGGATTGCCTTCCTCTGCAGAGGGAGGTGCACGATTTAAACCCTAAATATGGGTTTTTGCCCACTGGAGAGAGGTTTTCTCCTGCTCCGTGAGCTCACCAACCGGTTTTTCACCAAGTCGGCTGATAATTTTGTAGGCGGAGCGCCTGGTTATAAAGGCCCGTTTGGATGGGTTTATGTGCCTTTGGGGTTTTTTAATAATTGCCGTAGAGGCTGGGGGAGGTACATCAGAGGGCATCGAATCTTTCTTCGTATGCTCTCTTTGCACAGGTTTCGGCACATGGGAAGCTGGATTTCCGGTAGACTGAGTCTGCACCGTCAAGCCAGCACCCGAGGAAGGGGTTTTGACGGGTTTTTCTCCCGTCCGGACTTGGGAAGCCTTGGAGGTACCTGGTTTCGAAGAACCCTGTACCAAGCTTGGTTTACGACCGCCTGAAGGCTTAGCCGTGAGTTTTTGCGCACTAGTAGCTAATCGACTAGCAGAGCCTGGCGCAACCACCTTGCTAGTCGAGGTTTCAGTAGCATTCGACATACTACAGCCTGATGCCGACGCTGTAGTAGTAGGGTCTCCGGAGATTATGAAGCCCTTTACCGGATACGTAGGGCATGAATTTTCGGACATTTCGTGGGGAGTGTGGTGGGGTTGCATTTTATGCCTACTGCCAGGCCACTAGTCCCCTTATTCTCCTTCAATTTAGGTTTTGCAGTCATTAGTTTTTGTTTTGATTCTTTATTCGAAAACTTTACCACCATAGACTTTTTTCCTTTGAACTATTTTTATTAATTTTGTTGTTTTTATTACGAAGAAAATACGCTACATCAATATTTGTTTTTTCTATCTCAACACCAACACTCTTCGACAACTCAATAACTGAATCCACTGCAGAAGCACCAACATCTACCTCCAACCCACTGATAATGCAATAATTTTTTACGCGGCCGTCGTTTAACAGTTTGACTGAAGATTTCAGACCTTCAATTTCAGTTTTTAAAAATCGGTTTTCTTTTTCTACATCAGTTAGACGCTTCTTATTATCAGCGACACTTTTTAAAACAACATCATATTGTTTTGACATAAAATGTATTGCCTCTTGAATCTCAGTCAGCTTGTTTAGTTTAGTTTTTATTTCATTTAGTTCATTCTTTATTCCTGCTTGTCCTCCTTCGCATTGATGACAATTGTAAATTTCGCTCTCATTTTTAAGTAAATGTTCAAACTGACGTTTATCCAAACTTGTACATTGAGCATGATATTTCTTTTCACATTTATCGCATTCTATAGATTCATCACTCTCTTCTTTAATTTCAAATTTGCATTGATCACATATTAACTTTTTAATTTTAAGACTTCTTCGATTTGACCGAGACATACTTTATTAATTTCCAAAACACCTCAATTTGCTTTTTAATATGATAGTATTTGTTAATAAAAAAAAAAAAAGTATTAATTTAATAAGAAATGTTTGTTTAAATTTTAAAGATTCAACACCGCTAAAAAACTTATTTATCCACAAGGGTTGCCAACTATGTCCAATATTAACGAAAATTAAAAAAAGTACAAATTAAATATATTATTTTATATTTTTTCTAATAGAATTTTCCCTTTTTAGTACTTTTTTCTCCCCATTAAAATATCAAAAATTTTAATATTATAGTGGGAGCCAATAATTTAGTACTGTATTTCTTAGATAAGTTTCAAATGTGATATAACCGTTATTTCTATGTAAATTGGTTTACAAGATAGATTGGGTGACAAAAAGTAACAAAATACACGTTTTACCCGTACCATCGACTATCGATACTATCGGTACTATCGATAGCCTTAAAATATCGATAATATCGGTAGAAAAAAGTCGATATCGATATTATTATTTAAAATACAGCGATGAAAACATGTAACAGTAGCTATAATCGCGGGTTTTGCTACAAGTTAACTTGCCATTAACTCGCGCTGACTTACAGTAATGTATACAAACAAGAAGAATAGCAAGTGGCATTGATAGCTCAGCTGTGCATCTTTTGAATGCTCCTTAAGGCCTAGATTTTCTATCCTACATAATCGTACGACTCATTCACACGAAAATCTGACGAAATTCCATTCGACTCAAAATAAATGTCTTCAAAATCTAATGTCAATGCCTCACTATCCCACAAAAACAATGCAAACTCAAATGGCTCAGCTACTTTACAAGAACATGCAATTCTGATCGCATAGAAACTATCATTTTATGAAAATTTTCATAAACATTTGCAAGTCGAACAGAATTGTCAAAAAATCATGCACTCCATGGATTTTTAAGTCACACTATCATACTTTTTCAGCACACTCGATTTTTTTTTTTTTGACAACTCATACCACTGAATAGGATAGTGTGTCGCCGGCTTTAGAGGCTCTTATGTAAAAATTTGTATATGTTTACATAGGGACTGAAATGTTAAATGTTTTTGAATTGTTGTAAAAAATTCAATTGCGAACATAAGGCAATACAATGAATGCCCTTTAGTATGTAGTATGTTTTGGAGAGCTCTAATGCACTTTTTTCACAACGTTGGGATCATGCCATGGTGCTGTCACGTACATAGCGGTTTTAGCGACCATATTTCCTCAAAAAAAAATCTAGCAAATAGCTGAAGAAACTTTTTAACTATTAAGAGTAAAAACTTGAATAATCGTACTTTTACCATATAAGTTTTCAGCAAGATCACACACCAATATAATATATTTCACCACTGTTTAGTGTTGGGAGGTTCAATCTGTAAGCAAGATCACACACCAATTTAATATATGGGCATTTCATGGGGTCACGACGTACGTTCGTACGTTTTTTATGTACAAATAATATATATAAAAAAAACTTTTTCTAGTATTTTCTAGTGCAAAAGATGGATTTCATCGAGTTTAAGTTTTCATAACGATAGTAATAAACATGTGGTCACGAACGTCCGCAAAATAGAAGTCAACTGTGGCTGACAAAGTGAAATGTAAAAATCTGCGAAATGGAACGGAATATTCAGTCATGATTCATTTATTTTAAAAGTTTATTAATGTAAGTCTCTATCGAGTATTTACACAATAAAATATTTTTTTTGGTTTTTGTTTAATTGGCTGAAGTACCGGTCGCGAACGTACGAGTTTTCCATATGTTTTAACCGCAAGTTAACCGTTAATCGAACTTTTCGATTGAAATGTGAGAAATGAAACAAAAATGCCATAAATTGAAACAAACAGCTGGATTTCTCACTTAACTGTGTTTGTAATATTTTTGGCGAGTAATAACTGTCACGTAAGGAAATTTCTCGACAATATACTGAAAAAGTGTGTCTGTAAAATTTTTATGAGAAAGTTCCCGCTTTGAACTGCCAAATAAACTCACGCATAAAAACGGGGTGAGAAAAAAATTTTAACATTAAAAAATAAATTAAAAATGCTAAATGCAATAAATATTAACTCGGAAGTGATAAGTATTTTGTTTTTTCATTTTTAATTATATTGCTTTTGACATTTTTAAAAAATATACGAATGTTTTCAAAGCAATTTTGTAATCCACAAACATTACAGTCGCACTTTACATTTTTTGGTGTAGCCGACGGTTGTTTTTTCGCCGCCGTCGTTGAAAATTTTTTTAATTTTAGTCAAATTTGGTCGCCGTCAACGTATGTTTTACTGGCGTTCACAACATCTCCAATTTCATATCGGCTTCGAGTGGAATATTATGACATTTATAACGTAACGACGTAATCTCTTTTGATAGTTTTCGACATGAGTTACAGACACACTTTTTTCTCACATTTCGAAAAACGATGGAATATTTTGTTTCACATGTTTTCGATGAGAGAAGTTCTCACCAAAGTTACAGAACATGGGTACTGGTTGACCATTCGGAGGAAATGCCCATATGTCAACACTGTTTAGTGTTGTCAGGTTCAATCTATAAGCAAGACCACAAACCAATATTACTTTATAGCAAGGGCAATATATTTTTCCTTAACCAAGATCACAAACCAGTATACGTTTTACAGTAAGATCACAATCCAATATTCTATAATTTGTATACCCTCCACCACCACTAGTGGTGTCACTCCGTGTGAAACTTATTTTTATACATCTAAGACCCCATAAAGCACGAATATATGTGCTCCTTAAGTAATTTTAAGCGAATCGGAAGCCAAAGTTTATGTTTTCAACTTTACCAGATGAAACTTCCTGGCTGATCTAATACATAGAGAAATAAGAAATTAATAAAAAAATCTAAACCACACATATTTGCGTAGATCCGATTCCTAGGAGGAACCAGCAATACATAAACTAAATAAATACAATATATACAAACGAAAAGGGCATAAACACGCATTAAAATATAGAATACAAGACTAAAAGGAAAAAATAATAATAATTTCTACAGACATGGTGTGGCCCACAAAACCTATAGGACCCCAGGTTCGCATATGCCAGTTGAACATATAGGGTATTAGCAAGCCTAAGTCCGACTATCTGTCACGATTTTTGATAGATGAAAGAGGAAACCCAAACTTCCTCACTCGAAATTTTGAATAGAAGGGGTAATATATCCGGTTTTAAACTTCTAGCTGCGATTAACCACCCAAGATATGGCATTGCAACTTATATCCAGAACGATATCCAAGGTGCTGAAGTCCTTACCTGCGACAAAGCTGATGACATCTTCCTCATTACGGTAACTGTTCAAGGCTTACATATAACGAATGTTTATAAACCCCCGCTACAAAGTGGCCAGCACAGATACTGCATCCATATCCCCACAGCGAGATCAATACAATCAATTAACATCGGCGTAACTATGCAAGTCGTACGGACCACACATAAGTCCAGATGGAACTTTAGAAAGGCCGACTGGCCGAATTACACCACCAAACTCGACAACGACATTGGCTTTATCACACGAACCGCTGAGCGTTTCCCAGGAGGTTTCGCAAAGAACACATTCCGTGCTGGAAAGAAGACAGCGATAGACTTTATGAAGAGCTTCGATCCAACCAAAACCTTGAAACCGCTGATGAACTTATATCTAGGCCGGATAAAGCAAGAAAATCTGAGTGAACCAACGCCGTATCCAACATGGACTTCAAACACTCCAGTCGCAAAGCGTGAATCCCGCTCAGAACGCTAGGAGCAGCCAACCACCCCATCAATCCTACATGGGTCGCAATAGCGAGTATTTACTCGTCGTTTTTTTCCTTTTAACATCAGCAGGCAGTTGAATACTTCTTTTTATTGTAAAACGGTCAGTGGAGTTCTTTCAACGTGAATTGAATTGGTGGTGTTATTCTTAGGTGTTTTTGCAAGGAATTAGGTTCTTATTTATAAAAATTACAAAATAAATTTATTTATTGTTATAAAATAAAACCCATTAACTGAATAATAATTAACAGAAAACTTAAAAATATACATGTGAAACGTGTTTTTCTTGAAGAAAAGTGAAATGTAAGAAGGTAACAAAGAAAAAAGGCAGCAGCAAAAATACTTTGGTCGAGCGGAAAAATAATCTTCCAAGAAAATATACGCCAAATAGTGCAAGCGAGCAGCTTATATCTCAGCCGTGGAATTACCAGCCACCTCATACCAGCCCCCACAGTAATTACCATCCAGTATTCTCCAGTATTTTGTCCCCAAGGGTTCTTCGACCAAACATTTTGAGTCTTAAGTCTCCGAAAGCCGGGCAGTTACAGAGAAGATGTTCCGTTGACTCTTCCTCCTCCTCATCGCCGCAACTTCTGCACAAGTCGTTATAAGGGAGCCCCAGCCTCTGGGCGTGCCTCCCAATTGGCCAGTGGCCAGTTATAACCGCAGTTAGGTTTCTTAGATGATGTCTGGACAGCTGTAATGCCCGCCGTGTCCTTTTTTCATCTATGATGGGCCAGATTTTCCTGGTTTCCCCACAGGTGGTTTCATCGTGCCACCTCTGACTGGCGATAAGATTAAACTTATGCGCTATAAGTTGCTTACACCTTGGGAGTGAAGCACCTACATATGTGGAACCGTCCCGATTCAAGGTGGTACCTGCATGCGCCAACGAATCCGCCATGCAGTTCCCATGTATGTCCCCGTGTCCGGGGACCCAATTAAGGGTGACCAGTGAATGTCTCGCTATCTCCTCCAGAGACATCCGGCATTCTCGGACAATTCTCGATGTGATGAACACATTCTCCAGGGATCTTATGGCCGCCTTGCTATCGGTAATAATGTGAATATCCCTTCCAGATATTTCACCGTACCGGATGCGTTTCGCGGCTGTGTGGATGGCCATTATCTCGGCCTGGATTACACTGCAGTGGTCCGGCAGCCTTATAGGAATGCTCCAGTTTAGCTGCTCGGAGTATATGCCAGAACCGACACCATACAGTGTTTTAGACCCGTCCGTGAAGATTCGAATCGCATTCGCGGGGATTTGCAGGTCATCATAGTGGACCACGTTATCCACAATGCTTACCGTGAAGCCAGGATCAAAGATTGGCTCGGGTGTGACATAATCAACATCCATGTGCCAATTAATATCATTCAGAATGTTAGCATGTCCGATATTATAATCCCTCCATGCTCCGGTGGCCCTTAGTCTTACCGCCGCGTTCGCAGCTAACCTATTCGCCAAAATGTCTGGTGGTAACCAGTTTAGAATCGTAAACAATGCCTTAGAGGGGTTGTTCTAATGGCACCTGTTACAGCTATCGCCACCATTCTCATTGTACGTTCAAACCTGGATTGATGACTCTTCGCCTTGAGCGCCGGCCACCAAACAGCTGCCCCGTAGAAGAGAATGGGTTTAATGACACATTCGTATAGCCAGTATACATTCCTCGGGTTAATTCCCCAGTTTAGGCCAATGGCCCTTTTGCAGCAATATAATGCAGTAGCCGCTTTATTAGTCCTGGAGCTGGTGTTCATCCTCCAGTTCTGTTTACTGTCCAATATTAGCCCAAGATACTTGGCGCTGTCAGACAGTTCCAGTGACACCCCTTTTATCCTCGGGGTATTAAATTTGGGAATTTTGTATCTCCTTGTGAAAAGTACCAGTTCTGTTTTGGAGGGATTTACATCCAGTCCACATCCCTGGCACCATTTTGTTAGGACGTCCAGTGCGGACTCCATTAGTTCAGACAAAAGTCTGGGATCTTTACCCATAGCCACAACTGCAACGTCATCCGCATATGCGACCGTTCTGCACATGTCCTTTCCATGGCTCTGAGTAGGGTATTTATATTCAGATTCCAAAGTAAAGGTGACAGTACACCACCTTGCGGGGTGCCCCTAGTCGCAACCTTTGAAATGTTCGAGGCGCCCAAGTTGGATTCGATACGCCTGAAGTGCAAGATACTGCTGACAAATTGAATGATCGCTGGGTCGATCTCCAAATGTCTCATAGCGTTAATAACCGATTCAGGTTTAACATTGTTGAAAGCGCCCTCAATATCCAGGAATGCCACTAAAGCAAATTCCTTGTAATGCAGGGATCTCTCTATGTGGCCCACCAATGAGTGAAGCGCAGTTTCAGTGGACCTTCCCTTCGTGTAGGCGTGCTGAGCCGGTGACAGGGAATTGGGTCCTAATGATGATCTAATGTGAATATCCAAAATCCTCTCCAGTGTTTTCAGTAGAAAGGAGGATAGACTAATTGGTCTAAAGTCTTTAGCCATAGTGTGAGATGTCTTCCCACTCTTGGGGATGAAGACGATCTTATATGATGTCCACGTTGCTGGGACATGTGAGAGACTCAGGCAGGCTCTAAATATTGCCAAGAGCCATGGCATCAATATTCCCAGGTTATTTTGTAGGTCCGCTGGGATAATGCCATCCGGGCCTAGAGATTTAAAGGGATGGAAGCTTTTGACAGCCCATTCCACACGATGGCGAGTTATCGGAATATTAGAGATATCCCGAGCGCCAGTAAAAGTTTCCTCCCTAGGCACATCATCAGTGCAACCAGGGAAGTGTGTATTCATCAGGACCTCAAGGGTGTCCCGACTGTTTGTGGTCCAGGATCCATTCATCTTCCGTATAAATGATGGAATAGCTGGATTATAAGATAAAATCTTACGAAGCCGACTTGTCTCCGAGGAGTTTTCCACGTCACTGCAGAATTTCCTCCATGACTGTCTCTTGGCCTTCCTTATAAGATTCTTGAATTCATTAACTGAGGACTTGTAATTGTTCCAAACACCATTACGTTTTGCCTCATTAAAGAGCTTCCTGCTTTCCTTGCGTTTTTCAGCAATTTCCGCATTCCACCATATGGGCTTAGCTTTGCCCCTCCTGTCCATTATTTTACAGGCTTCGTTTGTTGCCTCCATTAAGGCACCGGTCAATGACTCCACTGCGGAGTCGAGCATGGACACACTGTCTATGAGAACTGGGCACATAGGCAGCTTGTCGCCGAGTACACTCGCATAGATAGACCAGTTAGTCCTTCTTCTGTTCGTGTAGGGTTTAACTGAATCAACTCTAAAGGAAAAATTGAAATCAACATACATGTGATCAGAGAATGAACAGTCCTTAGACACGTTCCAATCGCTAATCATATCCGCGAACTTATCACTAATAAGCGTAATATCAAGAACCTCCCTTCTGTTAGTCACAATAAAGGTGGGCTCACTACCCCTATTAACTACTGTTAGTTCATTTTCTACTATGAAGTCCAAAAGCGACTCACCTCGTGGATTGACATCCGAGCTGCCCATTTCCAGGATCTCCTTGGGGTCGGATGGCTCAGCGGGGATCTTGGCAATAGATCTGGGCCTTTGCGGTACATCGGCCAGAGGAATTGCATCAATCTTAGCGCCCTGCCAAACTTCCCCCAGGGACTCCACAGCATCCTTGTACAGCAGCGCTGAACGCTCATCTGCACACGCTATCAATTTAATGTGCCCTTGATACCAACCGGCATCTTCACACTGTGGTGGTGGTCCAGGGTTTCCCCTTAGAACACTCAGGAACGCCCTACTAAGCCTACTAGCCACATCTTTGTACGACCTGTTTTGCGGCCGTTGAGGCGTGTGTTTGGACCTTTTAGTCCCAGGAAGCGTGTCCTCCCCAGACCGCTGCCGTTTAGGCGCTGCTTCGGTTGGCTTCCGTTCAGGATTGCCTTCCTCTGCAGAGGGAGGTGCACGTTTTAAACCCTCAATATGGGTTTTTGCCCACTGGCAAGAGGTTTTCTCCTGCTCCGTGAGCTCACCAACCGGTTTTTCACCAAGTCGGCTGATGATTTTGTAGGCGGAGCGCCTGGTTATAAAGGCCCGTTTGGATGGGTTTATGTGCCTTTGGGGTTTTTTAATAATTGCCGTAGAGGCTGGGGGAGGTACATCAGAGGGCATCGAATCTTTCTTCGTATGCTCTCTTTGCACAGGTTTCGGCACATAGGAAACTGGATTTCCGGTAGACTGAGTCTGCACCGTCAAGCCAGCACCCGAGGAAGGGGTTTTGACGGGTTTTTCTCCCGTCCGGACCTGGGAAGCCTTGGAGGTACCTGGTTTCGAAGAACCCTGTACCAAGCTTGGTTTACGACCGCCTGAAGGCTTAGCCGTGAGTTTTTGCGCACTAGTAGCTAATTGACTAGCAGAGCCTGGCGCAACCACCTTGTTAGTCGAGGTTTCAGTAGCATTCGACATACTACAGCCTGATACCGACGCTGTAGTAGTAGGGTCTCCGGAGATTATGAAGCCCTTTACCGGATACGTAGGGCGTGAATTTTCGGACATTTCGTGGGGGGTGTTGTGGGGTTGCATTTTATGCCTACTGCCAGGCGAAATTATACCTGCCGCTCCTCTGGAGACAGACGCAGACCATCAGCCGCTCACTATGAGAACAGACGCTGATGGATTTTATTGCGGACCGACAGCCTTCAGAAGGCAAACAATTGACCGTAAAAAGGCCAGCGGACCTAGACATTAGCCGCTCCAACTAGGAGAAACAGACGCTAATAGACGGGGGGGGGGTAGTTCTTGGTTCGTACTCGGTTTAGACCCTTCTGGCATGGCAGGCCCTACCGGTCTTGACTAACGTCACTACCGCCAGCATGACTCTAAACGTCCTTGTACTTAAACCCTCGCATCGCGGCAAGATGACTACCCATTCGCGAGGGTCGCAACTACCTATCATGTGTAATTTTTTTCCCAAGTCATCATACGCAAAAAAAACCTAACGGTCGACCAAAAGTGTAAAAAATCGCATGACGTGAATTTGCATTGCATAAATAAAAAAAAAATCAAAATCAACCACCAAAAATCCATCCATACATACATCTAAGTACACAAACAACCATACCTACTCATCAGAAGTAGCAACAGTCGGTCTAACAAAAAATGACAAAACCAGTTTGTACCGCAAAAACAAACTAACAAGATCTACAGGCAATCGCATCATACGTTTTCCCCCGCAATGCTTTGACAATTGTCAACTCCATAAGCACCAACACATAGAGTTGACAAACAAACAAAACACAAAAGAAAAAGACCGAAAATAAGTAAAAAAATATGAGTTGCACTTGCTGCTTGATATTCAAGGTTAATATCAATAAGCATCTCTTGTGTTGTTGTAATCGTCAACTGCATTAATTCCCTCTTTGCTATTAATTTTGTCTACTTTCTCATAATTTACGCAGTCGATCAACTCGTTGGTTTATATTTGATGAGAGAACAAAAATCAAAGAACCAGACGAGTAAATGTATGTATGTACGGTGTGTAACATAAGTACATGAAAAATAACTAGGTCACTGGGACAAACTGAATTGTACATAAGAACTTATATACTAACAGCTGGATACGAGGGCAGCTCGAAAAATCATTGGAGTTTTTTAATACAATTATTATTATATTATTTATTAATCATTCGTTCGGTCGTGCTCGTTGTGAACAGACGTGTTTCTTTTTTTAAATCCGTATACGATTCTTTTTTTTATATAGCATAAATTTGTTAATAAGATCATTTAACAGGCGAATTTGGACGCTCAATATAAAAGTGAAAAAAACAATTAAGAAAAAATACAAGAAAAAAAAAATTAATGTATGTACGCACATACATACTTAACTATTATTTATTCTTTTTTATTATCTCGGTGTTACATTAACTTAGTACCCTCGCCTGGGTAACAATCTTGTCGAGATGCGAGGGCTTAAGTCCACTCTACGGTTCTGATCTACTGAGGTGATGTATCTCGATACGTCTTCGCAGGAGGTCATGAATACTGAAGGAGTGGACGACTAAAGGTTACTCATCTTGTCAGGATAATGAGGCGGTGGTGGTAACTATACACTATCCGGTCCATTATCAGTACATATATCACTTCATGCCAGCCCGCGGGTTCGCCCCTTGTAAGTTGGGGGCTTTACCAGTGGTTGGTGCGCGACATATGCACTTTTAAGGTCAACGTGAAGGTAGCAGTGCCGAGGGCCTGGGTGGCTAGTTAGTGCAAAAAGAAACTAGTCGTTAATAGCTCCCCTCAGCGTCATGGCAAAGCGCTGTTGTATGTCAGTTGCCTAGTCTGCGCACGCCGTCACTGTGCGGATGGTCCGACTTTACGGCCTACTCGTGGGAACAAAAATGAATGATCCAAAATTTAAAAATAATAAATTTAATTTAAAAGGACGGAAAGAGGACGCGACGGACGAGGTGATCGACCAGGGTAGAGTCGAGGGTCGATCGGACGTCACGGTCGGGGAGTCGGTCAGTTCTTGTGTGGGGGGTCTGACCCTATCGGCTGTTCATTGCAGCATCATTGGGCAGGAGAGACAAGTGCTGACCGACCTACAGGTGGGCAGTCTTCTGGAACTGTCGAGTGACTCCTGTGGTGAAACCGGGGCTACTCAGGGGTTGAAGCGGCTGACTCTGATCTCTGACGAGGAGCAGGATACTGCAAGTATATCTGCTCACAGTCAGACTACAGAGCCTGTCCCTTCCACCGGTGAGGCCAGGGGACACCAAAGGGGACACTCGGGAGAAGAATGTCCACAACTTGTTCGGCAGGGAGCCGTGGAGGAGATGCCAAGTGCCCCTCCACGTGGTATTAACAACACCGGCCGAACGAAGGAGGAGAAGGCGCGGAGCGGGACAAGGAACTCTCTGGTGTATCTGGATAAGATGGCGAAGAGAGATCCTTCAACGTTCTCCGCGAGGGACAGGTACCTTCTGAGACGGCACCGACAAAGCGTCGCTAAGTTCGAAAGAATTTACGGCCCTGTCAGTACCGTTCTGGGTTGGTCCTCTCCCTGGAAGAAGCAGGTGGATGCAGCTTCCAACCCTGACACTGCTCAGAAGAGTAAAGGGCTGGTGGCTTCATCAACCTGCCGCAGGGTAGGCAACATAGAGGGTGCAGACTGGGTTAAGGGAGTGAAGACTGTCAACTGTGGTAACAAGAATTCCTTGGAATTCTTAAGAACCACGATTGACAAGTGTAGTGACTTTAACCCAGAGGCAAAGCTTGAAGTTATACAAGCCTCCGAACTGCCACTCAGGTCCATAGTGACAGTATGGATTCCCCCACCCGTACGCCCGGTGGAAACCATACTGGCAGTAATGGGCAAACAGAACGGTAGGCTCCTTACCAACCAATGGAGGCTTGTGACCTCACTGGCTTGTAAGGAGAACACCGGGAAGGACTTCCGGTTCGCCGTGGATCGGGAGTCCATGAAATTCTTAGAGGAAGTTGGGGGGGTTGTTAAGTTCGGTCTAGTGGTGCAAATAAACCTGCACCATTGTGAAGCAGCTTCAGCCGAACTAGCAACTTTCCTCAACAACACTGGGACGGACGTAGCTCTAATCCAAGAGCCTTGGATAAACAAAAATAAGGTTTGCGGGTTAAAGGTTACGGGATACACTCTTTTTGTCCCGTCCACAGAGGACAAGGTAAGAACGTGTATACTGGCGAGGAATGAATTGAATTTTCTAATATCTCATTCTTTTAGGTGCGGTGACTTGACCGTCGTTAATAGAGAAGCCAAAGGAAAGCGTACCCTTACACTGGCTTCGGTGTATATGCCGTACGAGGCAGTAGATCCACCTGGCGCAAAGGTGGAAGAGCTGGTGGCGTATGCAAGAAGGAGTGGCGCCATCCTGGTTTTGGGATGTGATGCAAATGCACATCATAACCAATGGGGGAGCGCTGATATTAACAAAAGAGGTGAGTTAATGTTTGATTTTATAACTACTAACAATCTTATTATCTGTAATATGGGTAACACTCCGACGTTCAGAAATAAGGATAGGCAGGCAGTTATAGATCTGACATTAGTGAACCGCGACGAGCAACTTGTTGCGGATTGGAGGGTGGCAACGGACTGTACTTTCTCAGACCATAGCCGTATAACCTTTACACTGAATTTTGACCTGTCTAGGGTTAATCCGTTTAGGAACCCGAGGAAGACGAATTGGGACTTCTTTAAAGAAAGGGTCCACTCTGGGGTGGCGCAATGGGCCCTGTGCGACTTGCTGCCAACTGATGTGGAAGGTGATGTGAACAGATTCACTCATCTGCTAAGAGAGAGCTATCAGCTGTCTTGCCCGGTAACTTTTCCGGGTAGGCGTGAACAGCCAAAATGGTGGACCAGGGAACTTCAGGTTCAAAGGTCGACGGTAAGAAGGCTGTTTAACAGGGCCAAGCTCACGGGAGCATCGAGTGATTGAAACACCCATAAGGTGCATTTCAATAAGTATAAGGCGGATCTTAAAAGGGCAAAGAGGCTCTCATGGAGGCAGTTCTGTGAATCCATTGATAATGTCAACGAGTTGTCTAGATTCCGACGGATTTTATCCAACGATCCTAGGACCCTGGGGTATGTCCAAAGGAATGACGGCTCATGGACTGAGTCTAGCTCTGAGACCCTAACCTTGCTAATGGAGACGCACTTTCCTGGGTGCACGGAAGACGGAGGTATGAACGATAGTCAAGGGGACGGAATGTCTGTGATATCGAGTCATGAGTCCGCCTGCGTCGTGGAAATAGTCACAAGGGAGAAGCTTAAGTGGGCTGTCAATACCTTCGACCCATATAAATCACCGGGTCCGGACGGTATTTTTCCGGCCATGCTCTGCAATATCCCGGACGACGCATTATTTCTGCTAGTGAATATATTTAGGAAATGCCTCAGTGGGAGGTATCTGCCTAGGGGGTGGAGAGAGGTCAGGGTAATTTTCATACCCAAGGCTGGTAGGGCAGGCCACTCGAAGCCGGGAGATTTCAGGCCTATTAGTCTGTCTTCATTCTTATTGAAGACACTCGAGAGACTGGTAGACCTCTATCTTAGGAGTAATATTGGTACCCACCTCATTAGCAGCGCTCAACATGCCTACCTTAAGGGTAAATCTGTTGAGAGTGCGCTACACGAGGTGGTGGGTTGCATTGAGCACGGCCTGAAGCATAAGGAATATACTCTCGCCGCGTTTCTGGACATAGAAGGAGCCTTCAATAACATTAGGATTGAGGCGATCAAGGATTCCTTAGTGGAGCTGGGAGTTCAGGGCTTTCTGGTGGAGTGGATAGTCTGTATGCTTGGCAGCAGGATTATAAACTCGAGCCTGCGGGATCATAGGGTAAGGAGGAAGGTTACCAGGGGGACACCACAGGGGGGGTTCTATCTCCTCTACTATGGTTGCTCGCGGTCAACGGTATTCTCAGAACATTTGTTTCCAAGGGTATGAAAGCCGTCGCCTATGCGGATGACATAGTTCTACTGGTCAGGGGAAAGTTTCTGTCCACGATCAGTGAAATTATGCAGGTGATGTTGGGCGAACTCTCGGATTGGGCAAAAGATAGAGGGCTGGGGGTAAACCCGGCGAAGACTGAGCTGGTTCTTTTTACCAGAAGGTACAGGATAGAAGGTTTTAAGGGGCCAGTGTTAGATGGCGTCGAGCTAACTCTATCTGACTGTGCTAAGTACTTGGGTAACTTCCTCGACTGTAAACTGTCTTAGAGAAGAAACACCCAGGAGAGGATGAAAAGAGGACTCAATGCCTACTACAAATGCAGAAACTCCATCGGTAAGAATTGGGGACTGAGACCGGATATGGTAAACTGGATTTACACATCGATGGTTAGACCTATTCTTACCTATGGATGCACTGTTTGGTGGGATGCGTTGAGAGTGGACAGCTATAGGAAGATGCTTAACAAGGCCCAGAGGAGTGCATCACTTGGCATCACTGGTGCAAGGAGAAGCACGCCGCAGGCGGCGTTGGACATCCTACTACATTTGTCCCCCATTGAACATTATGCGAAGAGTGTGGCTGCCAGGAACTTACTTAGACTCTACGAGTCTTCGTTGATTAGACCTAGGCGAGATGACCACACAAGGATTCTATACGAAGTGGGTCTGCTTGATCAGGAAAGGGTTCCGGGGGGAATCTCGGATCATAGGAGTATGACCTTGGACTTCGGTGTAACACCACCGGTGGAGTTCCCGGATAGGGAAGTTTGGCGTGGATCCAACGGACTGTTTGAGGGGTGGGCAGTATATACGGACGGGTCCAAGATGGACACTGGAACTGGTGTTTTTATTGCTGACACTGACGTGAAAAGGTCATTCAGACTCCCGTATGAGTGCAGTGTCTGCCAGGCTGAGATCCTAGCGATCTGGAGGAAGTGATACTGGATCACATCGTGGGGGGATCTGTTGTGACAATCTACGTCGATAGTCAGGCTGCGCTAAGGGCATTGACAAATCACACGGTGCGATCGTGCCTGGTTGCTCGGTGTAGGAATGCTCTGAGAGAGCTCATGTTGGCATTCACAATAAGACTGTGTTGGGCTGTGTCCACCAGGACAATGCAAGGTGGATGGCAACGAGGTGGCGGACGAACTCGCGAGAGGGGGTTCGAATCTGGACTTAGAGGTAAGGGACAGAGGGGTAAAACCCCCCTTATGTCACTACTATAGGGTGTTGCGGGAAAGATTTTGTGATGCCGTTAACCGGTCCTGGAGGGATAGAACGGATTGCAGGGTGTCAAGGGCCTTATGGCCCGGATTGGACGCAGGTGCAACCAGGGTTCTATTAGGACTGGATAGGAGTAGTCTCAGGACTCTGATAGGGTTCCTGACGGGGAATTGTTCTGTTAGGGCGTTTATGGGTAAATGGGACATTGCGGGACCGGACTTCCGCAGGTTGTGCGGAGATGCCGAGGAGCTCGAGACGGTTGAGCATGTACTGTGCCACTGTCCTAGGATGCACGGCCCCAGGGAGAAATGGCTAGGGGCTAGGTTTCACGACGAACTGGGGTGTATCGCTGGATGTAATCCAACCGATCTGCTGGGGTTTGTCAGGGAAGTAGGACGGCTGTTTCTGTTGGGGGGGCCGTAGGGGGGAATTTGTCCTGCGCTTCTACAAATATACCGAACCTTAGGTCTATTTTCTACTATTCTTTTTTTCTTCTCTTTTTTCTCTTTTTCCTTTTTTCTCCTCTACTGAAGGGATTCACAATGGACCTCATTGGTCTCCGAGTGGAGTTGCGCCCTTGGGCGCATAACCCTTCTTAACCTAACCTAACCTACATTAACTTTATACATAATAAAAAGAGCACAGTCAACAAAAAAAAAAAAAATAATAATAAAAAAAACGGTGAAAAAAAACAAAAACAACTCTATATGAGTAGTATCAATGATAAAACAACAAAAATAAATGATATTTATTCTAGCGAAAGCAATGTGGAAATAAACAAAACAAGCGTTACCACTGATACCATACCTTCAAGCGTTACCACTGATACCATTATCCCAAACATAGACGCAATGGTAAACAAACAAGAAAACAGTTGTCAAAAACCACAAGTGCAAGTTGGTATGGATAGGTATATAACAGTGCTTAAACGTGGTCGCAGCCCTGCCTCTTCAGCTGTAGCCTCTGCCTCGAAAGTTAAATCTTTTGACAGAATAAATTCGCAAAATCGTTTTGCAATTCTGGAGGATGAATCTTCTGAAGCACCCAACGTCATAAAATCGTCGAAGCCACCCCCGATATATCTTAGAGAGAAAAACTCAAGTGAGCTAATAAAAAGTTTAATATCGGTGATAGGTGAAAATTCGTTTTACGCAGCTGCAATCAAGCGTGGTAATATTAACGAAACAAAAATAAAGATTAATAATGAGAATGATTTTCGTAAATTAATTAATAAGTTTGAAGCACTTAAAAAAAGCTTCTATACTTACCAGCTGAAAAGCAGCAAAGGTCTGCAGGTTGTGATTAAGGGCATTGATTCATGCGTGGACCCAGACGAAATAAAAACATTTTTAGAAGAAAAGGGTTTCAAAATTAAAAATGTTACAAATATTAAAAATAAGGAAAAAAATCCCCAACCACTATTTCGAGTGGAGTTAGAGCCCGGCGACGTTAAGCTAAAAAAAATGAAACGCATCCCATTTACAGTTTAAAATACAACAAACACACTAACGGCGTTCAGATACCGCAGCCAAATAATAACAGAACCTCGTACGCTAATGTATTAAAATCTAATCCTATGCAACTGCAAGGTGATGTACCAAATAACGACGAAATTCCCATTTCTAATTAACTCGGCTAGAAAAAACTATGGAAACATTAGTGCAAACAGTTAACAATTTTACCAACACAATGGGTAACATGATGCAAGAAATGTTAAGAATGCAATCGATGTTATTGCAAGCTGTACTAAATAAGCCATGAACTGTTTAAAAATTTGCTTTTGGAACGCAAATGGCATCCGCCAACATAAAAATGAACTAGAATACTTCCTTAAAAATAAACAAATCGATGTTATGATGGTTTCTGAAACTCATCTGACCTCGAGAAATACGTTTAAAATCAATGGTTATATATTATATGATACCAAGGACCCTCGAGGTAGAGCTTGTGGAGGTTCTGCCATTTTTAAAAAAACACAGTAAAACACTACTTAATGTGCGATCATCGTGAAGATTATCTCCAAGCAACGAGCATTTCCGTTGAGGAATTAAATCGAAACCTAGTTATTTCATCAATATATTCACCACCTATATTTTCGATATCAGAAAGCCAATATAATAAATATTTCAAAATCATTAGGACCCTGCTTCCTGGCTGCTGGCGATTATAACGCTAAACATACTTTCGTAAAATGGATCTAAATGTGGTCGCGAGCGGTAAACCAACATATTGGCTTACTGATCAGCAAAAAGTTCCAGATGTCATAGATTTTGGAGTGGTTAAAAACATCCCCGCAGAAACGATTCATGTTGAAGCTTCCTTAGAATTATCTTCCGATCACACACCTACAATTGTTACTATAATGATTCCAAATAGAATCGTATCTCCGACTGGGTACTTATTGAAATCAGCCTCACAAATAAATTGGTTAAAATATAAAAAATATCTTAGTGCCCATTGCGCAGAAAATATTCCGCTAAGCTCACCGGAGAGCGTGGATTTCGCTATTGTTAATTTTGACAGTTATCTCAAACTAGCTGTTCAACATTCCAGCACAACCCTCAAAAAAACCAAAAACAATATCATATATTCTATAGATGTCGAGCGTCTATTGACTGAAAAAAGGAGAGTTCGAAGAGAGTGGCAATTGCACAGATCCCCCCAACTTAAGACTTTATTAAAAGAGTGCACAAAAAGGCCAAGAAAGTTACTGCAGTCCCAAAAAACTGCATCCTTTGAAAAATATCTTAAGGAACTTGATGCAACTCCACAATCAGACTACTCATTATGGCGAGCAGCTAGAAATCTTAAAAGACCAGTTATCACTAAACCACCATTAAGAAACTTAGACGGAAGTTAGGCAAGAAATGATATAGAAAAAGGAAATATTTTTGTTAATCATTTGAAAACCGTATTTACCGTTCACACATCTCTCGATATGGCGGTCGAGTTAGCACCTGTTGCTGTTAGAGCAGCTGTTCCACTAAGATTTGAGATAAGAGAAATCGAAAAGGCTATTCATGATTTAAACCCGAAGAAAGCCCCTGGTTTTGATAAGATCAGTAACAAAATGCTTTTGGAGCTACCCAGCATAGCAAAGAAAATTATTCTCTTTATTTTTAATGCTATTTTACGCCTTGAATACTACCCTCAGGAATGGAAAGTATCCCTAGTTACCATGATACCTAAATCAGGAAAGGATCCTACAAAAGTTGAGTCATATAGACCTATAAGCTTATTGTCTAATATATCAAAGCTGTTTGAGAAGCTGTTAGTGTCAAAATTAACCCCAATTTTAAATGTAAATAGATGTATTCCAAACTATCAATTCGGCTTTAGAAGAGAACATAGCACAATTGAACAAACCCATCGTATAGTAAACGCCATAAGAAAAACTTTTGAAGAATAAAAATATTGTTCCGCCCTCTTCGTCGATGTTTCTCAAGCTTTTGATAAAGTCTGGCATGAAGGCTTATTACATAAATTGAAGCTAAATTTACAAGTGAACACACACAAGCTGTTAGAAAGCTACTTAGTCGGTCGAGAGTTTATTATTAAAGAAGGTGCTTTTATAAGTTCTCCTCAGCCAATTGACGCTGGAGTCCCTCAGGGAAGCATCATGGGCCCACTGTTATACCAAATATATACCTCAGACATGCCAACAAACAGCTACACCCATACCTCAACATTTGCGGACGACACAGCTTTTCTAAGCGTACACGCAAACTGTCAAGAAGCATCTCGTTATCTACAGGATCATATATTTGAACTAGAAAGGTGGTTAAAAAAATGGAGGATAAAGATCAATGAGCAAAAATGCGCACATATAACATTCACATTGCGTCGGGAAACATGCCCCTTTATTAAAATAAATAATCAAATAATACCCCAACACTCGCATGTAAAATACCTCGGTATACATCTAGATCGGCGTTTAACGTGGAAATGGCATATAGAAGCGAAATTAACTCAAATGAAACTAAAAGCAATTCAAATTAATTGGCTCATTGGAAGAAATTCTGTTCTTAGTCTCGATTGCAAACTTCTACTCTACAACTCTATCTTAAAGCCAATTTGGTGCTACGGTATTCAGTTATGGGGCACTGCCTCGGCTTCTAACATCGAAAAAATTCAAAGGCGCCAAAATAAACTTCTTCGAATAATCACAGCCGCTCCCTGGTACGTCAAAAACTCAAATATCCACAAGGATCTCAATGTGCCATTAGTAAAAACTATGATAACGAAATATGCAGTAAAATATTTAAAAAGGCTGGAACTGCACCCAAATCCATTAGCTAGAAATATTGTAAATTATGGCGGCCACACTCGCTTAAGAAGAAGAGACACTGCAGCACTCACCCAATCAGATGAGCGATAAACACCTATATATGTAAACAGAAACCGTGATGACTAAATCTTTTGTGTTTGGCACTGGCAGGACATATAGCAAATATTAGGATAAGATTTGATTAATTATTGTTAGTTAATATTTAATATATGAAGATTCAATAAATAAATAATGAAAGAAAAAAAAAAAAAAAAAAAAAAAAATATAACATTCACCTTGCGTCGGGAGTCATGTCCCCCTATTAAAATCAATAATCAATTAGTGCCCCAACAATCGCATGTAAAATATCTCGGAATTCATCTAGATCGGCGTTTGACATGGAAATGCCATATAGAAGCAAAACTAACACAAATGAAACTAAAAGCAATTCAACTTAATTGGCTTATTGGAAGAAACTCTGTTCTTAGTCTCGGTTGTAAACTTCTACTTTACAACTCTATCTTAAAACCAATTTGGTGCTACGGTATTCAGTTATGGGTCACTGCCTCGGCTTCTAATATCGAAAAAATTCATAGGCGACAAAATAAATTTATTCGAATAATCACAGCCGCTCCCTGGTATGTTAAAAACTCAAATATTCACAAGGATCTCAATGTGCCGTTAGTTAAAACTATTATTACGAAGTATGCTGTAAAATATTTAAAAAGACTTGAGTCGCACCCAAATCCACTAGCTCGAAATATTTTAAATTACAGCGGCCACTCTAGATTAAGGAGAAGAGATACAGCAGGACTCATCAGACAAGAAGAGCGCTAAACATCTACATATGTGAACAGATACCGTGAAGAGAAAAATTTTCGTCTAGCATTGGCAGGACAAAAATAAAGTATTAGTATAAGATTTGATTAATTATTGTTAGTTCATATTTAATATATGAAGATTCAATAAATAAATAATGAGAAAAAAAAAGTAAATTTATTAAAATTTACTATTAAAATGAATACCTACCTTATAAAATCAAGTGAATATATGAAAATAAATAAATTACAATAAATCCCATGACACATGATAACCCATTTGTTGCGAATTATTATAACCCCTTTATACTCATATTATCTCCAAATTTTTAGCAACTATTTTCATCGGTCGCTTTTACGAAGCACGTTTGAAAATTTCTTTAAATTTTTAGCAACTATTTTCATCGGTCGCTTTTACGAAGCACCTTTGAAAATTTCTTTAAATTTTTACCAACTATTTTCATCGGTCGCTTTTACGAAGCACCTTTGAAAATTTCTTTAAATTTTTACCAACTATTTTCATCGGTCGCTTTTACGAAGCACCTTTGAAAATTTCTTTAAATTTTACCAACTATTTTCATCGGCCGCTGTTACGAAGCACCATTGAAAATTTCTTTAAATCCCCTCAACTATTTCAATCGGTCGCCTTTCCGAAGCACCTTTGAAAATTTCTTTAAATTTTCTCAACTATTTTCATCGGTCGCTTTTACGAAGCAACTTTGAAAATTTCTTTAAATTTTCTCCAATAATTTTCTTCGGTCGCTTTTACGAAGCACCTTTGAAAATTTCTTTAAACTTTCCACCGATAAATTAAACCTTAAAAATTTCTTAAAATTTTTTGCCCATAATTTCTCATTGGTCGTTTTTACGAAGCACCTTTGAGAATTTCTTTAAATTTTTTCCCAATAATTTTCATTGGTCGCTTTTACGAAGCACTTTTGAAAATTTCTTTAAATTTTTTTCCCGATAATTTTCTTTGGTTGCTTATACGAAGCACCTTTGAAAATTTCTTTAAATTTTCTCCAATAAATTTACTGGTCGCTTTTACGAAGCACCACCGAAAATTTACCTAAATTTTCTTAAATAAAATTTCTTAAAATTTTCCAATTGTATAAGTCCCATTTCCTGAGAAGAAAAAAATGGCATCGGTAAAAAATGTCATACGGTATTCTGACCGTGTGGTCGAATTTAAACCCTACTTTGACGGTCTAAAGGTAGAGTCGCACACGCGACACACCCTCGAGGATCACGAAAAGCAAATCGATCGTCTCTGGTCAAGTTTCGAGTCATGTTATGAATCTGCGATGGATAATTATGAAACCATCAAAGAAGAGATCGATCTGGAAGCTTTGAAAGGGCGTTTTTACTCTACCTTTGGCAGCCACATAGCTGTGGTTGCAAAGATCCACGACCTCCGAGAGGCTTTTCAAGCCAATGCCCAAACAGCCTCCCCCTCGAATGATAGCAACCGCGATATGACCTCACACATTTCTTTACCCCCATGCGATACCGAAGTCTTTCATGGTGACTACAAATCGTGGCCAACTTTCCGTGATATGTTCACAGCCCTATACCGTAACAATAAGCGTCTGTCCCCAGTAGAAAAAATGTGCCATCTGGTCAGGAAAACTCAGGGTGAAGCGCGAGTGCTCTTGAAGACCTGCCCTATGACCAACGATGGTTTTAACATGGCTTGGCAGAATTTAGTTAATCGCTATGAAAATAAGCGAATATTAGTGAACGCCCAACTTAAGTCGCTTTTCAACATAAAACCCATATGAAAGGAAACTGGTTCCGATCTTAGACGTTTACAACGCACGATTAATGACTGTATCACCAATCTTCGTTTGTTCAATATTGAAGTCGACAATTGGGATGTCACACTGAGCTTATGGGAACAATCTTTTCGATTGAAATGTGAGAAATGAAACAAAAATGCCATAAATTGAAACAAACAGCTGGTTTTCTCACTTATTTGCGTTTGTAATATTTTTGGCGAGTAATAACTGTCACGTAAGGAAATTTCTCGCCAATATACTGAAAAAGTGTGTCTGAGTAGGGTATTTATATTCAGATTCCAAAGTAAAGGTGACAGTACACCACCTTGCGGGGTGCCCCTAGTCGCAACCTTTGAAATGTTCGAGGCGCCCAAGTTGGATTCGATACGCCTAAAGTGCAAGATACTGCTGACAAATTGAATGATCGCTGGGTCGATCTCCAAATGTCTCATAGCGTTAATAACCGCTTCAGGTTTAACATTGTTGAAAGCGCCCTCAATATCCAGGAATGCCACTAAAGCAAATTCCTTGTAATGCAGGGATCTCTCTATGTGGCCCACCAATGAGTGAAGCGCAGTTTCAGTGGACCTTCCCTTCGTGTAGGCGTGCTGAGCCGGTGACAGGGAATTGGGTCCTAATGATGATCTAATGTGAATATCCAAAATCCTCTCCAGTGTTTTCAGTAGAAAGGAGGATAGACTAATTGGTCTAAAGTCTTTAGCCATAGTGTGAGATGTCTTCCCACTCTTGGGGATGAAGACGATCTTATATGATGTCCACGTTGCTGGGACATGTGAGAGACTCAGGCAGGCTCTAAATATTGCCAAGAGCCATGGCATCAATATTCCCAGGTTATTTTGTAGGTCCGCTGGGATAATGCCATCCGGGCCTGGAGATTTAAAGGGATGGAAGCTTTTGACCGCCCATTCCACACGATGGCGAGTTATCGGAATATTAGAGATATCCCGAGCGCCGCTAAAAGTTTCCTCCCTAGGCACATCATCAGTGCAACCAGGGAAGTGTGTATTCATCAGGACCTCAAGGGTGTCCCGACTGTTTGTGGTCCAGGATCCATCCATCTTCCGTATAAATGATGGAATAGCTGGATTATAGGATAAAATCTTACGAAGCCGACTTGTCTCCGAGGAGTTTTCCACGTCACTGCAGAATTTCCTCCATGACTGTCTCTTGGCCTTCCTTATAAGATTCTTGAATTCATTAACTGAGGACTTGTAATTGTTCCAAACACCATTACGTTTTGCCTCATTAAAGAGCTTCCTGCTTTCCTTGCGTTTTTCAGCAATTTCCGCATTCCACCATATGGGCTTAGCTTTGCCCCTCCTGTCCATTATTTTACAGGCTTCGTTTGTTGCCTCCATTAAGGCACCGGTCAATGACTCCACTGCGGAGTCGAGCATGGACACACTGTCTATGAGAACTGGGCACATAGGCAACTTGTCGCCGAGTACACTCGCATAGATAGACCAGTTAGTCCTTCTTCTGTTCGTGTAGGGTTTAACTGAATCAACTCTAAAGGAAAAATTGAAATCAACATACATGTGATCAGAGAAGGAACAGTCCTTAGACACGTTCCAATCGCTAATCATATCCGCGAACTTATCACTAATAAGCGTAATATCAAGAACCTCCCTTCTGTTAGTCAGAATAAAGGTGGGCTCACTACCCCTATTAACTACTGTTAGTTCATTTTCTACTATGAAGTCCAAAAGCGACTCACCTCGTGGATTGACATCCGAGCTGCCCCAGACGGTATGGTGTGCATTCGCATCTGCACATATTACTAGGGGGATGTTGTGCCTTTTAGCGTGCGACATCGCCTTCCTGGTTGTGGTGTTTGGAGGGTTAGCACCCTGGTCGTGTGCCATGTAGCAGCTCATAAACCAGACTGTACTGGTTTTGCACTCTACTGCGACAGTGCATGTGTCCTTATCGCTAAAATCAGAAAGAATGAAAGCTTTAAGGGTGTTTTTGACCATAACACAAGCTCTGGTCTTACCTTGATCGGCTGCGTACAGAGTACTGTAACCGTCTAATCTGAGTCCGCAAACCCTGTCTCTATACAACAATGGTTCTTGGATGCATATAAGCTCCTCCGTGCCTGAAGCTAATCGGAGGAGAAGGGCAGCTGACGCCGCTTTAGAGTGATGAAGGTTGATTTGTGTCACCTTCATCATAGCTCATCACTATGGACGACTGTGACGTTGGCATCCTCTGGATCGTCGTCCGATTCCAGAAGGATGTCCTCATCATCCGCCACTCCCATCTTACCAAGGAAGTCACCCACAAGTCCACTGACCGATTGGGTGTCTTCATTGGCCGATGACGTAGCAGATTCGTCTTCCATACACTCCGTTGATGCTGTTGTTGTGGTGGTGGCAGTCGCCGGAGCTTGAGGCTTCCCTCTGTCGTCACCTTTATAGACTCGGAGGAAGATAGTGCCAAATCCATAGAAAATCTTCCCCTGTGTCTTCCGAAGTGACGGCAGAGAGTCACTGTTTATCACAACAGTGGCCTTCCTGGACTCTTCAACAGATTCAGAAACCCTCACTACTTTCCATTCCTGTGTGGGTAGCTGGGGGTTACTTAGCTGTATAATTTCCAGGATCTCCTTGGGGTCGGATGGCTCAGCGGGGATCTTGGCAATAGATCTGGGCCTTTGCGGTACATCGGCCAGAGGTATTGCCTCAATCTTAGCGCCCTGCCAAACTTCCCCCAGGGACTCCACGGCATCCTTGTACAGCAGCGCTGAACGCTCATCTGCACACGCTATCAATTTAATGTGCCCTTGATACCAACCGGCATCTTCACACTGTGGTGGTGGTCCAGGGTTTCCCCTTAGAACACTCAGGAACGCCCTACTAAGTGCGACGACAACCAGCTTCCAGTTTTTGGACGAAATGGTGCCGTCACTTGCGTTGCGGTCAATGATCGCCCAAATGAGGTGGTCTTTAGCCACATCTTTGTACGACCTGTTTTGCGGCCGTTGAGGCGTGTGTTTGGACCTTTTAGTCCCAGGAAGCGTGTCCTCCCCAGACCGCTGCCGTTTAGGCGCTGCTTCGGTTGGCTTCCGTTCAGGATTGCCTTCCTCTGCAGAGGGAGGTGCACGATTTAAACCCTCAATATGGGTTTTTGCCCACTGGAGAGAGGTTTTCTCCTGCTCCGTGAGCTCACCAACCGGTTTTTCACCAAGTCGGCTGATAATTTTGTAGGCGGAGCGCCTGGTTATAAAGGCCCGTTTGGATGGGTTTATGTGCCTTTGGGGTTTTTTAATAATTGCCGTAGAGGCTGGGGGAGGTACATCAGAGGGCATCGAATCTTTCTTCGTATGCTCTCTTTGCACAGGTTTCGGCACATGGGAAACTGGATTTCCGGTAGACTGAGTCTGCACCGTCAAGCCAGCACCCGAGGAAGGGGTTTTGACGGGTTTTTCTCCCGTCCGGACCTGGGAAGCCTTGGAGGTACCTGGTTTCGAAGAACCCTATACCAAGCTTGGTTTACGACCGCCTGAAGGCTTAGCCGTGAGTTTTTGCGCACTAGTAGCTAATCGACTAGCAGAGCCTGGCGCAACCACCTTGCTAGTCGAGGTTTCAGTAGCATTCGACATACTACAGCCTGATACCGACGCTGTAGTAGTAGGGTCTCCGGAGATTATGAAGCCCTTTACCGGATACGTAGGGCATGAATTTTCGGACATTTCGTGGGGAGTGTGGTGGGGTTGCATTTTATGCCTACTGCCAGGCCACTAGTCCCCTTATTCTCCTTCAATTTAGGTTTTGCAGTCATTAGTTTTTGTTTTGATTCTTTATTCGAAAACTTTACCACCATAGACTTTTTTCCTTTGAACTATTTTTATTAATTTTGTTGTTTTTATTACGAAGAAAATACGCTACATCAATATTTGTTTTTTCTATCTCAACACCAACACTCTTCGACAACTCAATAACTGAATCCACTGCAGAAGCACCAACATCTACCTCCAACCCACTGATAATGCAATCATTTTTTACGCGGCCGTCGTTTAACAGTTTGACTGAAGATTTCAGACCTGCAATTTCAGTTTTTAAAAATCGGTTTTCTTTTTCTACATCAGTTAGACGCTTCTTATTATCAGCGACACTTTTTAAAACAACATCATATTGTTTTGACATAAAATGTATTGCCTCTTGAATCTCAGTCAGCTTGTTTAGTTTAGTTTTTATTTCATTAAGTTCATTCTTTATTCCTGCTTGTCCTCCTTCGCATTGATGACAATTGTAAATTTCGCTCTCATTTTTAAGTAAATGTTCAAACTGACGTTTATCCAAACTTGTACATTGAGCATGATATTTCTTTTCACATTTATCGCATTCTATAAATTCATCACTCTCTTCTTTAATTTCAAATTTGCATTGATCACATATTAACTTTTTAATTTTAAGACTTCTTCGATTTGACCGAGACATACTTTATTAATTTCCAAAACACCTCAATTTGCTTTTTAATATGATAGTATTTGTTAATAAAAAAAAAAAAAGTATTAATTTAATAAGAAATGTTTGTTTAAATTTTAAAGATTCAACACCGCTAAAAAAACTTATTTATCCACAAGGGTTGCCAACTATGTCCAATATTAACGAAAATTAAAAAAAGTACAAATTAAATATATTATTTTATATTTTTTCTAATAGAATTTTCCCTTTTTAGTACTTTTTTCTCCCCATTAAAATATCAAAAATTTTAATATTATAGTGGGAGCCAATAATTTAGTACTGTATTTCTTAGATAAGTTTCAAATGTGATATAACCGTTATTTCTATGTAAATTGGTTTACAAGATAGATTGGGTGACAAAAAGTACCAAAATACACGTTTTACCCGTACCATCGACTATCGATACTATCGGTACTATCGATAGCCTTAAAATATCGATAGCCTTAAAATATCGATAATATCGGTAGAAAAAAGTCGATATCGATATTATTATTTAAAATACAGCGATGAAAACATGTAAGAGTAGCTATAATCACGGGTTTTGCTACAAGTTAACTTGCCATTAACTCGCGCTGACTTACAGTAATGTATACAAACAAGAAGAATAGCAAGTGGCATTGATAGCTCAGCTGTGCATCTTTTGAATGCTCCTTAAGGCCTAGATTTTCTATCCTACATAATCGTACGACTCATTCACACGAAAATCTGACGAAATTCCATTCGACTCAAAATAAATGTCTTCAAAATCTAATGTCAATGCCTCACTATCCCACAAAAACAATGCAAACTCAAATGGCTCAGCTACTTTACAAGAACATGCAATTCTGATCGCATAGAAACTATCATTTTATGAAAATTTTCATAAACATTTGCAAGTCGAACAGAATTGTCAAAAAATCATGCACTCCATGGATTTTTAAGTCACACTATCATACTTTTTCAGCACACTCGATTTTTTTTTTTTTGACAACTCATACCACTGAATAGGATAGTGTGTCGCCGGCTTTAGAGGCTCTTATGTAAAAATTTGTATATGTTTACATAGGGACTGAAATGTTAAATGTTTTTGAATTGTTGTAAAAAATTCAATTGCGAGCATAAGGCAATACAATGAATGCCCTTTAGTATGTAGTATGTTTTGGAGAGCTCTAATGCACTTTTTTCACAACGTTGGGATCATGCCATGGTGCTGTCACGTACATAGCGGTTTTAGCGACCATATTTCCTCAAAAAAAAATCTAGCAAATAGCTGATGAAACTTTTTAACTATTAAGAGTAAAAACTTGAATAATCGTACTTTTACCATATAAGTTTTCAGCAAGATCACACACCAATATAATATATTTCACCACTGTTTAGTGTTGGGAGGTTCAATCTGTAAGCAAGATCACACACCAATTTAATATATGGGCATTTCATGGGGTCACGACGTACGTTCGTACGTTTTTTATGTACAAATAATATATATAAACAAAACTTTTTCTAGTATTTTCTAGTGCAAAAGATGGATTTCATCGAGTTTAAGTTTTCATAACGATAGTAATAAACATGTGGTCACGAACGTCCGCAAAATAGAAGTCAACTGTGGCTGACAAAGTGAAATGTAAAAATCTGCGAAATGGAACGGAATATTCAGTCATGATTCATTTATTTTAAAAGTTTATTAATGTAAGTCTCTATCGAGTATTTACACAATAAAATATTTTTTTTGGTTTTTGTTTAATTGGCTGAAGTACCGGTCGCGAACGTACGAGTTTTCCATATGTTTTAACCGCAAGTTAACCGTTAATCGAAGTTTTCGATTGAAATGTGAGAAATGAAACAAAAATGCCATAAATTGAAACAAACAGCTGGATTTCTCACTAAACTGTGTTTGTAATATTTTTGGCGAGTAATAACTGTCACGTAAGGAAATTTCTCGCCAATATACTGAAAAAGTGTGTCTGTAAAATTTTTATGAGAAAGTTCCCGCTTTGAACTGTCAAATAAACTCACGCATAAAAACGGGGTGAGAAAAAAATTTTAACATTAAAAAATAAATTAAAAATGCTAAATGCAATAAATATTAACTCGGAAGTGATAAGTATTTTGTTTTTTCATTTTTAATTATATTGCTTTTGACATTTTTAAAAAATATACGAATGTTTTCAAAGCAATTTTGTAATCCACAAACATTACAGTCGCACTTTACATTTTTTGGTGTAGCCGACGGTTGTTTTTTCGCCGCCGTCGTTGAAAATTTTTTTAATTTTAGTCAAATTTGGTCGCCGTCAACGTATGTTTTACTGGCGTTCACAACATCTCCAATTTCATATCGGCTTCGAGTGGAATATTATGACATTTATAACGTAACGACGTAATCTCTTTTGATAGTTTTCGACATGAGTTACAGACACACTTTTTTCTCACATTTCGAAAAACGATGGAATATTTTGTTTCACATGTTTTCGATGAGAGAAGTTCTCACCAAAGTTACAGAACATGGGTACTGGTTGACCATTCGGAGGAAATGCCCATATGTCAACACTGTTTAGTGTTGTCAGGTTCAATCTATAGGCAAGACCACAAACCAATATTACTTTATAGCAAGGGCAATATATTTTTCCTTAACCAAGATCACAAACCAGTATACGTTTTACAGTAAGATCACAATCCAATATTCTATAATTTGTATACCCTCCACCACCACTAGTGGTGTCACTCCGTGTGAAACTTATTTTTATACATCTAAGACCCCATAAAGCACGAATATATGTGCTCCTTAAGTAATTTTAAGCGAATCGGAAGCCAAAGTTTATGTTTTCAACTTTACCAGATGAAACTTCCTGGCTGATCTAATACATAGAGAAATAAGAAATTAATAAAAAAATCTAAACCACACATATTTGCGTAGATCCGATTCCTAGGAGGAACCAGCAATACATAAACTAAATAAATACAATATATACAAACGAAAAGGGCATAAACACGCATTAAAATATAGAATACAAGACTAAAAGGAAAAAATAATAATAATTTCTACAGACATGGTGTGGCCCACAAAACCTATAGGACCCCAGGTTCGCATATGCCAGTTGAACATATAGGGTATTAGCAAGCCTAAGTCCGACTATCTGTCACGATTTTTGATAGATGAAAGAGGAAACCCAAACTTCCTCACTCGAAATTTTGAATAGAAGGGGTAATATATCCGGTTTTAAACTTCTAGCTGCGATTAACCACCCCAGATATGGCATTGCAACTTATATCCAGAACGATATCCAAGGTGCTGAAGTCCTTACCTGCGACAAAGCTGATGACATCTTCCTCATTACGGTAACTGTTCAAGGCTTACATATAACGAATGTTTATAAACCCCCGCTACAAAGTGGCCAGCACAGATACTGCATCCATATCCCCACAGCGAGATCAATACAATCAATTAACATCGGCGTAACTATGCAAGTCGTACGGACCACACATAAGTCCAGATGGAACTTTAGAAAGGCCGACTGGCCGAATTACACCACCAAACTCGACAACGACATTGGCTTTATCACACGAACCGCTAAGCGTTTCCCAGGAGGTTTCGCAAAGAACACATTCCGTGCTGGAAAGAAGACAGCGATAGACTTTATGAAGAGCTTCGATCCAACCAAAACCTTGAAACCGCTGATGAACTTATATCTAGGCCGGATAAAGCAAGAAAATCTGAGTGAACCAATGCCGTATCCAACATGGACTTCAAACACTCCAGTCGCAAAGCGTGAATCCCGCTCAGAACGCTGGGAGCAGCCAACCACCCCATCAATCCTACATGGGTCGCAATAGCGAGTATTTACTCGTCGTTTTTTTCCTTTTAACATCAGCAGGCAGTTGAATACTTCTTTTTATTGTAAAACGGTCAGTGGAGTTCTTTCAACGTGAATTGAATTGGTGGTGTTATTCTTAGGTGTTTTTGCAAGGAATTAGGTTCTTATTTATAAAAATTACAAAATAAATTTATTTATTGTTATAAAATAAAACCCATTAACTGAATAATAATTAACAGAAAACTTGAAAATATACATGTGAAACGTGTTTTTCTTGAAGAAAAGTGAAATGTAAGAAGGTAACAAAGAAAAAAGGCAGCAGCAAAAATACTTTGGTCGAGCGGAAAAATTATCTTCCAAGAAAATATACGCCAAATAGTGCAAGCGAGCAGCTTATATCTCAGCCGTGGAATTACCAGCCACCTCATACCAGCCCCCACAGTAATTACCATCCAGTATTCTCCAGTATTTTGTCCCCAAGGGTTCTTCGACCAAACATTTTGAGTCTTAAGTCTCCGAAAGCCGGGCAGTTACAGAGAAGATGTTCCGTTGACTCTTCCTCCTCCTCATCGCCGCAACTTCTGCACAAGTCGTTATAAGGGAGCCCCAGCCTCTGGGCGTGCCTCCCAATTGGCCAGTGGCCAGTTATAACCGCAGTTAGGTTTCTTAGATGATGTCTGGACAGCTGTAATGCCCGCCGTGTCCTTTTTTCATCTATGATGGGCCAGATTTTCCTGGTTTCCCCACAGGTGGTTTCATCGTGCCACCTCTGACTGGCGATAAGATTAAACTTATGCGCTATAAGTTGCTTACACCTTGGGAGTGAAGCACCTACATATGTGGAACCGTCCCGATTCAAGGTGGTACCTGCATGCGCCAACGAATCCGCCATGCAGTTCCCATGTATGTCCCCGTGTCCGGGGACCCAATTAAGGGTGACCAGTGAATGTCTCGCTATCTCCTCCAGAGACATCCGGCATTCTCGGACAATTCTCGATGTGATGAACACATTCTCCAGGGATCTTATGGCCGCCTTGCTATCGGTAATAATGTGAATATCCCTTCCAGATATTTCACCGTACCGGATGCGTTTCGCGGCTGTGTGGATGGCCATTATCTCGGCCTGGATTACACTGCAGTGGTCCGGCAGCCTTATAGGAATGCTCCAGTTTAGCTGCTCGGAGTATATGCCAGAACCGACACCATACAGTGTTTTAGACCCGTCCGTGAAGATTCGAATCGCATTCGCGGGGATTTGCAGGTCATCATAGTGGACCACGTTATCCACAATGCTTACCGTGAAGCCAGGATCAAAGATTGGCTCGGGTGTGACATAATCAACATCCATGTGCCAATTAATATCATTCAGAATGTTAGCATGTCCGATATTATAATCCCTCCATGCTCCGGTGGCCCTTAGTCTTACCGCCGCGTTCGCAGCTAACCTATTCGCCAAAATGTCTGGTGGTAACCAGTTTAGAATCGTAAACAATGCCTTAGAGGGGTTGTTCTAATGGCACCTGTTACAGCTATCGCCACCATTCTCATTGTACGTTCAAACCTGGATTGATGACTCTTCGCCTTGAGCGCCGGCCACCAAACAGCTGCCCCGTAGAAGAGAATGGGTTTAATGACACATTCGTATTGTAACGCAGTTTACTTTCCCAGCTGAGGTATGACTCAGTCTGTCCAGGGTCAGTTCGAAGGTCTGCTTCCTTTGAAATGAAACACGTGATGTTTTCGTGTATGATTATATAAAAAATGAACAAAGCTTTATTTACGAAACCTTAATCTACGTAAAATACTTAAATCTACGACAGCTTCCTGATGATGCGGCGCAGCTGCAGACGGGAACGAGGGCGGAAACGGGTAGACTGGTGTGGTGCGGATTCTGTTGCGGCGTAAGGATCGGGCGGTTGCAGGAGTCGGGCGGCGACGATCAGGTGGTTGGCCTGGGAAAGAGAGTAACGTACTGTCTTGGTTTAGAAAAGGCGAAGGCAACTAGCTACGGTTATTAATGCAGACACCAGCGCAATTCGGGAGGCGAAGGCAGTCGGCTGCTAAATACGATTATGACTAATGCTAACACCAGCGCAATTCGGAAGGCGAAGGCTGTCGGCAACTAGTTACGGGTATTAATGCAGACACCAGCGCAATTCGGGAGGCGAAGGCAGTCGGCAGCTAACTACGATTATGACTAATGCTGACACCAGCGCAATTCGGGAGGCGAAGGCTGTCGGCAACTAGCTACGGTTATTAATGCAGACACCAGCGCAATTCGGGAGGCGAAGGCAGTCGGCAATTAGCTACGATTATAAATAATGCTGACACCAACGCAATTCGGGAGGCGAAGGCAGTCGGCAACTAACTACGATTATAAATGCAGACACCAGCGCAATTCGGGAGGCGAAGGCAGTCGGCAACTAGTTACGGGTATTAATGCAGCTAGCTACTAAGAGTAAACACTGTGGTTAGTATCAGTTTCTACTCCCCTTTGTTCTGAACAAACTTTGACTATTTATTTAAAAATAAAATAAACTCAATGAGAATTATTAGGTATTAGTAAGAAATAAGAAAACAGTAGGGGTATTCATAGTATTTGGTCACATATTAAGGGTATTCACAGTGTTATGTTATAATGACTAAAAATTACTTGGTAGGGAATTTGTAACGTCACGTTACAGTCCCCCCCTACTTTAAATAATAAAAAAAAAAAATTAAAAAACAGATATTGTGCCCTAGGCGAGTTTCGACCGGAGGTCTGCACTACCCGAAGGTAACATTTACCAGAGTGGGATGCTCTGGCTCGGCCCTTATACTTTTATGTGGTCGAACTACCTATTACGAATATTTTCACTCTGATGTTTATGTCGACTATTTATTTCTCTAAGGTGGAACGTGGCGAAGTCGACAGCGCGGTTTCTCTGGCGTTTCAGGCTTACCAGCTCGCTCAGTTTGCGACGCAGCTGGTCGACGGTTGAACCGTCGGTGACAGTGACGCCGTGTTGACGACAAACCTCCAACAGTTTATCTTTTCGTAGTAAGTAGATCCATCCCGAGGAATCCGTCCGTAGTGTGTTCGGCGTAGATACGGTTTCGTTGCTTTGTTCTTGGCCCGATCCAGTTCCGTTGGTGGTTTGATGGGAGGTTTTACCACAGGTAGCGGTTTTGGAATCGGGTCCCTGCTCGGGCGCCATTGTAACGCAGTTTACTTTCCCAGCTGAGGTATGACTCAGTCTGTCCAGGGTCAGTTCGAAGGTCTGCTTCCTTTGAAATGAAACACGTGATGTTTTCGTGTATGATTATATAAAAAATGAACAAAGCTTTATTTACGAAACCTTAATCTACGTAAAATACTTAAATCTACGACAGCTTCCTGATGATGCGGCGCAGCTGCAGACGGGAACGAGGGCGGAAACGGGTAGACTGGTGTGGTGCGGATTCTGTTGCGGCGTAAGGATCGGGCGGTTGCAGGAGTCGGGCGGCGACGATCAGGTGGTTGGCCTGGGAAAGAGAGTAACGTACTGTCTTGGTTTAGAAAAGGCGAAGGCAACTAGCTACGGTTATTAATGCAGACACCAGCGCAATTCGGGAGGCGAAGGCAGTCGGCTGCTAAATACGATTATGACTAATGCTAACACCAGCGCAATTCGGAAGGCGAAGGCTGTCGGCAACTAGTTACGGGTATTAATGCAGACACCAGCGCAATTCGGGAGGCGAAGGCAGTCGGCAGCTAACTACGATTATGACTAATGCTGACACCAGCGCAATTCGGGAGGCGAAGGCTGTCGGCAACTAGCTACGGTTATTAATGCAGACACCAGCGCAATTCGGGAGGCGAAGGCAGTCGGCAATTAGCTACGATTATAAATAATGCTGACACCAGCGCAATTCGGGAGGCGAAGGCAGTCGGCAACTAACTACGATTATAAATGCAGACACCAGCGCAATTCGGGAGGCGAAGGCAGTCGGCAACTAGTTACGGGTATTAATGCAGCTAGCTACTAAGAGTAAACACTGTGGTTAGTATCAGTTTCTACTCCCCTTTGTTCTGAACAAACTTTGACTATTTATTTAAAAATAAAATAAACTCAATGAGAATTATTAGGTATTAGTAAGAAATAAGAAAACAGTAGGGGTATTCATAGTATTTGGTCACATATTAAGGGTATTCACAGTGTTATGTTATAATGACTAAAAATTACTTGGTAGGGAATTTGTAACGTCACGTTACAGTATAGCCAGTATACATTCCTCGGGTTAATTCCCCAGTTTAGGCCAATGGCCCTTTTGCAGCAATATAATGCAGTAGCCGCTTTATTAGTCCTGGAGCTGGTGTTCATCCTCCAGTTCAGTTTACTGTCCAATATTAGCCCAAGATACTTGGCGCTGTCAGACAGTTCCAGTGACACCCCTTTTATCCTCGGGGTATTAAATTTGGGAATTTTGTATCTCCTTGTGAAAAGTACCAGTTCTGTTTTGGAGGGATTTACATCCAGTCCACATCCCTGGCACCATTTTGTTAGGACGTCCAGTGCGGACTCCATTAGTTCAGACAAAAGTCTGGGATCTTTACCCATAGCCACAACTGCAACGTCATCCGCATATGCGACCGTTCTGCACATGTCCTTTCCATGGCTCTGAGTAGGGTATTTATATTCAGATTCCAAAGTAAAGGTGACAGTACACCACCTTGCGGGGTGCCCCTAGTCGCAACCTTTGAAATGTTCGAGGCGCCCAAGTTGGATTCGATACGCCTGAAGTGCAAGATACTGCTGACAAATTGAATGATCGCTGGGTCGATCTCCAAATGTCTCATAGCGTTAATAACCGATTCAGGTTTAACATTGTTGAAAGCGCCCTCAATATCCAGGAATGCCACTAAAGCAAATTCCTTGTAATGCAGGGATCTCTCTATGTGGCCCACCAATGAGTGAAGCGCAGTTTCAGTGGACCTTCCCTTCGTGTAGGCGTGCTGAGCCGGTGACAGGGAATTGGGTCCTAATGATGATCTAATGTGAATATCCAAAATCCTCTCCAGTGTTTTCAGTAGAAAGGAGGATAGACTAATTGGTCTAAAGTCTTTAGCCATAGTGTGAGATGTCTTCCCACTCTTGGGGATGAAGACGATCTTATATGATGTCCACGTTGCTGGGACATGTGAGAGACTCAGGCAGGCTCTAAATATTGCCAAGAGCCATGGCATCAATATTCCCAGGTTATTTTGTAGGTCCGCTGGGATAATGCCATCCGGGCCTAGAGATTTAAAGGGATGGAAGCTTTTGACAGCCCATTCCACACGATGGCGAGTTATCGGAATATTAGAGATATCCCGAGCGCCACTAAAAGTTTCCTCCCTAGGCACATCATCAGTGCAACCAGGGAAGTGTGTATTCATCAGGACCTCAAGGGTGTCCCGACTGTTTGTGGTCCAGGATCCATCCATCTTCCGTATAAATGATGGAATAGCTGGATTATAAGATAAAATCTTACGAAGCCGACTTGTCTCCGAGGAGTTTTCCACGTCACTGCAGAATTTCCTCCATGACTGTCTCTTGGCCTTCCTTATAAGATTCTTGAATTCATTAACTGAGGACTTGTAATTGTTCCAAACACCATTACGTTTTGCCTCATTAAAGAGCTTCCTGCTTTCCTTGCGTTTTTCAGCAATTTCCGCATTCCACCATATGGGCTTAGCTTTGCCCCTCCTGTCCATTATTTTACAGGCTTCGTTTGTTGCCTCCATTAAGGCA
Organism: Pollenia amentaria; assembly: GCA_943735925.1. NCBI lineage: Eukaryota > Metazoa > Arthropoda > Insecta > Diptera > Polleniidae > Pollenia > Pollenia amentaria. The sequence goes on along the minus strand of OX031010.1, from coordinate 87,482,931 downwards.
CCGGTCAATGACTCCACTGCGGAGTCGAGCATGGACACACTGTCTATGAGAACTGGGCACATAGGCAGCTTGTCGCCGAGTACACTCGCAGAGATAGACCAGTTAGTCCTTCTTCTGTTCGTGTAGGGTTTAACTGAATCAACTCTAAAGGAAAAATTGAAATCAACATACATGTGATCAGAGAATGAACAGTCCTTAGACACGTTCCAATCGCTAATCATATCCGCGAACTTATCACTAATAAGCGTAATATCAAGAACCTCCCTTCTGTTAGTCACAATAAAGGTGGGCTCACTACCCCTATTAACTACTGTTAGTTCATTTTCTACTATGAAGTCCAAAAGCGACTCACCTCGTGGATTGACATCCGAGCTGCCCATTTCCAGGATCTCCTTGGGGTCGGATGGCTCAGCGGGGATCTTGGCAATAGATCTGGGCCTTTGCGGTACATCGGCCAGAGGTATTGCCTCAATCTTAGCGCCCTGCCAAACTTCCCCCAGGGACTCCACAGCATCCTTGTACAGCAGCGCTGAACGCTCATCTGCACACGCTCTCAATTTAATGTGCCCTTGATACCAACCGGCATCTTCACACTGTGGTGGTGGTCCAGGGTTTCCCCTTAGAACACTCAGGAACGCCCTACTAAGCCTACTAGCCACATCTTTGTACGAACTGTTTTGCGGCCGTTGAGGCGTGTGTTTGGACCTTTTAGTCCCAGGAAGCGTGTCCTCCCCAGACCGCTGCCGTTTAGGCGCTGCTTCGGTTGGCTTCCGTTCAGGATTGCCTTCCTCTGCAGAGGGAGGTGCACGTTTTAAACCCTCAATATGGGTTTTTGCCCACTGGCAAGAGGTTTTCTCCTGCTCCGTGAGCTCACCAACCGGTTTTTCACCAAGTCGGCTGATGATTTTGTAGGCGGAGCGCCTGGTTATAAAGGCCCGTTTGGATGGGTTTATGTGCCTTTGGGGTTTTTTAATAATTGCCGTAGAGGCTGGGGGAGGTACATCAGAGGGCATCGAATCTTTCTTCGTATGCTCTCTTTGCACAGGTTTCGGCACATGGGAAACTGGATTTCCGGTAGACTGAGTCTGCACCGTCAAGCCAGCACCCGAGGAAGGGGGTTTGACGGGTTTTTCTCCCGTCCGGACCTGGGAAGCCTTGGAGGTACCTGGTTTCGAAGAACCCTGTACCAAGCTTGGTTTACGACCGCCTGAAGGCTTAGCCGTGAGTTTTTGCGCACTAGTAGCTAATTGACTAGCAGAGCCTGGCGCAACCACCTTGTTAGTCGAGGTTTCAGTAGCATTCGACATACTACAGCCTGATACCGACGCTGTAGTAGTAGGGTCTCCGGAGATTATGAAGCCCTTTACCGGATACGTAGGGCGTGAATTTTCGGACATTTCGTGGGGGGTGTGGTGGGGTTGCATTTTATGCCTACTGCCAGGCGAAATTATACCTGCCGCTCCTCTGGAGACAGACGCAGACCATCAGCCGCTCACTATGAGAACAGACGCTGATGGATTTTATTGCGGACCGACAGCCTTCAGAAGGCAAACAATTGACCGTAAAAAGGCCAGCGGACCTAGACATTAGCCGCTCCAACTAGGAGAAACAGACGCTAATAGACGGGGGGGGGTAGTTCTTGGTTCGTACTCGGTTTAGACCCTTCTGGCATGGCAGGCCCTACCGGTCTTGACTAACGTCACTACCGCCAGCATGACTCTAAACGTCCTTGTACTTAAACCCTCGCATCGCGGCAAGATGACTACCCATTCGCGAGGGTCGCAACTACCTATCATGTGTAATTTTTTTCCCAAGTCATCATACGCAAAAAAAACCTAACGGTCGACCAAAAGTGTAAAAAATCGCATGACGTGAATTTGCATTGCATAAATAAAAAAAAAATCAAAATCAACCACCAAAAATCCATCCATACATACATCTAAGTACACAAACAACCATACCTACTCATCAGAAGTAGCAACAGTCGGTCTAACAAAAAATGACAAAACCAGTTTGTACCGCAAAAACAAACTAACAAGATCTACAGGCAATCGCATCATACGTTTTCCCCCGCAATGCTTTGACAATTGTCAACTCCATAAGCAAACAAAACACAAAAGAAAAAGACCGAAAATAAGTAAAAAAAATATGAGTTGCACTTGCTGCTTGATATTCAAGGTTAATATCAATAAGCATCTCTTGTGTTGTTGTAATCGTCAACTGCATTAATTCCCTCTTTGCTATTAATTTTGTCTACTTTCTCATAATTTACGCAGTCGATCAACTCGTTGGTTTATATTTGATGAGAGAACAAAAATCAAAGAACCAGACGAGTAAATGTATGTATGTACGGTGTGTAACATAAGTACATGAAAAATAACTAGGTCACTGGGACAAACTGAATTGTACATAAGAACTTATATACTAACAGCTGGATACGAGGGCAGCTCGAAAAATCATTGGAGTTTTTTAATACAATTATTATTATATTATTTATTAATCATTCGTTCGGTCGTGCTCGTTGTGAACAGACGTGTTTCTTTTTTTAAATCCGTATACGATTCTTTTTTTTATATAGCATAAATTTGTTAATAAGATCATTTAACAGGCGAATTTGGACGCTCAATATAAAAGTGAAAAAAACAATTAAGAAAAAATACAAGAAAAAAAAAAATTATTGTATGTACGCACATACATACTTACAAATAATCTGTGCAAACTATTATTTATTCTTTTTTATTATCTCGGTGTTACATTAACTTAGTACCCTCGCCTGGGTAACAATCTTGTCGAGATGCGAGGGCTTAAGTCCACTCTACGGTTCTGATCTACTGAGGTGATGTATCTCGATACGTCTTCGCAGGAGGTCATGAATACTGAAGGAGTGGACGACTAAAGGTTACTCATCTTGTCAGGATAATGAGGCGGTGGTGGTAACTATACACTATCCGGTCCATTATCAGTACATATATCACTTCATGCCAGCCCGCGGGTTCGCCCCTTGTAAGTTGGGGGCTTTACCAGTGGTTGGTGCGCGACATATGCACTTTTAAGGTCAACGTGAAGGTAGCAGTGCCGAGGGCCTGGGTGGCTAGTTAGTGCAAAAAGAAACTAGTCGTTAACAGCTCCCCTCAGCGTCATGGCAAAGCGCTGTTGTATGTCAGTTGCCTAGTCTGCGCACGCCGTCACTGTGCGGATGGTCCGACTTTACGGCCTACTCGTGGGAACAAAAATGAATGATCAAAAATTTAAAAATAATAAATTTAATTTAAAAGGACGGAAAGAGGACGCGACGGACGAGGTGATCGACCAGGGTAGAGTCGAGGGTCGATCGGACGTCACGGTCGGGGAGTCGGTCAGTTCTTGTGTGGGGGGTCTGACCCTATCGGCTGTTCATTGCAGCATCATTGGGCAGGAGAGACAAGTGCTGACCGACCTACAGGTGGGCAGTCTTCTGGAACTGTCGAGTGACTCCTGTGGTGAAACCGGGGCTACTCAGGGGTTGAAGCGGCTGACTCTGATCTCTGACGAGGAGCAGGATACTGCAAGTATATCTGCTCACAGTCAGACTACAGAGCCTGTCCCTTCCACCGGTGAGGCCAGGGGACACCAAAGGGGACACTCGGGAGAAGAATGTCCACAACTTGTTCGGCAGGGAGCCGTGGAGGAGATGCCAAGTGCCCCTCCACGTGGTATTAACAACACCGGCCGAACGAAGGAGGAGAAGGCGCGGAGCGGGACAAGGAACTCTCTGGTGTATCTGGATAAGATGGCGAAGAGAGATCCTTCAACGTTCTCCGCGAGGGACAGGTACCTTCTGAGACGGCACCGACAAAGCGTCGCTAAGTTCGAAAGAATTTACGGCCCTGTCAGTACCGTTCTGGGTTGGTCCTCTCCCTGGAAGAAGCAGGTGGATGCAGCTTCCAACCCTGACACTGCTCAGAAGAGTAAAGGGCTGGTGGCTTCATCAACCTGCCGCAGGGTAGGCAACATAGAGGGTGCAGACTGGGTTAAGGGAGTGAAGACTGTCAACTGTGGTAACAAGAATTCCTTGGAATTCTTAAGAACCACGATTGACAAGTGTAGTGACTTTAACCCAGAGGCAAAGCTTGAAGTTATACAAGCCTCCGAACTGCCACTCAGGTCCATAGTGACAGGATGGATTCCCCCACCCGTACGCCCGGTGGAAACCATACTGGCAGTAATGGGCAAACAGAACGGTAGGCTCCTTACCAACCAATGGAGGCTTGTGACCTCACTGGCTTGTAAGGAGAACACCGGGAAGGACTTCCGGTTCGCCGTGGATCGGGAGTCCATGAAATTCTTAGAGGAAGTTGGGGGGGTTGTTAAGTTCGGTCTAGTGGTGCAAATAAACCTGCACCATTGTGAAGCAGCTTCAGCCGAACTAGCAACTTTCCTCAACAACACTCGGACGGACGTAGCTCTAATCCAAGAGCCTTGGATAAACAAAAATAAGGTTTGCGGGTTAAAGGTTACGGGATACACTCTTTTTGTCCCGTCCACAGAGGACAAGGTAAGAACGTGTATACTGGCGAGGAATGAATTGAATTTTCTAATATCTCATTCTTTTAGGTGCGGTGACTTGACCGTCGTTAATAGAGAAGCCAAAGGAAAGCGTACCCTTACACTGGCTTCGGTGTATATGCCGTACGAGGCAGTAGATCCACCTGGCGCAAAGGTGGAAGAGCTGGTGGCGTATGCAAGAAGGAGTGGCGCCATCCTGGTTTTGGGATGTGATGCAAATGCACATCATAACCAATGGGGGAGCGCTGATATTAACAAAAGAGGTGAGTTAATGTTTGATTTTATAACTACTAATCTTATTATCTGTAATATGGGTAACACTCCGACGTTCAGAAATAAGGATAGGCAGGCAGTTATAGATCTGACATTAGTGAACCGCGACGAGCAACTTGTTGCGGATTGGAGGGTGGCAACGGACTGTACTTTCTCAGACCATAGCCGTATAACCTTTACACTGAATTTTGACCTGTCTAGGGTTAATCCGTTTAGGAACCCGAGGAAGACGAATTGGGACTTCTTTAAAGAAAGGGTCCACTCTGGGGTGGCGCAATGGGCCCTGTGCGACTTGCTGCCAACTGATGTGGAAGGTGATGTGAACAGATTCACTCATCTGCTAAGAGAGAGCTATCAGCTGTCTTGCCCGGTAACTTTTCCGGGTAGGCGTGAACAGCCAAAATGGTGGACCAGGGAACTTCAGGTTCAAAGGTCGACGGTAAGAAGGCTGTTTAACAGGGCCAAGCTCACGGGAGCATCGAGTGATTGGAACACCCATAAGGTGCATTTCAATAAGTATAAGGCGGATCTTAAAAGGGCAAAGAGGCTCTCATGGAGGCAGTTCTGTGAATCCATTGATAATGTCAACGAGTTGTCTAGATTCCGACGGATTTTATCCAACGATCCTAGGACCCTGGGGTATGTCCAAAGGAATGACGGCTCATGGACTGAGTCTAGCTCTGAGACCCTAACCTTGCTAATGGAGACGCACTTTCCTGGGTGCACGGAAGACGGAGGTATGAACGATAGTCAAGGGGACGGAATGTCTGTGATATCGAGTCATGAGTCCGCCTGCGTCGTGGAAATAGTCACAAGGGCGAAGCTTAAGTGGGCTGTCAATACCTTCGACCCATATAAATCACCGGGTCCGGACGGTATTTTTCCGGCCATGCTCTGCAATATCCCGGACGACGCATTATTTCTGCTAGTGAATATATTTAGGAAATGCCTCAGTGGGAGGTATCTGCCTAGGGGGTGGAGAGAGGTCAGGGTAATTTTCATACCCAAGGCTGGTAGGGCAGGCCACTCGAAGCCGGGAGATTTCAGGCCTATTAGTCTGTCTTCATTCTTATTGAAGACACTCGAGAGACTGGTAGACCTCTATCTTAGGAGTAATATTGGTACCCACCTCATTAGCAGCGCTCAACATGCCTACCTTAAGGGTAAATCTGTTGAGAGTGCGCTACACGAGGTGGTGGGTTGCATTGAGCACGGCCTGAGGCATAAGGAATATACTCTCGCCGCGTTTCTGGACATAGAAGGAGCCTTCAATAACATTAGGATTGAGGCGATCAAGGATTCCTTAGTGGAGCTGGGAGTTCAGGGCTTTCTGGTGGAGTGGATAGTCTGTATGCTTGGCAGCAGGATTATAAACTCGAGCCTGCGGGATCATAGGGTAAGGAGGAAGGTTACCAGGGGGACACCACAGGGGGGGTTCTATCTCCTCTACTATGGTTGCTCGCGGTCAACGGTATTCTCAGAACATTTGTTTCCAAGGGTATGAAAGCCGTCGCCTATGCGGATGACATAGTTCTACTGGTCAGGGGAAAGTTTCTGTCCACGATCAGTGAAATTATGCAGGTGATGTTGGGCGAACTCTCGGATTGGGCAAAAGATAGAGGGCTGGGGGTAAACCCGGCGAAGACTGAGCTGGTTCTTTTTACCAGAAGGTACAGGATAGAAGGTTTTAAGGGGCCAGTGTTAGATGGCGTCGAGCTAACTCTATCTGACTGTGCTAAGTACTTGGGTAACTTCCTCGACTGTAAACTGTCTTGGAGAAGAAACACCCAGGAGAGGATGAAAAGAGGACTCAATGCCTACTACAAATGCAGAAACTCCATCGGTAAGAATTGGGGACTGAGACCGGATATGGTAAACTGGATTTACACATCGATGGTTAGACCTATTCTTACCTATGGATGCACTGTTTGGTGGGATGCGTTGAGAGTGGACAGCTATAGGAAGATGCTTAACAAGGCCCAGAGGAGTGCATCACTTGGCATCACTGGTGCAAGGAGAAGCACGCCGCAGGCGGCGTTGGACATCCTACTACATTTGTCCCCCATTGAACATTATGCGAAGAGTGTGGCTGCCAGGAACTTACTTAGACTCTACGAGTCTTCGTTGATTAGACCTAGGCGAGATGACCACACAAGGATTCTATACGAAGTGGGTCTGCTTGATCAGGAAAGGGTTCCGGGGGGAATCTCGGATCATAGGAGTATGACCTTGGACTTCGGTGTAACACCACCGGTGGAGTTCCCGGATAGGGAAGTTTGGCGTGGATCCAACGGACTGTTTGAGGGGTGGGCAGTATATACGGACGGGTCCAAGATGGACACTGGCACTGGTGTTTTTATTGCTGACACTGACGTGAAAAGGTCATTCAGACTCCCGTATGAGTGCAGTGTCTGCCAGGCTGAGATCCTAGCGATCTGGAGGAAGTGATACTGGATCACATCGTGGGGGGATCTGTTGTGACAATCTACGTCGATAGTCAGGCTGCGCTAAGGGCATTGACAAATCACACGGTGCGATCGTGCCTGGTTGCTCGGTGTAGGAATGCTCTGAGAGAGCTCATGTTGGCATTCACAATAAGGCTGTGTTGGGCTGTGTCCACCAGGACAATGCAAGGTGGATGGCAACGAGGTGGCGGACGAACTCGCGAGAGGGGGTTCGAATCTGGACTTAGAGGTAAGGGACAGAGGGGTAAAACGCGGGAAAGATTTTGTGATGCCGTTAACCGGTCCTGGAGGGATAGAACGGATTGCAGGGTGTCAAGGGCCTTATGGCCCGGATTGGACGCAGGTGCAACCAGGGTTCTATTAGGACTGGATAGGAGTAGTCTCAGGACTCTGATAGGGTTCCTGACGGGGAATTGTTCTGTTAGGGCGTTTATGGGTAAATGGGACATTGCGGGACCGGACTTCCGCAGGTTGTGCGGAGATGCCGAGGAGCTCGAGACGGTTGAGCATGTACTGTGCCACTGTCCTAGGATGCACGGCCCCAGGGAGAAATGGCTAGGGGCTAGGTTTCACGACGAACTGGGGTGTATCGCTGGATGTAATCCAACCGATCTGCTGGGGTTTGTCAGGGAAGTAGGACGGCTGTTTCTGTTGGGGGGGCCGTAGGGGGGAATTTGTCCTGCGCTTCTACAAATATACCGAACCTTAGGTCTATTTTCTACTATTCTTCTTTTCTTCTCTTTTTCCTTTTTTCTCCTCTACTGAAGGGATTCACAATGGACCTCATTGGTCTCCGAGTGGAGTTGCGCCCTTGGGCGCATAACCCTTCTTAACCTAACCTAACCTACATTAACTTTATACATAATAAAAAGAGCACAGTCAACAAAAAAAAAAAAAAAAATAATAAAAAAAACGGTGAAAAAAAACAAAAACAACTCTATATGAGTAGTATCAATGATAAAACAACAAAAATAAATGATATTTATTCTAGCGAAAGCAATGTGGAAATAAACAAAACAAGCGTTACCACTGATACCATACCTTCAAGCGTTACCACTGATACCATTATCCCAAACATAGACGCAATGGTAAACAAACAAGAAAACAGTTGTCAAAAACCACAAGTGCAAGTTGGTATGGATAGGTATATAACAGTGCTTAAACGTGGTCGCAGCCCTGCCTCTTCAGCTGTAGCCTCTGCCTCGAAAGTTAAATCTTTTGACAGAATAAATTCGCAAAATCGTTTTGCAATTCTGGAGGATGAATCTTCTGAAGCACCCAACGTCATAAAATCGTCGAAGCCACCCCCGATATATCTTAGAGAGAAAAACTCAAGTGAGCTAATAAAAAGTTTAATATCGGTGATAGGTGAAAATTCGTTTTACGTAGCTGCAATCAAGCGTGGTAATATTAACGAAACAAAAATAAAGATTAATAATGAGAATGATTTTCGTAAATTAATTAATAAGTTTGAAGCACTTAAAAAAAGCTTCTATACTTACCAGCTGAAAAGCAGCAAAGGTCTGCAGGTTGTGATTAAGGGCATTGATTCATGCGTGGACCCAGACGAAATAAAAACATTTTTAGAAGAAAAGGGTTTCAAAATTAAAAATGTTACAAATATTAAAAATAAGGAAAAAAATCCCCAACCACTATTTCGAGTGGAGTTAGAGCCCGGCGACGTTAAGCTAAAAAAAATGAAACGCATCCCATTTACAGTTTAAAATACAACAAACACACTAACGGCGTTCAGATACCGCAGCCAAATAATAACAGAACCTCGTACGCTAATGTATTAAAATCTAATCCTATGCAACTGCAAGGTGATGTACCAAATAACGACGAAATTCCCATTTCTAATTTAACTCGGCTAGAAAAAACTATGGAAACATTAGTGCAAACAGTTAACAATTTTACCAACACAATGGGTAACATGATGCAAGAAATGTTAAGAATGCAATCGATGTTATTGCAAGCTGTACTAAATAAGCCATGAACTGTTTAAAAATTTGCTTTTGGAACGCAAATGGCATCCGCCAACATAAAAATGAACTAGAATACTTCCTTAAAAATAAACAAATCGATGTTATGATGGTTTCTGAAACTCATCTGACCTCGAGAAATACGTTTAAAATCAATGGTTATATATTATATGATACCAAGGACCCTCGAGGTAGAGCTTGTGGAGGTTCTGCCATTTTTAAAAAAACACAGTAAAACACTACTTAATGTGCGATCATCGTGAAGATTTTCTCCAAGCAACGAGCATTTCCGTTGAGGAATTAAATCGAAACCTAGTTATTTCATCAATATATTCACCACCTATATTTTCGATATCAGAAAGCCAATATAATAAATATTTCAAAATCATTAGGACCCTGCTTCCTGGCTGCTGGCGATTATAACGCTAAACATACTTTCGTAAAATGGATCTAAATGTGGTCGCGAGCGGTAAACCAACATATTGGCTTACTGATCAGCAAAAAGTTCCAGATGTCATAGATTTTGGAGTGGTTAAAAACATCCCCGCAGAAACGATTCATGTTGAAGCTTCCTTAGAATTATCTTCCGATCACACACCTACAATTGTTACTATAATGATTCCAAATAGAATCGTATCTCCGACTGGGTACTTATTGAAATCAGCCTCACAAATAAATTGGTTAAAATATAAAAAATATCTTAGTGCCCATTGCGCAGAAAATATTCCGCTAAGCTCACCGGAGAGCGTGGATTTCGCTATTGTTAATTTTGACAGTTATCTCAAACTAGCTGTTCAACATTCCAGCACAACCCTCAAAAAAACCAAAAACAATATCATATATTCTATAGATGTTGAGCGTCTATTGACTGAAAAAAGGAGAGTTCGAAGAGAGTGGCAATTGCACAGATCCCCCCAACTTAAGACTTTATTAAAAGAGTGCACAAAAAGGCCAAGAAAGTTACTGCAGTCCCAAAAAACTGCATCCTTTGAAAAATATCTTAAGGAACTTGATGCAACTCCACAATCAGACTACTCATTATGGCGAGCAGCTAGAAATCTTAAAAGACCAGTTATCACTAAACCACCATTAAGAAACTTAGACGGAAGTTGGGCAAGAAATGATATAGAAAAAGGAAATATTTTTGTTAATCATTTGAAAACCGTATTTACCGTTCACACATCTCTCGATATGGCGGTCGAGTTAGCACCTGTTGCTGTTAGAGCAGCTGTTCCACTAAGATTTGAGATAAGAGAAATCGAAAAGGCTATTCATGATTTAAACCCGAAGAAAGCCCCTGGTTTTGATAAGATCAGTAACAAAATGCTTTTGGAGCTACCCAGCATAGCAAAGAAAATTATTCTCTTTATTTTTAATGCTATTTTACGCCTTGAATACTACCCTCAGGAATGGAAAGTATCCCTAGTTACCATGATACCTAAATCAGGAAAGGATCCTACAAAAGTTGAGTCATATAGACCTATAAGCTTATTGTCTAATATATCAAAGCTGTTTGAGAAGCTGTTAGTGTCAAAATTAACCCCAATTTTAAATGTAAATAGATGTATTCCAAACTATCAATTCGGCTTTAGAAGAGAACATAGCACAATTGAACAAACCCATCGTATAGTAAACGCCATAAGAAAAACTTTTGAAGAATAAAAATATTGTTCCGCCCTCTTCATCGATGTTTCTCAAGCTTTTGATAAAGTCTGGCATGAAGGCTTATTACATAAATTGAAGCTAAATTTACCAGTGAACACACACAAGCTGTTAGAAAGCTACTTAGTCGGTCGAAAGTTTATTATTAAAGAAGGTGCTTTTATAAGTTCTCCTCAGCCAATTGACGCTGGAGTCCCTCAGGGAAGCATCATGGGCCCACTGTTATACCAAATATATACCTCAGACATGCCAACAAACAACCACACCCTAACTTCAACATTTGCTGATGATACAGCTTTTTTAAGTGTACACGAAAACTGTCATGAAGCATCTCGTTACTTGCAGAATCATATATTTGAACTGGAAAAGTGGTTAAAACAATGGAGGATAAAGGTTAATGAGCAAAAATGCGTACATATAACATTCACCTTGCGTCGGGAGTCATGTCCCCCTATTAAAATCAATAATCAATTAGTGCCCCAACAATCGCATGTAAAATATCTCGGAATTCATCTAGATCGGCGTTTGACATGGAAATGCCATATAGAAGCAAAACTAACACAAATGAAACTAAAAGCAATTCAACTTAATTGGCTTATTGGAAGAAACTCTGTTCTTAGTCTCGGTTGTAAACTTCTACTTTACAACTCTATCTTAAAACCAATTTGGTGCTACGGTATTCAGTTATGGGTCACTGCCTCGGCTTCTAATATCGAAAAAATTCATAGGCGACAAAATAAATTTATTCGAATAATCACAGCCGCTCCCTGGTATGTTAAAAACTCAAATATTCACAAGGATCTCAATGTGCCGTTAGTTAAAACTATTATTACGAAGTATGCTGTAAAATATTTAAAAAGACTTGAGTCGCACCCAAATCCACTAGCTCGAAATATTTTAAATTACAGCGGCCACTCTAGATTAAGGAGAAGAGATACAGCAGGACTCATCAGACAAGAAGAAGCACCTTTGAAAATTTCTTTAAATTTTTACCAACTATTTTCATCGGTCGCTTTTACGAAGCACCTTTGAAAATTTCTTTAAATTATTACCAACTATTTTCATCGGTCGCTTTTACGAAGCACCTTTGAAAATTTCTTTAAATTTTACCAACTATTTTCATCGGCCGCTGTTACGAAGCACCATTGAAAATTTCTTTAAATCCCCTCAACTATTTCAATCGGTCGCCTTTCCGAAGCACCTTTGAAAATTTCTTTAAATTTTCTCAACTATTTTCATCGGTCGCTTTTACGAAGCAACTTTGAAAATTTCTTTAAATTTTCTCCAATAATTTTCTTCGGTCGCTTTTACGAAGCACCTTTGAAAATTTCTTTAAACTTTCCACCGATAAATTAAACCTTAAAAATTTCTTAAAATTTTTTGCCCATAATTTCTCATTGGTCGTTTTTACGAAGCACCTTTGAAAATTTCTTTAAATTTTTTTCCCGATAATTTTGTTTGGTTGCTTATACGAAGCACCTTTGAAAATTTCTTTAAATTTTCTCCAATAAATTTACTGGTCGCTTTTACGAAGCACCACCGAAAATTTACCTAAATTTTCTTAAATAAAATTTCTTAAAATTTTCCAATTGTATAAGTCCCATTTCCTGAGAAGAAAAAAATGGCATCGGTAAAAAATGTCATACGGTATTCTGACCGTGTGGTCGAATTTAAACCCTACTTTGACGGTCTAAAGGTAGAGTCGCACACGCGACACACCCTCGAGGATCACGAAAAGCAAATCGATCGTCTCTGGTCAAGTTTCGAGTCATGTTATGAATCTGCGATGGATAATTATGAAACCATCAAAGAAGAGATCGATCTGGAAGCTTTGAAAGGGCGTTTTTACTCTACCTTTGGAAGCCACATAGCTGTGGTTGCAAAGATCCACGACCTCCGAGAGGCTTTTCAAGCCAATGCCCAAACAGCCTCCCCCTCGAATGATAGCAACCGCGATATGACCTCACACATTTCTTTACCCCCATGCGATACCGAAGTCTTTCATGGTGACTACAAATCGTGGCCAACTTTCCGTGATATGTTCACAGCCCTATACCGCAACAATAAGCGTCTGTCCCCAGTAGAAAAAATGTGCCATCTGGTCAGGAAAACTCAGGGTGAAGCGCGAGTGCTCTTGAAGACCTGCCCTATGACCAACGATGGTTTTAACATGGCTTGGCAGAATTTAGTTAATCGCTATGAAAATAAGCGAATATTAGTGAACGCCCAACTTAAGTCGCTTTTCAACATAAAACCCATATGAAAGGAAACTGGTTCCGATCTTAGACGTTTACAACGCACGATTAATGACTGTATCACCAATCTTCGTTTGTTCAATATTGAAGTCGACAATTGGGATGTCATTTTTGTATATATTTGCTCAACGTGTTTACCTGAGACCACACTGAGCTTATGGGAACAATCTTTTCGATTGAAATGTGAGAAATGAAACAAAAATGCCATAAATTGAAACAAACAGCTGGTTTTCTCACTTATTTGCGTTTGTAATATTTTTGGCGAGTAATAACTGTCACGTAAGGAAATTTCTCGCCAATATACTGAAAAAGTGTGTCTGTAAAATTTTTATGAGAAAGTTCCCGCTTTGAACTGTCAAATAAACTCACGCATAAAAACGGGGTGAGAAGAAAATTTTAACATTAAAAAATAAATTAAAAATGCTAAATGCAATAAATATTAACTCGGAAGTGATAAGTATTTTGTTTTTTTCATTTTTAATTATATAGCTTTTGACATTTTGAAAAAATATACGAATGTTTTCAAAGCAATTGTGTAATCCACAAACATTACAGTCGCACTTTACATTTTTTGGTGTAGCCGACGGCTGTATTTTCGCCGCCGTCGTTGAAAATTTTTTTAATTTTAGTCAAATTTGGTCGCCGTCAACGTATGTTTTACTGGCGTTCACAACATCTGCAATTTCATATCGGCTTTGAGTGGAATATTATGACATTTATAACGTAACGACGTAATCTCTTTTGATAGTTTTCGACATGAGTTACAGACACACTTTTTTCTCACATTTCGAAAAACGATGGAATATTTTGTTTTACATGCTTTCGATGAGAAAAGTTCTCACCAAAGTTACAGAACATGAGTACTGGTTGACCATTCGGAGGAAATGCCCATATGTCAACACTGTTTAGTGTTGTCAGGTTCAATCTATAAGCAAGACCACAAACCAATATTACTTTATAGCAAGGGCAATATATTTTTCCTTAACCAAGATCACAAACCAGTATACGTTTTACAGTAAGATCACAATCCAATATTCTATAATTTGTATACCCTCCACCACCACTAGTGGTGTCACTCCGTGTGAAACTTATTTTTATACATCTAAGACCCCATAAAGCACGAATATATGTGCTCCTTAAGTAATTTTAAGCGAATCGGAAGCCAAAGTTTATGTTTTTCAACTTTACCAGATGAAACTTCCTGGCTGATCTAATACATAGAGAAATAAGAAATTAATAAAGAAATCTAAACTACTCATATTTGCGTAGATCCGATTCCTAGGAGGAACCAGCAATACATAAACTAAATAAATACAATATATACAAACGAAAAGGGCATAAACACGCATTAAAATATAGAATACAAGACTAAAAGGAAAAAATAATAATAATTTCTACAGACATGGTGTGGCCCACAAAACCTATAGGACCCCAGGTTCGCATATGCCAGTTGAACATATAGGGTATTAGCAAGCCTAAGTCCGACTATCTGTCACGATTTTTGATAGATGAAAGAGGAAACCCAAACTTCCTCACTCGAAATTTTGAATAGAAGGGGTAATATATCCGGTTTCAAACTTCTAGCTGCGATTAACCACCCCAGATATGGCATTGCAACTTATATCCAGAACGATATCCAAGGTGCTGAAGTCCTTACCTGCGACAAAGCTGATGACATCTTCCTCATTACGGTAACTGTTCAAGGCTTACATATAACGAATGTTTATAAACCCCCGCTACAAAGTGGCCAGCACAGATACTGCATCCATATCCCCACAGCGAGATCAATACAATCAATTAACATCGGCGTTACTATGCAAGTCGTACGTACCACACATAAGTCCAGATGGAACTTTAGAAAGGCCGACTGGCCGAATTACACCACCAAACTCGACAACGACATTGGCTTTATCACACGAACCGCTGAGCGTTTCCCAGGAGGTTTCGCAAAGAACACATTCCGTGCTGGAAAGAAGACAGCGATAGACTTTATGAAGAGCTTCGATCCAACCAAAACCTTGAAACCGCTGATGAACTTATATCTAGGCCGGATAAAGCAAGAAAATCTGAGTGAACCAACGCCGTATCCAACATGGACTTCAAACACTCCAGTCGCAAAGCGTGAATCCCGCTCAGAACGCTAGGAGCAGCCAACCACCCCATCAATCCTACATGGGTCGCAATAGCGAGTATTTACTCGTCGTTTTTTTCCTTTTAACATCAGCAGGCAGTTGAATACTTCTTTTTATTGTAAAACGGTCAGTGGAGTTCTTTCAACGTGAATTGAATTGGTGGTGTTATTCTTAAGTGTTTTTGCAAGGAATTAGGTTCTTATTTATAAAAATTACAAAATAAATTTATTTATTGTTATAAAATAAAACCCATTAACTGAATAATAATTAACAGAAAACTTGAAAATATACATGTGAAACGTGTTTTTCTTGAAGAAAAGTGAAATGTAAGAAGGTAACAAAGAAAAAAGGCAGCAGCAAAAATACTTTGGTCGAGCGGAAAAATTATCTTCCAAGAAAATATACGCCAAATAGTGCAAGCGAGCAGCTTATATCTCAGCCGTGGAATTACCAGCCACCTCATACCAGCCCCCACTCAACTAGATACCAGCCCCCACAGTAATTACCATCCAGTATTCTCTCTACAGCCATATTTTACCCCCGTGTACCCATACATTTTGGTCCTTCGAGCCGGATACGCGTCATCCATAACCCGTGAAAACCCTTCCGAAACCCCGCAATACCCCTGTGGAACGCTACATCCAATTTTACCCCCTCGCGGCATAACGTGCTAATTTTGTTTTAATTCCATATCATGTCTTTAACGGTCTAACATAAGAACCATAAACATACAAAAACTAATATTTTAAAATTTTAAATTTTAAATAAATCAAATATTTTTCCCCCCTCGCAACTACCTATCATGTGTCATTTTTTTCCCAAGTCATCATACGCAAAAAAACCTAACGGTCCACCAAAAGTGTAAAAAATCGCATGACGTGAATTTGCATTGCATAAATAAAAAAAAAATCAAAATCAACCACCAAAAATTCCATCCATACATACATCTAAGTACACAAACAACCATACCTACTCATCAGAAGTAGCAACAGTCGGTCTAACAAAAAATGACAAAACCAGTTTGTACCGCAAAAACAAACTAACAAGATCTACAGGCAATCGCATCATACGTTTTCCCCCGCAATGCTTTGACAATTGTCAACTCCATAAGCACCAACACATAGAGTTGACAAACAAATAAAACACAAAAGAAAAAGACCAAAAATAAGTAAAAAAAAAATGAGTTGCACTTGCTGCTTGATATTCAAGGTTAATATCAATTAGCATCTCTTGTGTTGTTGTAATCGTCAACTGCATTAATTCCCTCTTTGCTATTAATTTTGTCTACTTTCTCATAATTTACGCAGTCGATCAACTCGTTGGCTTATATTTGATGAGAGAACAAAAATCAAAGAACCAGACGAGTAAATGTATGCATGTACGGTGTGTAACATAAGTACATGAAAAATAAATAGGTCACTGGGACAAACTGAATTGTACATAAGAACTTATATACTAACAGCTGGATACGAGGGCAGCTCGAAAAATCGTTGGAGTTTTTTAATACAATTATTATTATATTATTTATTAATCATTCGTTCGGTCGTGCTCGTTGTGAACAGACGTGTTTCTTTTTTTAAATCCGTATACGATTCTTTTTTTTATATAACATAAATTTGTTAATAAGATCATTTAACAGGCGAATTTGGACGCTCAATATAAAAGTGAAAAAAAAACAATTAAGAAAAAATACAAGAAAAAAAAAATTAATGTATGTACGCACATACATACTTACAAATAATCTGTGCAAACTATTATTTATTCTTTTTTATTATCTCGGTGTTACATTAACTTTATACATAATAAAAAGAGCACAGTCAACAAAAAAAAAAATAATAAAATAAAAAAAAAATAATAAAAAAACGGTGAAAAAAAAACAAAAACAACTCTATATGAGTAGTATCAATGATAAAACAACAAAAATAAATGATACAATACAAATGAACAAAACAAGCGTTACCACTGATACCATTATCCCAAACATAGACGCAATGGTAAACAAACAAGAAAACAGTTGTCAAAAACCACAAGTGCAAGTTGGTATGGATAGGTATATAACAGTGCTTAAACGTGGTCGCAGCCCTGCCTCTTCAGCTGTAGCCTCTGCCTCGAAAGTTAAATCTTTTGATAGAATAAATTCGCAAAATCGTTTTGCAATTCTGGAGGATGAATCTTCTGAAGCACCCAACGTCATAAAATCGTCGAAGCCACCCCCGATAAATCTTAGAGAGCAAAACTCAAGTGAGCTAATAAAAAGTTTAATATCGGTGATAGGTGAAAATTCGTTTTACGTAGCTGCAATCAAGCGTGGTAATATTAACGAAACAAAAATACAGATTAATAATGAGAATGATTTTCGTAAATTAATTAATAAGTTTGAAGCACTTAAAAAAAGCTTCTATACTTACCAGCTGAAAAGCAGCAAAGGTCTGCAGGTTGTGATTAAGGGCATTGATTCATGCGTGGACCCAGACGAAATAAAAACATTTTTAGAAAAAAAGGGTTTCAAAATTAAAAATGTTACAAATATTAAAAATAAGGAAAAAAAATCCCCAACCACTATTTCGAGTGGAGTTAGAGCCCGGCGACGTTAAGCTAAAAAAAAAATTAAACGCATCCCATTTACAGTTTAAAATACATCCTGTACAGAAAAATAACGATAGAAGAGCCGCACAAAAGAAATGGGCCCGTTCAGTGTTTAAACTGCCAAGAATTTGGTCATACTAGGGCATACTGCTATTTACCCCCTGTTTGTGTGGAGAACTACATGGTACCGTACAGTGTGATAAGTCAAAAAATGACCCTAATGTAAAAAAATGTAGCAACTGTGGTGGTAATCACACTGCCAACTATAGAGGATGTCCGGTATATGCGATTGCCAAGCGTTCTGTTGGACAGAAACTTAATCCCCCTCAAACGCAGGCAACTTATCAAGAAAACACTAACGGCGTTCAGATACCGCAGCCAAATAATAACAGAACCTCGTACGCTAATGTATTAAAATCTAATCCTATGCAACTGCAAGGTGATGTACCAAATAACGACGAAATTCCCATTTCTAATTTAACTCGGCTAGAAAAAACTATGGAAACTTTAGTGCAAACAGTTAACAATTTTACCAACACAATGGGTAACATGATGCAAGAAATGTTAAGAATGCAATCGATGTTATTGCAAGCTGTACTAAATAAGCCATGAACTGTTTAAAAATTTGCTTTTGGAACGCAAATGGCATCCGCCAACATAAAAATGAACTAGAATACTTCCTTAAAAATAAACAAATCGATGTTATGATGGTTTCTGAAACTCATCTGACCTCGAGAAATACGTTTAAAATCAATGGTTATATATTATATGATACCAAGGACCCTCGAGGTAGAGCTTGTGGAGGTTCTGCCATTTTGATAAAAAACCGAGTAAAACACTACTTAATGTGCGATCATCGTGATGATTAGCTCCAAGCAACGAGCATTTGCGTTGAGGAATTAAATCGAAACCTAGTTATTTCATCAATATATTCACCACCTATATTTTCAATATCAGAAAGCCAATATAATAAATATTTCAAATCATTAGGACCCTGCTTCCTGGCTGCTGGCGATTATAACGCTAAACATACTTTCTGGGGATCACGACTTATTACGCCTAAGGGTCGTGTTTTGTTTAACACAATTCGTAAAATGGATCTAAATGTGGTCGCGAGCGGTAAACCAACATATTGGCCTACTGATCAGCAAAAAGTTCCAGATCTCATAGATTTTGGAGTGGTTAAAAACATCCCCGCAGAATCGATTCATGTTGAAGCTTCTTTAGAATTATCTTCCGATCACACACCTACAATTGTTACTATAATGATTCCAAATAGAATCGTATCTCCGACTGGGTACTTATTGAAATCAGCCTCACAAATAAATTGGTTAAAATATAAAAAATATCTTAGTGCCCATTGCACAGAAAATATTCCGCTAAGCTCACCGGAGAGCGTGGATTTCGCTATTGTTAATTTTGACAGTTATCTCAAACTAGCTGTTCAACATTCCAGCACAACCCTCAAAAAAACCAAAAACAATATCATATATTCTATAGATGTCGAGCGTCTATTGACTGAAAAAAGGAGAGTTCGAAGAGAGTGGCAATTGCACAGATCCCCCCAACTTAAGACTTTATTAAAAGAGTGCACAAAAAGGCCAAGAAAGTTACTGCAGTCCCAAAAAACTGCATCCTTTGAAAAATATCTTAAGGAACTTGATGCAACTCCACAATCAGACTACTCATTATGGCGAGCAGCTAGAAATCTTAAAAGACCAGTTATCACTAAACCACCATTAAGAAACTTAGACGGAAGTTGGGCAAGAAATGATATAGAAAAAGGAAATATTTTTGTTAATCTTTTGAAAACCATATTTACCGCTCACACATCTCTCTATATGGCGGTCGAGTTAGCACCTGTTGCTGTTAGAGCAGCTGTTCCACTAAGATTTGAGATAAGAGAAATCGAAAAGGCTATTCATGATTTTTTTTTTTTTTCGTTATTTATTTATTGAATCTTCATATATTTAATATGAACTAACAATAATTTATCAAATCTTAACCTAATACTTTATTTATGTCCTGCCAGTGCCAGACAAAAATTTTCTTCATCACGGGTTCTGTTCACTTATATAGGTGTTTATCTCTCATCTAGTTGGGTAAGTGCTGCAGTGTCTCTTCTCCTTAAGCGAGTGTGGCCGCCATGATTTAAAATATTTCGAGCTAAAGGATTTGGGTGTTGTTCAAGTCTTTTTAAATATTTTACTGCATATTTTGTAATCATAGTTTTTACTAATGGCACGTTGAGATCCTTATGAATGTTTGAGTTTTTAACATACCAGGGGGCGGCTGTGATTATACGAAGAAGTTTATTTTGGCGCCTTTGAATTTTTTCGATATTAGAGGCCGAGGCAGTGCCCCATAGTTGAACACCGTAGCACCAGATAGGCTTTAAGATAGAGTTGTAAAGTAGAAGCTTGCAATCGAGTCTAAGAACAGAATTTCTTCCAATAAGCCAATGAATTTGGATGGCTTTTAGTTTCATTTGAGTTAATTTTGCCTCTATATGGCATTTCCACGTTAATCGCCGATCCAGATGTATACCGAGATATTTTACATGCGAATGTTGAGGAATAATTTGATTATTGATTGTAATAGGGGGGCAAGATTCCCGGCGCAGGGTGAATGTTATATGTACGCATTTTTGCTCATTGACCATTATCCTCCATTGTCTTAGCCATATTTCTAGTTTAAATATATGATGCTGTAGGTAACGAGATGCTTCATAACGGTTTTCGTGGACGCTTAGAAAAGCTGTGTCGTCTGCAAATGTTGAAGTTTGGGTGTAGTTGTTTGTTGGCATGTCCGAAGTATAAATTAAGTATAATAGAGGGCCCAGGATGCTGCCCTGTGGGACTCCAGCGCCAATCGGCTGAGGTGAACTTAAGAAATTTCCTTCTTTAATAATAAATTGACGACCGACTAAGTAGATTTCTAACAGTTTGTGTGTGTTTGCTGGTAAATTTTGCTTCAATTTGTGTAATAAGCCTTCATGCCAGACTTTGTCAAAAGCTTGCGAAACATCGATGAAGAGTGCTGAGCAATATTTTTTTTCTTCAAATGTTTTTCTTATGACATTTACTATTCGATGAGTTTGTTCAATTGTGCTGTGTTTTCTTCTAAATCCGATTCATGATTTAAACCCGAAGAAAGCCCCTGGTTTTGATAAGATCAGTAACAAAATGCTTTTGGAGCTACCCAGCATAGCAAAGAAAATTATTCTCTTTATTTTTAATGCTATTTTACGCCTTGAATACTACCCTCAGGAATGGAAAGTATCCCTAGTTACCATGATACCTAAATCAGGAAAGGATCCTACAAAAGTTGAGTCATATAGACCTATAAGCTTATTGTCTAATATATCAAAGCTGTTTGAGAAGCTGTTAGTGTCAAAATTAACCCCAATTTTAAATGTAAATAGATGTATTCCAAACTATCAATTCGGCTTTAGAAGAGAACATAGCACAATTGAACAAACCCATCGTATAGTAAACGCCATAAGAAAAACTTTTGAAGAATAAAAATATTGTTCCGCCCTCTTCATCGATGTTTCTCAAGCTTTTGATAAAGTCTGGCATGAAGGCTTATTACATAAATTGAAGCTACACACAAGCTGTTAGAAAGCTACTAAGTCGGTCGAAAGTTTATTATTAAAGAAGGTGCTTTTCTAAGTTCTCCTCAGCCAATTGACGCTGGAGTCCCTCAGGGAAGCATCATGGGCCCTTTAAACTTTTTCCCAATAATTTTCATTGGTCGCTTTTACGAAGCACATTTGAAAATTTCTTTAAATTTTGTTCCCGATAATTTTCTTTGGTTGCTTATACGAAGCACCTTTGAAGATTTCTTTAAATTTTCTCCAATAAATTTACTGGTCGCTTTTACGAAGCACCACCGAAAATTTACCTAAATTTTCTTAAATAAAATTTCTTAAAATTTTCCAATTGTATAAGCCCCATTCCCTGAGAAGAAAAAATGGCATCGGTAAAAAATGTCATACGGTATTCTGACCGTGTGGTCGAATTTAAAACCTACTTTGACGGTCTAAAGGTAGAGTCGCACACGCGACACACCCTCGAGGCTCACGAAAAGCAAATCGATCGTCTCTGGTCAAGTTTCGAGTCATGTTATGAATCTGCGATGGATAATTATGAAACCATCAAAGAAGAGATCGATATGGAAGCTTTGAAAGGGCGTTTTTACTCTACCTTTGGCAGCCACACAGCTGTGGTTGCAAAGATCCACGAACTCCGAGAGGCTCTTCAAGCCAATGCCCAAACAGCCTCCCCCTCGAATGATAGCAACCGCGATATGACCACACATATTTCTTTACGCCCATGCGATACCGAAGTCTTTCATGGTGACTACAAATCGTGGCCAACTTTCCGGGATATGTTCACAGCCCTTTACCGCAACAATAAGCGTCTGTCGCCAGGAGAAAAAATTTGCCATCTGGTCAGGAAAACTCAGGCTGAAGCGCGAGAGCTCTTGAAGACCTGGCAAATGACCAACGATGGTTTTAACATGGCTTGGCAGAATTTAGTTAATCGCTATGAAAATAAGCGAATATTAGTGAACGCCCAACTCAAGTCGCTTTTCAACATAAAACCCATATCAAAGGAAACTGGTTCCGATCTTAGACGTTTACAACGCACGATTAATGACTGTATCACCAATCTTCGTTTGTTAAATATTGAAGTCGACCATTGGGATGTCATTTTTGTATATATTTGCTCAACGTGTTTACCTGAGACCACACTGAGCTTATAGGAACAATCTTTGCCACGTACCACTGATTTGCCAACCTGGAAAGCTTTGGATGAATTCCTATCATAGAGGTTTCAAATTTTAGAGTCGGTCGCGGATATTCGATCCACCTTTTTAAACTCGCATGGCCCAAAAACGTCAAAACCTTCATCCCAAGGGCCCAAGGTGAACAGCTACCAGACCAATATTGCCCCTGACCATAATGGTAAATGCGCTCTGTGCTCTGAGTTTCGCCCCCTCTGATCTTGTGCCGTTTTTCTGGCCATGTCTATTGAAGACAGATACGCCACGGTGAAAAACTAAATGCACTAACTGCCTGGGGACATCTAACGGAGCTAAGAATTGCCAAAGCAAATTCCCCTGCAAGGTATGTAAAGGAAAACATCATTCGCTGCTTCATCGCATAGATGGGAAGAAAACCCCAGTGAATAACAATACCAAGTTCATCACAATAACAACCCCCTTCCTGCTTTAGATGTGACCCCTTCTACTTCGTCCCAAGCAGCAAATAGAACGCTGCAATCGTTTTCAACTCACCTTGAACACACCACACAATCTGTAGTACTCGGTACAGCGTTAGTCGACGTCTACAATAACGACCTCAAGTGTACGATTCGCGCGCTAATAGACTCCGCCTCGGAGGCAACATTCATTTCGAAGAAACTACAAAGGCAACTTGGTCTTTTTACTCGGCCATAAGCAGCCCAAGTCCACGGGCTAAGCGACTCCGTGACTGCAACTGCAACCCAAAGCTGTCACGTCAAAATCGGATCCCCGGTTGACAAATCGTTCGAAGTCTTTTCAAATGCCTTGATCATAAATCGACTTACAGGTCACCTTCCCTACTACCCCTCATCAACATTAAAAGATAGTGATTTATCCAACTAACGACTGGCCGATACTTATCGCCACAGCTGTCGTGAGATAGACTTACTTTTTGGTGCAGATGTTTACCCAAAAATTATTCTGGATGGTCTACAACGAGACACACAGAGATCTTTGCTAGCCCAAAATACAGTTTTCGGGTTGATTATTACGGGAAAGGTACCCGCACACCCGTGCGGGAAGGCGGTATTATCATTCTTTAGCGCCATAGAATTGAACAATCGACTTCAGCGTTTTTGGGAGGAAAACGTTCCCGAGGAGGAAAACGTCCTCCCCGGAGGACACATACTGCGAAAATTTGTACACATCCACTACGTTCCGAAATAAAGAAGGTAGATACGTCGTTTCACTCCCCTTTAAGAAAGATTACCCCGAAAAATTAAACATTGGCCCTCTCGAAAAATTGCTTTCTCCCAGTTTCTACGAAACGAGGCGAGATTAATCAAAAACCCCCAACTAAAAACTGAATACGATCAGGTAATGTTTCAGTTCATCGTACTTATTATGCTCTTAATGGCACTTTAACGAGAGCATTTCATAATATTAATAAATTAAATATATGCCTTCAAAAAAAATCTAAATCGCATATTGAATTTTGCACATCAAAAGATAATTTTAAGTTATTTCTTTTGAGTATTTTATAAATAGTTTATATGTATATATTACAATCATTAACTTTTTCAACTTTCTAATATAGATTTCTATGTAAGTTAGTTGAATAGTCTGTAAGGAATTTTGTTGTTCCATAGACTGGAATAAATAAATAAATAAAAAGGTGGTCAAAAACCTTATTTTATTGCACAAAGTGCAATTATTGATTACCAACCTATGATTAACTTTGTAAACGAATACAAGTTCAGTCTTAATTTTAGTTTCATTTAAAATAGTTCAGTCTTACGTTTAGTTTGATAAAAAATAGTTTAGTTTTAACTATAAATGGTGTTTGTAATAATAATAATAATAATGTGTGAATAAATACAGATATATTTTTTGCAGACGTATAACTAATAAAATAATAATTGGCGCCCAACGTAAAGAGACTCCTGAAAAGAAACACCCCATAGGCTGTTATCAGGAAACTCCAACGAAAACAGGATACAGCAAATCAATAATCATCCCATAGGCTGCAGATTAAAGGACCTCCAACAAAAGCACCCCATAGGCTGCAAGGTGAAACATCTACAAAACAGGGACGTTTTGTGTGGAAACCCCAGTTTATGACGCGGGTAAACTAGTACGGAGAGGAAAGAGGAGAAACACTCCCTTACCAGCTCCATAAAAAGATGATCACCACTCTTATGTAATAAATAAAATTTTTTTCAATATAACATTTCAATATAAATTAAAAAGAAGAATAAAGATAAAGATAGAATTGAAAATCAATTAAAGAAAAGTTAATATAAATTTTAAAAAAGTGAGAGTCGATATATAAAATAACTTTTAAATTTTTAAGTAAAATAGAAAGACTGAAGAAAGTGAATAACGGAAATTAAAAAAAGGATGATTGATGAAGTTCCATTAAAACACCAATTGCAGGAAATAAGTGAAAATATTAAAGAAATTTTTTTTATTTTTTTGAAATTCTCATAGAAAAGTGAATTAACTTAAGACTTAAAAAGAAAAAAAAACCATTTTTTAATCCTAGAACCCCTATTGCGATTCCCAAGGGACAATAGAAATAATTAGAGAGAAAACACTATAGAGCAAAAACATACACAAATTTTTTTCTTTAAGATAACAAATAATGTCTAATCCTAATAAATTGGTCAGGCCTCCAGTCCTGAACATTCCAAATCAGGCCCCTAACAATGAAAACAACAGAAACTTAGAGGAGATAATAACAAGTATCTGTGCACAATAGCGTCAGATACAATAAATTTCAGTATTTTTATCAATTTTTAAAAAGGGAATTAAGCACAACAAACAAAATCTTTTAATAAATATTTGTATTCCCAAAAACAACTTTGATAATTAATTTTTAAATATATTTAAAAATACCTAAGTCATTATAATACATATAAACATTGGTCAATAACAAGCAGATAAGATTTTTAAAACACCAGTGAAGTCATTTTTATTATTTATAAAAAAAATATTTTCATTTGATTTCTAAAAAGTTTATAAAGTTTTGAAATACAAGTTGAATGAATTTCTACTGAATGTATTATTTGTTTCGCTTCAAATAAAAATAAAAAAAAAAAATAACCAGACGTTCGTTGTTAACAGAAACATTGGTAAAATGCGTTAATATTATTTTTTAATAAAACTAGGTACATTCTCTCTCCCTTTTTTTCTTTTATACCAAAACTTTTAGTTTTCTTAATAAAGTCCATCGAATCCACTTTCTGCTTACTCTGCTTACAAGCTGGTCAGAGAGTACTTACAGAACAGCAGAGAATAAATAGATAATTTTACACCTTAGTTAACAATTTATAAGACTGTCAAATGAACTTGCCTTCCTTAATACCTCATTCCACGACCTCGGATAAAAATAATATTAAACATTGGTCAATAACAAGCAGATAAGATTTTTAAAACACCAGTGAAGTCATTTTTATTATTTATAAAAAAAATATTTTCATTTGATTTCTAAAAAGTTTATAAAGTTTTGAAATACAAGTTGAATGAATTTCTACTGAATGTATTATTTGTTTCGCTTCAAATCAAAAAAAAAAAAAAAAAAATCAGACGTTCGTTGTTAACAGAAACATTGGTAAAATGCGTTAATATTATTTTTTAATAAAACTAAGTACATTCTCTCTCCCTTTTTTTCTTTTATACCAAAACTTTTAGTTTTCTTAATAAAGTCCATCGAATCCACTTTCTGCTTACTCTGCTTACAAGCTGGTCAGAGAGTACTTACAGAACAGCAGAGAATAAATAGATAATTTTAAACCTTAGTTAACAATTTATAAGACTGTCAAATGAACTTGCCTTCCTTAATACCTCATTCCACGACCTCGGATAAAAATAATATTAATTTATTGGTTCAAAAAAATTGAACATTTTAAATATGGCAACAATGCCAGTCGTTTGGTGTACCGACCCCAATTCTGATAACAATTAACCCACAGCTTTCGCCCTTCATGGCATTCAGCTGCAGGGAAATGTCACCGAAAAACAAGTCTTAGCTTTGCGAGAATTAGTAAATGCTGCTGCCGAGGGCCGCTTAATACTTCCATCAGATGGTACATTTATGCTGCTGGATAGTGGTATTAGTATTGAAAGTTCTATTGTTAATAATGGCAATGGTACTACAACGCCATCAACAACAGAAGCTTCATCAACAGCAGAAGTGGCAAATTCATCTTCCACTTCATTGCTCATGGATGAAAAAGAAAATATTGATCAAAATCGAGATAGAAAACAAAGTAGCGATACTAATCATGACAGTGGTTATCAACGACAGCTTAAAAACACTTATATTCTAATGCCAATTAAAGCGACTGCTCAGAAGAATGCCAACGCTAACTTGCCAACATTTACACCACCTACTTCAGTGGCTACCACACCAACTTTTGAGTTGGAAGGAAGACCAGATTTAGAATTGGAACCAAAATATTCCACTTTTACGCCGCCGCCTTCAACGGCTGTAGACGACGATATCCTCTATGAGTTCTTATGCTGTGCGAAATGCATGAACGACCCCAATAGTTCGCGTTGTTCCAGAAGCGAAACAACAGTTGCACAGCAACGCAGATCCCAATCACAACAGATGCTACAGCGTTTGCTGAAGTCGCGGGAACGTTCTTCCATGACTCTGCAGAGTCCAGAACCTTGCAATGTTCATGTACGCGGCTGGAATAATGGCAGAGTCAACGAACCGCATCAGCTGCATGATCCGACATACAATATTGCCAATAAATACACGCGTCGATATCAACGCAAACACTGCAATATGTCGGCCGCAACAATTGCACGTAATCGTCATCACAACAATCGTCACAAATTACCGATGCAAAGTGTTAAAATCTTTCACAATCGCAACCACGCGTGTAGTAATGGAAGTGTAGGTAATAGTGCTGGTAACAGTGCCAGTTGCGGCAGTGGTGTTTTAACAAAATCCACCACTAAAAACACCACTACAACGACGAGCGTTTTTGTTAATGGTGACATTAGCAGTAACAGTCACAATTACCGTAGCGACAATAGTGTTAGTGATTGTTGTATAGGTAAGCCAGCAACAGTCATGACAAACAAACCATTAGTAGTCGATCAGCAATCATCGTTTACGCTTGCACAGCTGCCTCTGTATGTAGATTTATTAACATCTAATGGTAAAACGAAAATGAAAATGGAATTTGATACATCAAAACAAGCTACTTTCGGAAAGGTGATTTCGGTTAGCGCGGTCGTGCATAAACCTCCGTTAAGTAAAACTTCTGATGAACAGAAAAGTGTTTCAGATGCAGCTGCGCACACGGTACGCCAGCGCAAACTAGGTGCAGTGCATGGCAGCCTTAAAGATACGATTCAAATTGAACTAGAATGTTTCGCAGAGAATATGCACAACACTCATAACCAGCAAATAAACTGTGATATTGTAATGGACACTTTACCAGAAGTAAAGGATTTAATAAGTTTTGATGATGATGACATTGCTAAAGATACCGATACAATTTTTATGTCCAATACTTGTGATACCAATAGTCAAATTATAGATTTACTTTCACAACCTATTGTTGATTTACCTCCCTAAGCAGAGAAAGAGTTGAATGTGTCTGAAGACCTGGTAGAATATTCTCCTGCTAATAAGTCTCCACCTCCGGCACGAAGTAATGCATCAAGTCGAAAGACCAGTTTTGATTCAACATGCACAATTAGTTCAATGGATTCTGGATTTATTGAAATGCAAAACAAACTGGAAAATCCGAACCAATCATTATACAGGTATTAGATCCGAACGTAAATATAGGAGGTACAGATCAATGAATATAAGATAGATACAGGAATGATTTAGCAAACTTAGACAAAGTTCCCGACGTTGTTAGGAATATTAGGGAATTCTCTGGAAACCCTTCAGAGTTTAGTTCTTGGAAAAATAGCATAGATAGAATCCTCGAAATGTATGACTCCATGAAAGGAACGCCCAAATATTTCGCGATATTAAACACGATTCGAAATAAGATTGTCGGTGGCGCAGATGCGGCATTGGAGTCTTATAACACTCCCTTGAACTAGGAGTGCTTTACAAAATGTATTTCATTGCATTATAAAGATAAAACATATCTTACCACTCTAGAGTACCAAATGAGTACTCTAGTGCAAGGTGACAGCAAAGTACAAGACTTCTATCAGGAAGTGTATTCTTACCAATGTCTCATCATGAGTAAACTGTCTTGCATGGATATAGGTAGGGAAGCGCTAGATCTTCTTGCGCAAACATATCGCGACAAAGCACTAGATGTTTTTATAAGAGGCTTGTAAGGCAATATTTCATTGCAGCCAGCGGCTAGGAAACAGGGTCCTAATGACTTAAAATATTTATAATATTGCCTTTCTGATATTGAAAATCTAGGTAGAGAGTATAAAGATGAAAGTACTAAGTTTCGATTTAGCTTTTCAACACAAATGTTCGTTGCTTGCAGATAATCTTCACGATGATCACACATTAAGTAGTGTTTAATTCGGGCTTTTATCAAAATAGCAGAACCTCCACAAGCTCTATCTCGAGGGCCATTGGTATCATATAATATATAACCATTGATTTTAAACGTATTTCTTGAGGTCGAATATGGTTGCCATTCGTACTGTTTTTATCAGTACATGTACTGTTTTTTGTTTAAAGTACTGATTTATGCATTACAAGCAAATCAGTACGCAAATGTACTGATTTTTTCATTAATGTACTGTTTTTGTAATGTTATTATATATTAATTTTGTCCAGTATGTAGTTTGTCATATTGTCAAATTGTTTGCGATACAAATATTAATATAGATGTTCTTATGGATGAGTTATTAACATTGAAGATTTTCAGTCAGTCAGTACAAAAAAGAAGAAAAAACAGTGGAAGAAACATGAAAAGTGTTTCTAAATGGTGGTGCATTTACGAATTTAAGGAAATGTGTAATTTTATTTCTTCCATTCCACATTTAAACGCTTTTACAGAACGAGTCTTTAGTTTTCAAAGTGGAAAAAAGAGAGAAACAGGCTCCTAATATAAAACCTAGAAGGTGAGTTGCAGATAAAGACAAACTTTGGTTATTGTTGTAATGTGTTTTACAATTGAAGCCTGAAGACAAGAAAGAAATTGTAGACAATGTACAAAAGGCCATATATATTTTTAACTTGTAACATTGTAAATATTAATGTCCATACATATGTAAATATATTATTTATAAAAATAAATAGCATTATTGCCTTTTGCAATAATTACAATAATTAATAGTAATTAGTTGTAAATCACTTTTAAATAGTTTTTTTAAATTATTTTGAAGATAACTACATAACAAGCTTCGTTATTTCAAGTGTTGAAATTGTTTTTTAACATTGTTGTACTTATATTTGTTGCGTGGTGCTAAAAAGGCCAATGTCAAATAATTCATTTTTGAGAACATTAAAATTTTAGTTATTTTTTTATAGAAGAGTTAAAGTGAAATTGGCTAGCAAAACCCTTTTGAAGCTGTTCTCGGTTAAATTAGACATTGGCTGTTTCCGCATAATAAAAGAGATTCAGCATGACCTTTTAGTTGCAAAATGAAATTAATTATGCTGGTAGATATAGAAAAAAACTACTTTTATTTAATTTTACATGACCTATATTCAAAAAATTTAATAGAATAAAGGAAATACAATTTTTTTTTGCCTGTATTAAAACAAATGTTTCTTTGAAAAATATTAAGCCAAGTAACTAACAAGATATTAATAATCGAATTTTTAACAATTTGTTGTGTTTTAGATTTTTTAGTTATTCACTTTGTATTCCCGCTAAAAATATTTACGGAGTTGAATTATTGTTTTGAAAAAATTCAATTTTATTAATTAAATTTTGTCACTGTTTTAATTATAGAATGAATTCAAGATTTGGTTTAAAAAGATTAAAGCTTTTTATGTAAATATGCAATTTTATATTAAAAATGGATATGTACTGTTTTTTATGCAATTGTACTGATTTTTTTCTCTTATGTACTGATTTCTCTGATTTCAAAACTGGCAACCCTAAGGTCAAATGAGTTTCAGAAACCATCATTACATCAATCTGTTTACTTTTAAGGAAGTATTCTAGTTCATTTTTATGTTGGCGAATGCCGTTTGCATTCCAAAAACAAATTTTTAAGCAATTCATGGCTTGTTAAGTACAGCTTGCAAAAACATCGATTGCATTCTTAACATTTCCTGCATCATATTACTCATTGTGTTCGTAAAGTTAGTTACTGTTTGCACTAGTGTTTCCATGGTTTTTTCTAGACGACTTAAATTAGAAACTGGAGTCTCGTCATTATTTGGCAAATCACCTTGCATTGGCATATGGTTTGATTTTAGGACGTTAGAGTAGGATGTTCTGTTATTACCAGGCTAGTCTTGTAGGTTTATGAATACACATTTTTATAAGAGGTTTATAAGGCAAAAATATGGCCGTTTATATATATATTTTTTTTTTTTTTGTTAATTGTTTGTATTTCCTTTTTATAAACTCTCTCATTTTTAATTCCATCAGGGTAGCACGTTGTAAAACTATGCATTGAAATAAAACTCAAATTCATCTAAAGTATAAAATCAGTTTAGGTTGATTTATTTAATTTACAACAGGTTATGGGCCCAGATTCTGAAAGTTTTTAAGCTTATTTTTTATAATTCAAGATTCTATTACACAACAAAGTTTTGTCGAGCAAGAAGTATTATCTGGTCTCGTAAATCCAACTGATCAGGTAACACTAACTTCAAGTAGCTCCATAAATATTTCTGATTCCAAAATATACAACTTACATCATTTTGATAAACAAACAAAACGCAAACCATCGTATGCACTCATTAATGGTTGAACGAGAGGCGAATGAACGGAAAAACGAAATAGATAATAATTCGCAATTGTTTGTTTTGCAGACCATGACACATCAACAAAAATCTAAAAATGTTTCCTATACTGATTCTGGAGCAACAGATCACATGTCTTTTCAGAGTGAGCTATTCAAGAATGTTACACCAAGTTTTAAAACCGGAGATTATTACGTCAGAGTGTGATAGGTGATATTGAAGTCAGAAGTCAAGAATGCGGCCCAACACACACAATTAAGGATGTATTATTAGTCCCAGATCTTGATAAGAATTTCGTGTCTGTATCAAGAGCAACTGAACAAGGTATGGATGTTATTTTTAAAGAAGGTGGTACACGCGTTTGCTTCTTGAAAGGGAATTGTATAATTGTTTATGGCACACGTGAAGCAGGTTTATATAAAATGGACTTAACACCATTATCAGCTGTATTTAATGTCGCAGAATCATTGGAGTGCTGGCACGAAAGATTTGGCCATGTCAACTAGAGGAATGACTATAGATAAAACAGCGAGCGGGCTAAATACATATATCGAGTTTAAATAACTTTAAAAATGTATCTTTTTGTGAGGGCTGTGCATATGGAAAACAACATAGAATAAGTTTCCAAAAATACCAAGCTAAGCAGTCATCTAAGCCAGAAGAAATATTTAATGTTGACTTATGTGGGAAAATGAGCACGCCCACGATAACTGGAGCAAATTATTTCATGCTTCTAGAAGATGACTATTCTAGATTCTGTTTTGTATACTTTCTTAAAAATAAGACAGATGTTTTGTTAAATTTGATGTAATTTCATGCTGATGTGAGAGCTGATGGTCATGTAATTAGGAGGCTCCGATCAGATCGGGGTCTTGAGTTCTGCAATGACGCGGCAAGAAATTTTCTGGTGCAAAATGGGATTAAGCACGAGATTTCTACTCCACGAACTCCTGACCAGAACGGTTTTATAGAACGCCAAAATCGCACAGTGGTAGAAAGTGCCAAATCAATGTTGCATGCTAGAAGCTTGCCAAAATATTTGTGGGCTGAAACAACAAATACAGCTGTTTACTTAAAAAACCGAACTGCTTCTGATGTTATTGGAGAATGTACACCAAACGAGATATGGTATGGCAAAAGCCCAGCGGTAAGTCACTTGTGAATAGTTGGCTGTGAAGCGTTTGTACACATCCCGAAGGCGCAGCGAACAAAGTTTCAGAAAAACTCTATTAAATATATAATGGTTGGTTATAACGACCCCAGTAAAGCTTATCGTGTCTACCACCGACAAAGTAGAAAAGTTTTTTATTAAAAGAGACAATATATGCAATGAAAAATCTTGAAGACTTTAGTCAAATAATTGAAATTAATGCTAAACAACAAGAAGAGAGTGCAAAAGCGAATGATGAAATTAATGGAATTGAAAGTAATAATCAACAAAAACTACAACAAAGTGAGGAATTACAAACATCAGCGGATATAAACAACAAACCTGAAGACTATGTACGTGAGCAAAACAATCAAAGTCCATATAATACTAGGAGTAACAAAAACAAACATGACAATAAAATCAATCCTGAAGTATACAGTGTACAGCTGGAACCAACAACATTAGAAGAAGCATTAAAAGGGGAAGAGTGTGAAAAGTGGATCTC
Organism: Pollenia amentaria; assembly: GCA_943735925.1. Lineage (NCBI taxonomy): Eukaryota > Metazoa > Arthropoda > Insecta > Diptera > Polleniidae > Pollenia > Pollenia amentaria. The sequence continues at coordinate 87,449,749 of OX031010.1, read as the reverse complement.
AGCAATTAAAGATGAACTAACCTCCTTATATCCACCACCTGGATAACTATCTTGCAGCGATGTGGTGGCTTAATTGTCGGCTGTAGTGTCTGTCTTGGAATTTGAATCCAGACAGCTGAGTCGAAACCAGCGGCGCTCAGCATGCCTATCTTAAGGGTAGGTCGGGTGAGAGTGCGCTTCATGATGTGGTGGGCTATATAGAACGGGGATTGCGAGACAAGAAATACACATTGGCGGCATTGCTAGATATAAAGGGGGCCTTTAGCAATGTGAGAATAGAGGCCATAAGGCAGGCACTGAGCGATTTAGGGGTTTCGTTATTCTTGGTCGAATGGATAACTCTGATGCTTATCAGCAGAGTTAGTCACTCGGACTGGGGAAACGAGCGCTTAAGGAAACTCGTGACTAGGGGGCCCCACAGGGGGGAGTTCTCTCTCCCTTATTGTGGCTCTTGGTTGTCAATGTCGTTCTGGGACGTTTTGACAGGATAGGTCAGAAGGTCGTCGCCTACGCGGATGAAGTTTCTGCCGACAATTAGCGATGTCATTCAACGGGCGCTGGGCGAACTGTCAGCATGGGCGACTGATAAGGGTTTGGGAGTTAATCCGGAGAAGACAGAATTAGTTCTTTTCACTAGGAGGTACAAGGTGGAGAATTTTCGGCTGCCGGTACTAGGGGAAGTAGAGCTTAGGCTATCTGATAGTGCTAAGTATCTAGGAGTTTTTCTGGACAGTAAGCTGTCCTGGATGAGGAATACTCAGTAGAGATTAAGAGGGGTCTCAATGCCTTCTACATATGCTTGCAGATCGTCGATAGGTAGGAGTTGGGGACTCCGGCCGTCAGTTGTGGGATGGCTGTACACTTCTGTGGTTAGACCCATTCTTACGTAGGGATGCTGTGTTTGGTGGGAGGCATTGAAATTAGCTAGTCGGAGGGACCTTCTATCTAAGGCTCAGAGGTGTGGTTCGATCAGTATGACAGGTGCCTTGAGAAGTACCCCTCATGCGGCTCTGGATGTTATTCTTCTTCTTCTGCCTATAGAGCAGTATGTGATGGGAATGGCAGCAAGGAGCATTATTAGGCTGAGGGAGATAGGACAGTTAGGAAATTTCACGGAGGGTCACTCGCGGATCTTGAGGGAAATTAGTACTAGTGGTTATCACCTAGGCTCGCCCGGCTCTACGGATTATTTGGTTACTACGGTCGATTTTGGGCGTTTGCCAGAGGTGATATTGCCTTCTAGGGAGAGCTGGTCAAGGCAGAGCAGATTGTATAGGGGATTTGCTATTTTCACTGATGGCTTGAAGATGAAGGGCACGGGTGCGGGGGTCTACATTGAGGATCTGGACATCAGAAGGTCATATAGACTTCCGGACGACTGCAGTATATTTCAGGCGGAGGTTCTGGGGGTTCTCAGGGCCGTGGAATGGGTAGGGGCTAACATTGCCAAGGGCTCGGAGGTCACTATATATGTGGACAGCCAAGCGGCTCTTAGGGCCTTGATGGGCTGTTATGTAAACTCCAGGCTAGTGGACGATTGCAGAAGGGCTCTAGGAGGAATCTTAGGGAATTATGTTGTGAGGCTCTGCTGGGTACCGGGTCACTGCAACATCACAGGCAACGAGATAGCTGATGAGTTGGCAAGACTGGGCTCGGAAATGGAGGATCCTGACAGTTTGCAGGTGGTCAGGCCTCCAATGGGCTTCTACTTTGGGAAAATCAGGGAATGGATTCTGAGCGGGACTAATCGGGCTTGGCGAAGCCGAACGAACGGCCGAGTTTCGCGCACGCTGTGGCCGATGCTTAGGAGGTCAAATTTGGACACACTGCTGGGTATGAGTAGGGCTTGCATTAGGACCATGATAGGTATTATCACGGGCCACTGTATGATAGGCAGAATGGCGGTGAGAATGGGGTCTGGCTTATCGGATATATGTAGGCTGTGTGAGGACCCAGAGGAGTTGGAGACAGTTGAGCACTTTCTGTGCCACTGTCCCAGGCTACAGAACAGCAGGCTGAGGTGGCTAGGTAGCAGATTCCTGCACGAATTGGGCGATGTCTCGGGCTGCGGGCTCGAGAATTAGACGGGATTCGTAATGGAAATGACCTGGCTGCGCGGCAGGAGGCTGGGGACTGGAAACATCTAGGGCAGTTTTCCTGTTTGGTAGTGTTGTTTCTTTTCTTGTTCTGTCCGATTTCTTATCTTCCACTATCTTCCTTTCCTGTGCTTTCACCATTTACTTCTACTCTGTCACACTATATTTCTTTCTCTTCTTTCCTTCTTTCTTTCACTTATTAAGGCGTCAAAATGGACCATATTGGTCTCTGGGTGAGGGTGTGAAGTTTGCTTCACACCAGCCTTTCTAACCTAACCTAACCTAATCTCCTTATATAAAAACAATACCTGGATTCTAGTACCACGTTGCCCAAATATGCATGTGATTTCAAATCGTTGGATTTTCAAACGAAAATAATGGGTGATTCAAGTAGAGATATTTTTTTAATAGCCTTTTTTTGACAGATGGCGTGTGAGTCGTGTCATGCTGTCATGTTATTTTTGTTTAGTATTGTTTGGCATTTCATAATGGAAAGACTTAGCCTAAACAACGTTAGCAAATCGTTCAACTTTATTATGAAAATTCACGGTCTGTGAGAAATGTGTTTCGTGCACTTCGCTCAACTTATGGTCAACACAATCGGCCTATTGAGCGTACTATTCGACACCATCACCCATTTTGAGACCCAGCATTCATTATTGGATAATATTCGATCGAATGGACCACGTCCAGCATGCTGTGATGAAAATATAGCGGCCGTAGCTGAGAGTGTACACGAAGACCGTGGAGAGTCGATTCGGCGCCGTTCGCAGCAACTCGGACTGACGTATTGAACGACTTGGCGAATTTTCGTCGATATTTTAAATTGAAATCGTAAAAAATACAGCTTGTGCAACAACTGAAGGCACTCGACCTTCCCAAGCGCTATCGCTTCACGCTATGGGCTCTTGAAAAGTTCCAAGAAGATCCGACGTTTTCGAGGCAAATTTTTTTCAGCGATGAGGCCCATTTCTGGCTCAATGGGTATGTAAACCAACAAAATTTCCGCATTTGGGACGAAGAGCAACTTAAAGAGTTTACAGAACTGCCACTTCATCCAGAAAAAACAACGGTTTGGTGTAATTTGTGGGCCGGTGGATTCATCGGTCCATATTTTTTTTAAAATGATTCCGTTGCGAACGTAACCGTCAACGGCGACCGTTATCGTGCCATGATAACCGACTATTTGATTCCTGAAATGGAAGCTCGTGATCTCGGCGACATTTGGTTTCAGCAAGACGGCGCCACTTCTATCACATCGCATCAATCAATGGATTTATTGAGAGAACACTTCGGTGAGGACATAATATCACGTTTTGGGCCGGTCGATTGGCCACCAAGATCGTGTGATATCACACCGTAAGACTTTTTCCTGTGGAGATATGTAAAGTCTTAAGTTTATAAGGACAAACCCGCTTCGATTCATTCCTTGGAGTTGGAGGAAAACATCACGCGTGTCATTCGCCAGCTACCAGTCATTATGCTCGAACGAATCATCGAAAATTGGACTCAACGGATGGACCAACTGCGACGTAGCAATGGCCAACATTTGATAGACATTATCTTCAAAAAATAAATGCCAAAGAATGTTCTTTCAAATGATAACAAACATTCCCCATTAAATTTGAATTTTCTGTGTTTTTTTTTCTTTAAAAAAGGAGGGAACCTCGAAATGGATCACGACTTATAAGACAGATGGGTAAATAAATAAGAATAAAGCTCGTTTGGTCGTAAGAGGCTGTTCACAAAAGCGCGGTATAGACTATGATGAAATATATTCACCAGTTGTGAGATATGAGTCAGCGCGTTTGTTGTTGTCTATAGCTGCGGCACGTGAGTATATGTATATTGCGGGTGCTACTTCGCTTTGGATTTAAGTCGTTAAAAGGTCAACTTCCTATAGGTTTAGTATGGGGGAAAGTAATAAAAGCCATTAAAGGTCATCGTTGTTTTTTTTAGCCATTAAAAGGTCAACTTCCTATAGGTTTGGTATGGGGGAAAGTAATAAAAGCTATTAAAGATCATCGTTGATTTTTTAAGCCATTAAAATGTCATACAATTTTTAAAAAAGCCATAAAAATGTCATAAAATTTTTAAAAAGCAATAAAAATGTCATAAATTTTTTAAAAAAGCCATAAAAATGTCATAAAATTTTAAAAAAGCCAAAACTAGGGGGGAAATTCCTGAACACGTGTTAAAGTAGGTGAAATTTTTTAAAAAATTTCAAAACAAAGTAATAAAAAAGTCGTTAAATTTTATAGGAAAGCAATAAAGCTGAGATTTAGAAAAAAAAAATGTTGGGGGAGCAATGCAATGCACAAGTGTTGGGTGCATTGTTGAAGCCTTTCTTTTGTTGTGATCGATAGACGGACTTACTGTGTAGATGCACTTGAGAAAAGATGTGATTTAGTTTTGTGGATATGTATGCATGTAGATCAATAGGCAGACAGACATACTGTGTACTTGTCGATGCACTTGATTTAGAAAAAAGTTTTGTGGACAATTTTTTCAAAGCGCTGATATTAAAATTAATAATTTATGGGGTGTGAGATGATAAGGGTATTGTATTGGAGTGTGTCTTGAATATGGAGAGATACACAGACAGACCTTGAGGAAGAAATTGGAAAAAATTTTTTTTTTATTTTTGTGTGTGTTTTGTGGATTGTTGGGAGAAAATACACATTTCTGATAAGCCCTTTTTGTTGTGTGTTTATGAGTAGTCAGATGGAGGGATGTTGTTGTTTTGTTTGTTTGGGTGATCGACGAAAATATTATTGGATGGATAGACAGACAGACAGACAGACAGACAGACAGACAGACAGACAGATAGATCTTGTAGAAGAAATTGGAAAATGAAAATATTACTGATAAGCCTTTCTTTTGTTGCTTGTTTGGGTGATCGACTGTATAGGAAAAATTTTGGACAGACAGATAGATCTTGTAGAAGAAATTGGAAAAATATTTTTTTTATTTTTGTGTGTGTTTATTTGAAAAATTAATTGAGCGATTGACATGTGTTAAAAGCGTTAGTAAATGTAGGTCAATATTTTTAAACGCTAGAAATGTAGGTCAACATTATTTAAACGCTAGAAAATGTAGGTCAACAATATTTTTGTGTGTTTATGGATTGTTGGGAGAAAATACACATTTCTGATAAGCCCTTTTTTTTTGTGTGTGTGTGTGTGTGTGTAGATGGATAGATGTAAAAGAAATTGGAAAATATTATTGATAAGGCTTTCTTTAGATTTTTTTTTGTTTCTAAAATTATTGGATTGACAGAAAAAATTAAAAAAAACATTATCCTTAACTTTAATGAATTATAGCAAATAACATATGTTTAGACTATGTGTAACCAAAAATTTTTTTTCTATAAATTGTGAATTTATTGAGTTATTTATTACATTTCATTATAAATTATCAAACGATGAATATTAACGCGGAATTAATTGCTTCATTCAATAAATTAAATATGAAACATATTTTAAGTATAAAAAATATGGTAGATGGAAAGGACTATCCTATTACAGGAGCTGAACGAGTAACTACAAAATATGGAGATGTTATAGTCTTAGAATTGGATGGAGCTATGCTTTATCTTCCTAAAAGATTTAATGCCTTAACTGAAAACGATGTTGGGTACCTATCAACTGGCTCATATATCATTTCAAAGATTCCTTTAGATGACGAAAAGGATACCATTAATTATAAGCTGGAAATTAAGACGGCTCCTCCTACGAAAGGATATTATCCTTATACTCATTTTAATACATTTAAATAAAATAATTTTTTTTTTCAATAAAAATGATTAAACAATAAAAATAAATTATTATAAATGGAATATTTTATAAATTTAAAATTAAAGATATCCTGCGGATTTTCCACAGCTCTTGGTTTTAAGCCTATTGTCTGGTTGCATTATAAGGATAGGAACTTCATTGGATTGGACCGGGATGAATGGATAAACCTTATAAGCTATAAGGAATATATTAAGGCAACACTTAATCAGTATGAATTCCTAGATTGTATGAATCTAATTAATAAGGATGAAAAGAAGGATGTTTAATATACATTTCAGTATAGGAATAATATTTGCTATCTCATCCTACAACAGGGAAACCATAAAATAAAAATTGATCCTGAAACTTGGAAATCTCTGACTTAAATTGGAATATTCTTGACGACATTTTTAAGCTGGAATACAATTCTTCGCAAGCAAATTTTATATTTTTATTATGAACATTATATTCCTAATTGCTCTATTTTAAATAAAACAAATGTACAATATTATGAAATTAAAAATATAAATGAAAGAGATATAGAAATTGATTTAACCAGACTTTGTTATGAGTTTGGAAAAAAAATGCAAAATAAAATTAAAACAGATGTTAAAATCTATAGATTATTATTAAGAATGGATAATAAATAAAAAACAAAAAAAAAAAAAAAAAATATATAATAAAAAAAAAAATATATAAAAACAAACAAATATTTGAGTTTTTTATTAATTCTTTATTTTGAAATTTATTAAAAACTTTAAACATAAATGACCATAAATAAATGTATTAAATTTTTGATATCTTAAATAGTTATATTTAATGTTTTTACGAGATTACCAAAACTATCAAAGTATTCTACATTATCATTATTTTTATAAAATGCTACCCAATGTGTTCCATATCCTCTATTTGAGTCCAAGTTTATAATTCCATTCTCTATTCGGTGTGGAGTTTTAGGAAGTTTATCCCTCATATATACTCCTCTAAAATATGGAATATACTTCTTCCCAAATGTTCTCAAGTCCACATCTGTTAGTGGTCTATTAGGTAGCTGTTTCAATAGTTTTTTGATGAGGTATAAAATATTCCATATCCTTTCTTATAAGGTTTAAGATATAGACCTTTACCCATAACTATTGACTCTAATGTTTTGTTATGACGCTTACTTTCTTCGAGCTGTTGTCTACCATTTTAAGCTAAAGTAATAGTTTTAGCGATTGCTGACCCACCAGAAGCTATTGCTCCCAATGCTCCAAGGGCTGTTAGAATAGGAACAAGTGGTAGAAAACCGCCAAGTTTAGGTATGTTGATAATTCTAGGAATTTTTACTATAGATTTTTTTCCAAGAAATGAATGTCGGATAGCTTTTCGTGCAGTTTTAATAGCGGTATTGATGTCATTTGGTTTTTCCTTTTTTAAAATATCGGTTGCTGATTTAACGGCATTCTTAAAAATATTTCGTCGACACTTTTTGTTTTGGTTACCAGTTTTTACTCCCAAGCCCAATTTAACTTTTGACTTCATTGCGTTAGTGACAAGGTATGCGTTGAGTTTTTCTCCAAATGTACTATCTTTAGCTTTAACTCTACTCCAAGCTTTTTCTGCTAGTTCTTTATCTGCGTTATGTCGTTTATGAATATCAGTGTTCTGAGAATAAGCAATATCATGAATCTTGCAAGCTGCGTCCAAAGGATTGATACCTTTATCACCCCTTTGTAATCGTTTTTCCAATTTAGTTCCTGGTCCACAAAACTGATAACCCGGTAAATGAAGTTCAAGTGGTATCGAATTAATTAAGCTATTTACAAGTCCTTTTCCAAGGACGAATTGTTTTCTACTAAGTTCTTTATTTTTATACACAATCATTTATATATAAAATTGCTTTTTCTGAAATTAAAATAAAAAATTCGAAAGTAAATAAAACGTTACATTAAACAAACGTATGCTTTCAGTTATTAAGATGCGTTTGGTAAAACAACAATCGAATATTTCAGTAAGAAACTTGGATTTAACGGAAAACAGAAATGGTTTTAAACATAGCTGCCTTTTACCAAATTCTATTAGAGCACTAATAGTTGGTCCCTCAAACTGTGGCAAAACAAATATAATGCTAAGTTTAGTTGAAAGTCCGAATGGTTTAAAATTTAAAAATATTTATATATACTCAAAATCATTAAATCAACCGAAATATAAATATCTATCAAGATTAATTTCATCAGTAAAGGCTATGGGACTTTACACATTTTCAGATAATGAACATGTCATACCACCCGAAAAAGCTAAAGTAAATTCTATTATGATATTTGACGATGTTGCTTGTGAAAAGCAAAATAATATAAGATCATATTTCTGTATGGGGAGACATAAGGATATTGATTCTTTTTATTTATGTCAGACTTATACACATATTCCAAAACATTTAGTACGTGATAATGCAAATATGATTATCTTATTCAAGCAAGATGAATTAAATTTAAAGCATATCTACAATGATCATGTTGGCAGTGACATGAGTTTTAATATGTTTCGTTACATTTGCGGAGAATGTTGGAAGGATAAATATGGATTTCTTATAATAAGTAAAGATGATGAAATGAAGCAAGGACGTTATAGAAAAGGCTTTGATCTATTTATTCAGATTTAGTCATATATATACTATTAACTACATCAGACGTATACCTATTAATATTAAATACGTTTTTTTTTCCACTTGGAAACTGTTAAAATTATTCCACGAAGCTGTTTATCTGTTTTCAAAAGCTGTTTAGCTGTTTTAAGAAGCTGTTTAGCTGTTTTCAAAAGCTATTTAGCTGTTTTAAGAAGCTGTTTTCAAAAGCTGTTTAGCTGTTTTCAAAAGCTGTTTAGCTGTTTTTAAAAGCTGTTTAGCTGTTTTAAGAAGCTGTTTAGCTGTTTTCAAAAGCTATTTAGCTGTTTTAAGAAGCTGTTTAGCTGTTTTCAAAAGCTATTTAGCTGTTTTAAGAAGCTGTTTAGCTGTTTAAAGAAGCTGTTTACCTTTTTTTCATCAAAATTATAATCATGGAAGAAAATATTTTAAAAGAGTTGGTGAAATCCAAAAAAATTTTAAAGAAGAAATTTCAAAGCATACGACTTGGAGAATTGGAAAAATTCAATAATTTAGAAAGAACATTTAAACCTTTAACAGAACCTCTAAAGAAACTAGTCAAATTGTCAGATTCGTCAAATTTAACAATACCCACAGAAGAAAAATATAAATGTAAGCATAATACTAAAATAAAAACGGAAAATAAAACTATATTCACCAGCACCCCTAAGAAAACCTTAATGAAAGAGAAAAACATTAATTCAGCACCTAATAGAATTAAAATAGATAAAAAAGAAGAAGAAGAAGAAGAAGAAGAAGACTATAACAGTAATAGTGAAGATGAAGTAAACGATAAATCGAAAAATTAACAATTTTATTCTCAATCATCCGATTGGGAGTTTGATTTATCAACCCTAAATGGAAATAAAAAGCTTGACACTATATTTGGACCTCATAAAATGGAAAATGGAGACTGGAAATTTAGAAATTCTATTTTAAAGCTAACCGATGATAAAATAATAATAGGTCAAAAGTCTTGGGCACTAACCCCAGGGTTATACTCATTACTTTTTCATAAAAATCCAAAACAATTCGATTCGTCAGAGCTAGCAATATATAAAAATATTTTACTTGATACAAATGCACATCGAAGAAACTATGATCCTAATAATCAAATCAATGGAAACAGAGGTTATAAATATAAAAAAATAATAAATAAATTGTTTACTACAACTACTCACGTTGGTAAGGGTTTAATGGAGGTAAATCTTAATAAACCGAACTATATATACTGGGATAATCCTAATGAAATTGTAGACCGATTGAGGCTGTTAATAGCATCACAACATGCTGGTAACAATAATCATTCTAATGAAATAATATCTATAGTCGAAGAACTAAGGGAAGCAAATATAATTGAATAACTTTTAAATAAATAAAAAAAATTATGACTGTTGACAAATTTGGTCATTACTATAATCAAAAATATATAGGAGATATAACAAGAAACAACCTTTCAAAAAATTTCGGTATCACACTCAACGGAAATAATATTGATATAGAGAATAAAAGAATTTTAAATTTGTCACCTCCAATTAATGGGGCAGATGCTGTTAACAAAAATTATGTGAATACACAAATTACCCATATGCAAGAACATTTAAAAAGGGGTATAAACAAAGAAGTTTTAATTGTTCGAAATGAAATTAAAGATTTAAATAAAATAATTTCTAACATATATAGTGTAATGATTACGCTTTCATCACAGCAACAACAACAACATAATGGAAAAAAGAACGATAATAAATGAACTACATTCTAGAGCACGCAAAAATTTCTTACGACGCAAAGTAATTACAAAGGGAATTGATGATCTTTGGCAAGCAGACTTAGTAGAGATGGGCAACTATTCGACTATAAACAACGGCTATAAATATATGATAACAGTCATTGATACATTCTCCAAATACGCTTGGGCTGCAGCAATTAAAGCAAAAACCGCATCTGAAGTATCCAAAGCTTTTCAGAAAATACTAAGTAAGGGGCGAATACCTAAAAATTTACAAACAGATGACGGAAAAGAATTTTTTAATAAGGAGTTTGGTTTGCTAATGCGCAAATATTCAATTAATCATTACTCTACATATAGTGTAATGAAAGCTTCAATAGTTGAACGGTTTAATCGAACACTAAAAGGTATGATGTGGACAGAATTTAGTTATAATGGAACATTTCACTGGATTGATATTTATAAAAAACTAGTTGATCAATATAACAGAAAAACTCATAGTAAAATTAAAATGGCGCCTATTGATGTAAAACGTGAACATGAACAACATCTACTGAAAACTGCATTTAGCAGTTTAAAAATGTTTAAGTCATCACGATTTAAAGTCGGTGATTATGTTCGCATAAGCAAATACAAACATATTTTTGAAAAAGGTTATACACCAAATTGGACTACAGAAATATTTAAAATAAAATCGATACAGAACACCTATCCAATCACATTCTTACTAGAAGATTACCAAGGAAATCCTATAAAAGGGGCATTTTACAAAGAAGAAATACGTCGCACACGTTATCCTAATACATTTCTGGTGGAAAAAATTTTAAAAGAAAAAGATAATAAAGTATATGTGAAATGGTTAGGGTTTTCAAACCAACATAATTCATGGATTACTAAAGATGAAATATTATAAGAATAAGTATTTATTTTTAATAAATACCTAAATTTAATAAAAGAAAAAAACCCCAGCATTTTATTTCATTTAAAGTTTAGCACTCATAATGTCAATTACATTAGCATTAAGTGGCAATTCATCAGTTTTAACAGCAAATTATTTCCCTCCAATAGATCTAAAAGACGACTATGAATGCTCTTTAGTTGATTTTCATTCATATAACTCTATTCCTAATGTAGATTATGATAATAATTTATTTCATATAGGAGATAAAATAATTGAAATTCCTATTGGATCATACGAGTTACAAGATATTGTTGATTATATAGTTGGGCAGTATGAAGCAGAAAATTTCAATAAATCTATTCTGATTAAAGCAAATAATACTACTTTGCAAATTGAAATAACCTTTTCGCACGAACCTATTTTCTTTGATCGAAATCGATCTATTGGTAAATTATTAGGTTTTAGTAGTCGATTATTAGAAGCTGGAAGAAAACATGTATCAAATCAACCTGTAAACATATTAAGAGTTAATGCTATACAAATTCAGTGCAATATTATAACGGGAGCTTATATGAATAACTCTCCCGCACATATACTACACGAGTTCGCATTAGACGTACCACCAGGCTATAAATTAGATGTTATTGCTAATAACCTAATTTATTTACCAGTAAACGTCAAAGAAATAACATATCTCAAGATTTGGATTGTTGATCAAGAAAATCGTGCAGTAAATTTCAGAGGTGAAGAAATAACACTAAGATTACACCTAAGACCACGGAAAAAATGATAATTTACAATAAAACTAGGCACATTAACGTTAATAGAGACATTCCTACTAATCACATTAAAGCTACAAGACCATCATTAACGAAAGAAAATACAGCCTTTTTAAAATTGCTTAAGTTAAAAATAAAGAAAAATGTCTGATATACTCAATGTCATTGAAAAACCATATTCTGATGAAAATATAATAAAAAAAGATTATCATAGCTATGTGCCCTATATTCAATCATTTAAAAACAATGATGAAATTCGAATTACACTACAAAATCAAGACTTATATGTTCTTCCGTCTGAAAGCTACTTATATATAGAAGGAAACATACAAAACTCTAAAGGTGAAGAAGCATCACAAAATACTAGATTAAGGAATAATTGTGTTGCATACTTATTTGATGAAATACGGTATGAGATTAATGGTGTTGAAATTGATCGCACTCGATACTTGGGAATATCTAGTACAATTAAGAATTATGTCTCACTAAATGAATTTGAAAGTAATATGATGAGAAATGCAGGGTGGAATATTTCTGAAGACCTATCAATGCGAAAATTTAATTTTTATATTCCCCTTAAACTACTATTGGGATTTGCTGAGGATTTCAATAAAATAATTTTAAATAGCAAACATGAACTTATTCTTCTACGAAGTTCAAATGATGATAAGGCGTATTACTCAACAGATGCTAATGAAAAATTAAGTTTATCGATTAAAAACATAACATGGAGAATACCACATATTCACCTATCAGATGCACGAAAAATACAAATAATGAAGATTATAAAGGAGGGTGTTTCATTACCCATACCATTTCGCAGTTGGGATTGTTATTTTAATCCAACATTTTCGGAAGGCAGAAATCATAACTGGGATATTAAACTTTCAGTGAATAGAGAAAGGCCAAGATTTCTTTTATTCGTATTAGAAAATGATAATAAATATAAACACTCGGACTTAAAAAATGTTAAAGTACATTTAAATTCAGAATCCTATCCATATGATGATTTAAATTTAAAATTTGAGGAGAATCGATATGCTATTCTATATGACATGTACGCTAAGTTTCAACAAAATTATTATATGAGAGAAGCACAACCTCTTCTTTCCTGTGAGATATTTAAAAATATTCCAATTGCAGTAGTTGATGTTAGCTATCAAAATGAAATTGTTAAAAATGGACCTATCGATGTGAAAATTGAGTTCGAGACAAGCAGTCCAGTACCAAAAAATACAAATGCTTATTGTTTAATCCTACATGATCGTATGATGGAATACACACCTTTAACTGGAATTGTTCGAAAAATTATATAATCTTAAATACATTCTAATACTTACTTTTTTTTCATTTAATTTCCATTAAATAAAGAATAAAACTGTTGGTTTGTTTTTTTTAAATAAATTTTGGTTTTTTTTTTATTTTATGTATATATTTATATTTACATGTAGATATGTATAAAAGGTAATGTATAAATATTTTATTAAGAGTAATTATTTTCTAACTCTATTTCTTTAATTAACATTTCTAATTCATATTCACCATTACAACTATCTGATTGATAATGATGCCATGCATATGTGTTAATATTATCATTTTTAATATATCGCTTAGTATCATTAAAACTTAGTGCTATTTTATTTACTTCATTTGTTAATATAATATGTAATTTAGATGTAAACGTTTGCATAGAAGCATACACTACTTCCTTATTAAATAAAACATTTTTATACATTTCAATGCTAAAGTTTTCTACAACACACTTTTTAACCCCCTTAGCTTTTTTAACATCCTTCTCACAATCTTGAACCGCGAATGAGTATACTTTAGGTGCTAAGCCTACAAACTCTGTAATAAACCTACCCTCAGTCTCATCTTTCATCATTCCCAATACTTTTTTATTAACTAGTGGAAAGTTAAATGGATTATTTAATGAATATGAAGATGTGTCGAATAGTGTATTTAAATCATTTTTAATGTCAGCGTAAAAATCTTCCGTCTTTATTGAATATATGAAAGAATCTGTATCCATATAATTGAGGCTTATATTTGTATCAAATTTTGGTTTCATATATTCATAATGGAATTCATACATTTTCCATTTTGACAATTCTAGCACACAAAAACCTAAGTAAATTGGTTTATTATAATACGTCTGAGTTTTATTCATTTGCACAGTCCAAAGTGTATCAGTAAATTGAGATATGCTATGAAAATTTGGTTTTGCAATTAGGTCACCAACACCCAATTTATTGCGATTAGTACGACCCCATTCACTAACCAATCGCACGTCTTTTCTTTTATCGACATTTTCCATAGTTTTACCATATACAGCATTGTTAAGCAATTTAAAGAAATCTTTTTCAAATTCATTCTTTGCTGCTGTTCTATATTGTGTATTTAGGTCTATGTATGTCTTTAACCACGGTTTTTGTTTAAATTTAAGAATTCGGTGAACTTTTTGCAAAACCAATCCATTATTTAAACATTGTTCTAATGTTTTATAATGGATAACATAACTCTTTTTATCTGCTAAATCAGCTACTAGTTTCTCGTGTTTACTCCCACCAATTATTTTGTTTTCCGAGCAAAACGGCAAGTCATTGTGATAGTCATGACAGCTAAAAGGGTAAGCCAAATCGACTTCATAAATATACCCAACTTCTGAATCATGGGAAATATTTTTGGGGTGAACAAAATCATTTGTCCAAGTAAAGCCTCCATACGGAAGTGTTTCTGACATTGCCCAACCATAAAGATTATTTACATCAAAATATAGTATATACTCTGAAGGCTTTGTGGAATCATAATCATTAAGATATTTATGATTAGCCTTACTATACCTTTTACTACATTGTGTAAGTCCACCACGAATTCCTCGTTTAACGAAATTATACATTTCTAGATCTGTAAACAGTTCGAGTTCAATTTTTGTATATTTCAACATTGCATCCCATGAAAGGCCTGGTATGGTATAGTAATGTGAAGGATCTAGCTGATAAATATTATTACAGAGTTTCCTAAAGTTTTCAAATACATCTGTTAGTAGAAGCACATCAGTTTTTAAATATAGTTTCATGTAATCCATAATTGATTTACAATCAAACTTTTTCCAAATTTTTCCTGCAAGTAAATAATCTTCCTCGGAACAGTGTTTATCAGTTAAACTGCTGTAAAATGATTCAATTGGTGGGAGTTTATTTTCTTTTAATTTTTCAAATGAATCTAAATATTCATATGGAAAAACACCCTTTCGTTTCATTAGAGAAAACTCTTCCTCATCTATAAAATTTTCTTTAATTGAATTTTAATCTCCATCACTTAAATTGCTAGCTAATGAATCTAATCCCGCTGCCATAAATCTAAAAGAGTCTAAAAACCTTAGTTCAATTTTTTTTCCGGTTTTATACTTTCGTACTTTTTCAAGTTGTTCTTGAATAGTATGCTGAGGAATATTTTGCTTACGTTTTTTTAAATATAACCGATTTATATGATCATCGATTTCTTTATCAGTATATACCCGAACAGTATGAGATAAAGAAATGTATAGCTCCTTATTTATTGGAATTACATTTGTATCGCCTTTAATACTAAGTAATTCCTTAATAAATAAGTGACAATCATACTTTGAAAAATTGTGGAAAAAAATTGGAATGAAGTTTGGAATTTTATAATTTAAATTGCATGAATTATGTGCAGATCCTCTATATTTTCCTGATAAATGGCAGTGGTCTCTAACGACTAGTTCATCGCCTAGTTCTTTGTCGCAAATATGACAGATTTTGGAGTTTAAAAAATGTTCTTCTTCTAAGGGGGTTAATGGTATCATAGGTATAACCTTTTCAAAAAATTTCTTATATATATCCCTACACTCGTTAATTAAACTATCTATAAAATGTTGCCCTACATTAATGGTACTATCATTATTAGCAAACATTTGAAACTTATCTAAATCCTTATTAAAATTACACTTAATATTAAATCCATATGCACATGGCACATGTTTTCTTAAGAATCTAGAGTTAACACTATTACTACTTACATCTACTTCCTCTAGAACACATTCGAAATCTGCATACACTAAGAATGGAACTTCCATCTGCCTTTCATAATGCTGATATTTAATTATAGATTTTTCTCCCTACGGCATCTTGGGAATGCATTCTCCACACTCTCTCTCCTTATGAATTACCATTCTCTCTGGTATATTTGTATGGTAGAGACAACTATTGCAAAAAATTAAAGCACCTTTATGTTTTGAAATTTGGGAACTTAGTAGTCTAAGAGAAAAAAGAATTTTTGTTAATAAGATGTTTTGCACGATATATTTAAATATTTTGATAACTACCTTGAAATATTGTTTATTAGAATGTAGTGCATTTTATCACCACATTCGTCTTCCAGCAGCATAAGGTTTATATGCATATTTTTTTCCTTTTTGGTAATGTAGTATGGTCCAATAACAGCCTTGGATTTCCTATCAAGCCCGAACACATTTACACTTATATCAGTATTATTTCTTTCAAATACTTTAATATCTTTCACATCAGTAGGAAATTGCATTGATGTGAAATTAAGTGTTCTACCGCAATCAAGCTTAATATTATTGTCAGCAATATTTGGTATATTGTAAATTGTCTGCCTATGTGTATTAATATTATCACCATTATAAAATGCTGCTATTACACTCCATTTAAAGCAAAATACATCATTGTTTTGAATGTTGACACAAGCTTTCTTCCTCGCCAGCTCTACGAGTGTAGGTATATATTGGGATCCTGATAATGGTGATGCTTTATTTATGTTTATTTCCAGCCATTTAATTTGGATAAGAGTCCAACCAGAATCTCTTTCTTGGAACTCTGACATTTTAGCTTTAATTTTTTCAATTTGTGTTGCCAAAGCTAAGTCTACGTCATCCGCTCTCGATATACGCATCATTTCCGTACAATGATACATATTTGTTTCTGGCTTATCAGGATGTGCTGGTAACTTGTATCGAGCAGTAAGTTCCAAATTGAATTTCACCATTATGTGTTCGGCTAGACACATATTCAAAAGTTTTTGAATAAGTCTTTGACCCTCTTCCAAATACTTATTTAAATTAAGGTCTAGGTCTTCTTTTGGGAAACGGTATGTCTGGAGCCGTGACTTGAATGAATTTTTTATGCTATACATTTTGTTTCCAATTTCCTTTTGTATATTAATCCTGTGTGTGGGTTGTGAGCAATGTATAAACCATTGCTGGGACTGTATTAGAGTGTTACAAACCTTGCACATAATAACAGCTTCTGAACACGGTTCTAACTTTTGTTGTTTCGATGGTGTTATGAATGTGTCGGGTCCTACTAGTGATTGACGCTTCCTAGATGCAGCTGATGTTGATGGATGTTCATCCATTTCTTCTACTTGATGTTGTTGCTGTTGTTGTTGCGGTTGTTGTTGTTGCTGTTGTTGTTGCCGTTGTTGTTGTTGTTGTTGTTGCTGTTGAAGGAAATCTATATGGATTTCAACATGTTTTCTTTTTTCCATAGATGTCATGGATATATGATTACATATATCACATGGCATATGAATTGTGCTATGTTTTTTTAAAATGTTTTTATTTTTGTATAGATTTTGGCAAATTTCACAAATTATTCCAGTTGCCATTATTAATTTTAAAATTTTTATTTTTTTTTATATTTTTAAAATCACAAACTTTCTTAAGCAAGTATACTTTAGAAACTAAATGAAAAGAATATATTTAAACCTTATATATACTTCAAATATCTATACAGTCGATCACCCAAACAAACAAAACAACAACATCCCTCCATCTGACTACTCATAAACACACAACAAAAAGGGCTTATCAGAAATGTGTATTTTCTCCCAACAATCCATAAACACACAAAAATATTGTTGACCTACATTTTCTAGCGTTTAAATAATGTTGACCTACATTTCTAGCCTTTAAAAATATTGACCTACATTTACTAACGCTTTCAACACATGTCAATCGCTCAATTAATTTTTCAAATAAACACACACAAAAATAAAAAAAATATTTTTCCAATTTCTTCTACAAGATCTATCTGTCTGTCCAAAATTTTTCCTATACAGTCGATCACCCAAACAAGCAACAAAAGAAAGGCTTATCAGTAATATTTTCATTTTCCAATTTCTTCTACAAGATCTATCTGTCTGTCTGTCTGTCTATCCATCCAATAATATTTTCGTCGATCACCCAAACAAACAAAACAACAACATCCCTCCATCTGACTACTCATAAACACACAACAAAAAGGGCTTATCAGAAATGTGTATTTTCTCCCAACAATCCACAAAACACACACAAAAAAAAAAAAAAAAAATTTTTCCAATTTCTTCCTCAAGGTCTGTCTGTGTATCTATCCATATTCAAGACACACTCCAATACAATACCCTTATCATCTCACACCCCATAAATTATTAATTTTAATATCAGCGCTTTGAAAAAATTGTCCACAAAAATTTTTTTCTAAATCAAGTGCATCGACAAGTACACAGTATGTCTGTCTGCCTATTGATCTACATGCATACATATCCACAAAACTAAATCACATCTTTTCTCAAGTGCATCTACACAGTAAGTCCGTCTATCGATCACAACAAAAGAAAGGCTTCAACAATGCACCCAACACTTGTGCATTGCATTGCTCCCCCAACATTTTTTTTCTAAATCTCAGCTTTATTGTTTTCCTATAAAATTTAACGACTTTTTTATTACTTTGTTTTGAAATTTTTTAAAAAATTTCACCTACTTTAACACGTGTTCAGGAATTTCCCCCCTAATTTTGGCTTTTTTAAAATTTTATGACATTTTTATGGCTTTTTTAAAAAATTTATGACATTTTTATTGCTTTTTTAAAAATTTTATGACATTTTAATGGCTTAAAAAATCAACGATGACCTTTAATAGCTTTTATTACTTTCCCCCATACCAAACCTATAGGAAGTTGACCTTTTAATGGCTAAAAAAAACAACGATGACCTTTAATAGCTTTTATTACTTTCCCCCATACTAAACCTATAGGAAGTTGACCTTTTAACGACTTAAATCCAAAGTGAAGTAGCAACCGCAATATACATATACTCACGTGATATGAGCATTTACCAGTTTGATGTTAAGACGGCATTTCTGCATTGTAAATTGGAAGAGATATAAAAAAGATGAACGAGTAAATTGTAAATTGCGAAAGGTTCTTTATGGACAAAAGCGGGCTTCGTGCCAGTGGAATAAACGAACAGTTAATTTTCTTTGCAATTTCGGTTTTATCCAATCATCTGCATATTTGTGTGTGTTTTATTATAATGTAACAGAACTGACAACATATTTAGCTCTTTATGTAGATGACGGATTGGATTGTGGCACTAATAATTCTTTCATTTTAGATCTTCTCAAAGCTTTAATGATGAGCATTATAATAAAAATTAAGGATTCAACACCCATAAAATGCGACAATCAGATGGCAAGATCATTAGTACAAAATCCAGATTCTTTAAAGAGGACAAAACATATTGATGCTCAATACTTTAACTTGTGACATTCATGCGCAAGGTGTTATCAATGTTCAGTATTTAGAAGGTGCTAGACACCCAGCAGACATTCTAACGAAGGCGCTATCTAAAGAAAAATTTAACTCTTTACTTACCTTATTAAAAATGTAATTACAATATTTACATATACTTATATTTACAAATAACTTACGAAAGCGAGAGGGAGTGTTAAAAATAACGCTGTCAAAAGAGTGGAAACCTGTTTCGATTAAAATAGCATGATTTAATAAAATAAATTTAATATAATAAAACTTAACGAATTTTATATTTGTGTCACCAATTTATACATGAGCATTTTGAACAAACATATTGGGGTTCATTCCAAGCACTCCTTAAGTACGACCGATCAAAATATAGATTATAAGCTTCTACCACAGATTTATTTTTTACCAATTCGATGCGATGTTTTTTATCAACAAATAAGCCACAAATGTAACAAAAAAGATTACGCTTATTACACATATAATAAAATATTAAAAATACACTTCACTTAAGCACAATATTATTGTAAAAAATACCTTTATTTAAAAAAACAATTTTTTTCTAATTCGACTTTAAAAACACTAACTAAAAAACAGAAGTTTTGCAATTATCAAAAAAAATAACAGTATTTTTAAAAAGTACTTTCAATAATGTTTATTTTAGTGATGGGTCCGTGAGGGAATATTGACTCACACTCACTCATACAAGAGAAACATTTTCTAATCACGCACTGACATCGTGGCTCATTTTAGTTCTATACACATTCACAATCTCGTGATTAAGCTCAAACTATCGCGTGATTCACGTGAATAATATTTAAACACTCTGCGTCAGTGTTTTTCAAGTGAATCACGCAAAATCGGCTCACGTACTCATCTCTGGTTCAACGATCTTTTTTTTTTGCTTTCTTACACTTTCATGCGCTTTCTCTCATACTCTCTATACTTTAGTGAACTCCTTCACTCAGCATACTACAATCATATAAAATAGAACAAAAATTGAGCTATTTACAAGTACAATTGACTCGATTCTCTTAAATTTCGTTTGTCATTAGCAAAAATTCGAGTTCTTATTATTTTAGTTTTTTTTTACCTATATATTCAAATTAACTTGTTTAAAATAAGCGATTTGTATTGTATTAACAAAAGAAAAAAAATAGTATTTTTTAAGGAATTTTAATTGTTTTTTTGTTATAACAGCTCCTCATAAAAAGTACTATAACTTCCTCATTTCTCAACTGATTTCAACAAATGACGTCTCATTTTACTCAGAAAAATACTGTCTTTAATATATTTGTTGTCTTTAAACTTAATTCGGAAAAAAGTCTCGTAGAAATTTAAAAGTTTAAAAAAAATTAAAAATTTTCCATATAATTGAAAAAATCTATGCATATTTGCGCTACTATTGTATGAGAAGTATATATATTATAAAAAAAAAACAATTATTTTGCTTTCCAAAACCGTTTGAATTTCAAAAATCGGTTAATAAATTAAAAAGTTATAAATGTTTAAAAGTAGCAGCCTCAAAAAAATTTCTTTGGTCCATAACTCGGGAATTTGGAGGTATATTGAAACTTTTAAGCCCGGACTCGTAACATGCTCACCAACACCTTTAACGCACACTAGGTCATTTCAGAAGTGCTTTTCGAGTGTAGCACAGTGTAATTTATAGAAAGAACCCACGGAATGTATGCGTACATATGTATGTGTGTTGCTAATAAAATTTTATTCTGAAAGAGATTCAGTGAGTTTTAGGATTTTGTTTATTTAATTAAAAAATTAAGATTATGCAAAACTGAATATTGATAATCATACATAATCAATTAAACCACCAACTCTTTATGTGATATGTATGTATGTGTAAGTATGTATGTATATTGTGTATGCTACGTTTGAATAATCATTCCAACAGCTTAGTTTAAACTTTGAAAAATAATGCTGGATAAGTATTATGGTTTTGTTATTGTTTAGTCCCAATTTACATCATACGATTTTTGTCGTTTCTTCTTTGAAGTCAGTCTAATGTTAACATTGTACGAATTTTGTCGTTACAACTCCTTATGTATGAACGTAACATGGAACCAAGCCAAAGCACTTGCCGAAAATCGCAATAGATGGAAAGAATTCGTTGACGCCCTATGTTCAACAAAATGAACTTTCGTATAATTATTTATCATTACTATTTTTTTTTTTTTTGTTTGTAGTGATTAATATTTATTATGAATAAAGGCTTAAATATATATAATATACATATATATATATATATATGTATACATATATTTTGACACAACGAATGAATGAACAAAACGAATCGAAGAGTACACTTGCTTGTGAAACCCTTTTAATTCCTCTCTCCCCTCTCCCCTCTCGCCTATAAGGTAAGAATCGCAACGACAAAAATTGTTTAATATAAATTGGGACTTACTTTCAACATTTTTTAATTCCAATTTGTACATACATCCCACGAAATGTATGCGTATATATATATGTGTGTGTGTGTGTGTGTTTTCAATAAATCTTATTTCCACACTGGGTTGTCTTATGTTAATGCTACAATAAATACATGATATGAATGCCTTTAATTTTTTTCATAAAATCCCATGTTGTTATTTTTTATTAAACTAAATATCTTTGCGAATCATTAAATTTGAAGTGAAATGGCATCGACTTGTTAGTGCATATTTTGCTATAAATGCATATTTTTGCATATATTGCAGACATTGCATATTTTGAATACAAAACTTGTTTTGTTTGTCGTATTTTGCGATGCACCGTGTTGCAGAATAGATAATAGGTAACTGCGCTGATATTGATTTCTTATTGGAAATAATATTTTGCAAAGCTTCTCGCGATTTGCCGCTTATTAAGAGAAGTATTAAAATTTATTTCTTCCTCCACCGCCTATAATTACCAGGTGAGGAACGTGGTTGAAAGCAGTTATACATTATGCTGAACATTTTAACCAATTCAAGGATTCAACGATGGTGATGCAGTTTCATTAAAAAAAGCAAATTTATCAAATATAAAAGCTCAGATAATGTTTGTGTCTTCAAATTATGGATTTATCTCTGAGAATTTTGTGAATTTAGAGAAATCAAATGCATTGACAAAGCAAATTAAATTAATTGATAATGCCGTAAATAAAATGTATTCAGTAGGGCAACTTAAGTAAAATTCGTATCAAGCTTGATAAAGTTTGTAGAAAAAAGAAGGATTCAAAACAATAAAACAAACAGCTTAGTGGAGAATTAATATACCACAAAGGAACTACATATCCGCATTAAATAATGTACCGATCACTTCCGTCGCGTTGAACAGTAATTTTCTATGCTTAAAAGCTTTTTGAGGCGAAGCTGCCTTTACCTTACAAATACCTAAATATCTAACAAGTGACTTAATTTACATGATAATTTTGCTTGTGGGTTTTTCTACATATATATTTTTGTGCTTCACTTTATTTTAACTTCTACTTGTGTTTATTGTATTTTTGTAAATTTTTCTTCTTATTATATAAATTTTTTTTTTTATCATTAATAAATGTGTTTAAAAATTTTAAGTGCTTATTTTTCCAATTCTTAGCGAATATTTTTCTTTTTTTAGTGCATGTTTTATGCTTATAATGTTTTAACTGCATAAAAATTTCGCCCTCCTTATGATACAGTTTATACAGTATATGTTGTCGTGTGCACCCGGCAGTGGTTTACAAATAAAAACAAGAAGAAGGTAGTAGGCAACGCGAAACTTAATAAAAATATTATGGCAGATGGGACGAAAAAAATGGAACCGAACGTAACACAGGGTCTCCACCTGAGACATAAGATTTTTGTATCAGCAAACGTCAAATTCAATCGCTGAGAGCATTATCTTACGTGTGGACTCTCAAATAGTGTTAGTATTAATATTATAATAAATGTTATGAGACAGTTGTTATAAGAAAACTATCTTATAAGATGAGCTGTCAAAAATACACATGCATACACACATATAAAACAATAATAAGCCACCATTATTAAAATGTGTAATTTATTAATGCAAATAGTGCCAATATTATGAAAATGGTTAAAAATAACAATATTTTAAACTAAAAATAGAATAAACAAGTTAGAGTGCTATATTCGGCTGTGCCGAATCTTTGATACCCTCCACCGACAGGAGTGGGCTCTATATGATAAATACATACATATATATTATAAACTACTCTTCACAAAAACGATCGTTAGCATTAAAATAAGTTGCGGTTTAGACCTAAATTCAATTATTGACCGACAATAAGAAAATTGTATGCGTTTTTTGTTAGAACTTTGAACTGGCTTGAGTAAAATATCATGATTCGTAAAAGTTTTAGCCGAACTAAAATAATTTTTAGGAGCGTTATTTGTATTGGACCTATGGTAAATTATGGACCAATCATCCCAAAATTCTGAAGACTGATTTCTGGTATTACAAAAAATAAATTAGCATCATTTATTATGGTTTAAGGCGTACTAAACGGTTTTCCGGGAGTAGGGTTTATATGGGGCCTAGGGTAAATTATGGACCACTCTTCACGAAATTTGGCAGTGTGATTTCTCGTCCTATAAAACTGTGACGTACCGAATTTCAATTTGATAGCATTATTTATTACGGTTTTAGGCGTACTAAACGGTTTTCCGGGAGTAGGGCTTATATGGGGCCTAGTGTAAATTGTGGAACGATCTTCAAAAAATCTTACAGTGTGATTTCTGGTCCTATGAAACTGTGACGTACCAAATTTAAGTATGCTAGCGTTATTTATTACGGGTTTAGGCGTACTAAACTGTTTTCCGCGAGAAGGGTTTATATGGGGCCTAATGTAAATTATGGACCGTTCTTCAAAAAATTTTACAGTGTGATTTCTGGTCTTATAAAACTGTGACGTACCAAATGTTAGTATGCTAGCGTTATTTTTTGCGGGGTTAGGCGTACTAAACTGTTTTCCGGGAGTAGGGTTTAAATGGGGCCTAGTATAAATTATGGACCGATCTTCAAAAAATTTTACAGTGTCATTTCTGGTCCTATAAAACTGTATCGTACCAAATTTTAGTATGCTAGCGTTATTTATTACGGTTTTAGGCGTATAAACTGTTTTCCGGGAGAAGGGTTTATATGGGACCAAGTGTAAATTATGGACCGATCTTCAAAAAAATTTACAGTGTCATTTGCGGTATTATAAAACTATGACGTACCAAATTTTGATATGATAGCGTTATTTATTACGGTTTTAGGCGTACTAAACTGTTTTCCGCGAGAAGGGTTTATATGGGGCATATGGTAAATTATGGACTGATCTTCACGAAATTTAACATTATGATTTGCAGTCGTATAAAGCGAATTCGTGCAACATTTTATGTCATTCCGTGCATTATTTCACCATTTATGTTAGTTTTTGTATCAAAATTATCAATTTTTTTTGGGTAGTGGTTCCACATTTTGATTCATAGTTCTGATCCTACTAAACCGATGTTGCTGGATTTCAATCCCAAACTGCTTAGGATAACAACAAGCAATTTGAGACCAAGTTTATTCTTTTCTTTTGCGTTTTTCGAAAGTGAGCGTGTTTTCAACAGACGGACAGAGGGACAGACGGACAGACAGACGGACATGGCTAAATCGACTTAGAATTATTCAAGGAGCCAGAATATATATACTTTATGGGGTCTTAGATGTATTATAAAAAAGTTTCACACGGAATAACAAACTTAGTATACCCTCATTCACCACAGTGGTGGTGGAGGGTATAAAAAGATACAAGTTTACTGCACGAGAATCAGTCGATTATGAAATCTTATTAGAAACGTGTTCCCCTTGTTTGATATTAAAATTAACATGAAGAAATATATTCTGTCATTCTGCCGACGTTCTCTCAGATATTATATCAGATATTCTCTCAGGTGGAGACCCTGTGTAAGGCTTGGGCTAGGTTTCTTGGGCGATAAAAATGAAAATGGCGGTCCTTTTTACCTTTTCTTTTGCCGGTGTAAATAAGTAGATAGAGCAAGTAGCCAATGTTACAGCAGAATTTTAATAAAAAAAATAAAACCATAAACAATAAAACAAAAACAAGGTTTTAAACAACGTTTGTTTGTTTTTTTATTGGGAAAGAGAAGCCTTTTATACTAGTGCTGAAAATTAGAAATAAAAAAAATAAAAAGTGCAAAAGTAAAAAAAGTTTGAAAAAAGTACATTAAAGTCTTAAGTAAATTACAACTTTAAACTTTTAAACTTGAGAATTAATTATAAAAGGAGGCAATTGATATAATGAAACAACTAAAACAAAACCGCCAAAGCCACCCCATCCCGTGCTCCATTCATCGAGGGAGAAGCTGTTTAGCACCACCACTCCTGGGGTTGCTTCTGGCATGCCATTGGTTTGCTACACTCGTAAGTCACACTCGAACGACCATCCCTTTAGCATTATTTTTTTTTAAACAAAAAAAAAAAAACAGAAAAAATATTATAAGTTAAATATATTTAAATATATATAAGTAGGTTCTGTCTGTCGCGCTCGTTGAAGATCGACGTGTCTTCTAAGCTCGGCATACGGTTTATTTTTTACATAAACGTGAACAAATAAAATATTTAAAAAAAACAAAACACAAGGAAAAGAAAAAAATATATGTATGTACATTAGGGAAGGTCAATTTGTTCGGGCCCAAAAAAAGTGGCAAAGCGTATAGCAAAATCGTTATCTACGGAAAATTCTAAGAATTTTTCCTAACGAAACCATGGATCTAAAATCAGAATCGAGCTTCCGGTTTTTGACTTGAAAATGTGGTGCTCAGGAAATCCGAAAAAATGCTACTTTTTTGGAAATATTTATTGCAATTGGGTGAATAGTTGACCTGTATCGCAGAAAGAGGGCTTGTTTTCTGTATTCTGTACATAAAAACTTGGTTTAGAGGTTTTTGTCAAAATAATCATAGTCAATCAAGCTAGTCAAATAAAAAAAATGTGTTATATTTTTCTAAAACTCACTTTTCTATTTCAAAAAATCACTACCTTTTTAAAAAAGAAACTGAATGAAAAAAAGAAAATAAAATTAACAATTTCAATATAAATGTATTTAAAAGAAAAAATACTGGCTAAAGCGCGAATTAAACCCTGACATCCTGGGTCACAAAGCACGACATAACCACTAAACCACAACAGTGCTTATTAACTTATGCGCTTAATACTAGTTTTTGTATATTTTTAAAAATTACTTGCTATTCTTGAAAGCGCGTCGAAAAAGTGAAAATTTTTATTAAAAATAAAACAAAGCTTAAAAAATAATTTTTGTTTACCATACATTCCTAAAATGGAATAAACGTGAGAATTTTAACGCGTTTCTATCTCTTTTAGAAACGGTAAATTGTGTGATACAACGAGAGAATTACAAACTTTTTAAATTTCTCATTACCTACTTAGATTTTTGTTTTCAAATTAAGTTTTTATTAAGTAAATATTCTCACTACACCATTTTAAATTTTATTTCAGAATTTTTTAACTGTATTTCAGAAATTTCCAATTCAACTTCTAACATTTCCAATTGTATTTCAGCAATTTCCAATTGTATTTCAGAAGTGTCCAATTATATTTCAGAAATTTATGTTTTTATAGCTAATACATTTTTCTAAAATACAAATGGACATTTCTAAAATACAATAGGAAATTTTTGTAGTTGAATTGGAAATAATGTGGTTATTTTTATCTATTCCAATAGTCGTTTCTTTTTTTGGTTGATTTGTGCAGTTTAAATCATTTAAAATTAGTGCTATTTTAACTTTAAATATCAGTATATTTTTAAATTTAACTGAAGTTTGTCAAGCATAGAGCCGTCAGCAATGTCTATTGGCTCATCAGCAATGTCCATTGCATGTTCGGAGGAAGTGGAATTTGCAGCTTTTGTAAATTCCCAATCAAGTTAAGGTCACATGCCAAATTACAATTGTTGTGCTTTTGGATTGGCAAGTGACTTCTCCGAGCTTAATTAACCTACAATACATGATGTTTTGAAGTATTATTATTTTTTGAGCGATTGTTGTTAAGCTAAAAACAAAATGTTTTCATATGTACGTTTTACCTCGCAAGTTGCAGATAGATTGATTGTTATATGGAAGAAATTGGATATTGCTATTATTAGTGAGAAAAGTGTTGCGAATAAGCTTAAGTCCTTGCTAAATAGGTACGCTAAGGTAACAAGAAAAAAACCAACATCTGAAAGTTACAAAGCCTTCTTAAAGACAATAGACAACTTATTTTATATCGGAAAATGCCAATGCGATTTAAAAATACACCTTTGTTTGTGTGGATTGATTCTAGAACAATTAAAGGAGTTCATGCTAGATCAGCACACTAATAGAAAACATACCATTACTGAACCTGTTGCAGAAATGTCTGAGTTGCTTACAACACAGCCATCAGCTAGTCATGAACCAACATATAGGCCCGAAACGTCAGAAATGTATATTGATAATGAAATCGAATTTCAAGCAAAAGAAATTCCTTTAAAACGAGGGCCATACTCGGAAAGATACACTACTCTGAATTTTGCGATGGCTTGCGATAGGTTCGGCATTTCTGACAGAGTTGCTTTGGTCCTAGCAACGGCTCCTTTTAAAGAAATTAAGTTTAAGGACAAAATGGGGGAATTCATTGTAATGGAGAAGGCCAAAGTCGCTCGTGAAAAAAAGAAGTGCAGAGCTTATGTACGTCCACAGCAATTCAATGACTCTGATATCATAGCGTTTTCCTTTGATGGCAGAAAGGAGAACTCCTTAGCAAGGGTTAATATTGGAGGCAAGTATCATACAAACCTAGTGAAAGAGCCACATATAGTCATTGTTCAGGAGCCAGATACCAAATTGTTAGGTCACATAAAAGTAAATGCTGAAACAGCTGAGACTAAACAGAAGCAAATTTACGACTTCTTTGTCGAAAGGAACTTTTACCTTTCTAATTTGATCGGGATTTGCGGCGATGGGGAAGTCACTAATACTGAAAGTCGAAATGGAATACTTCGAAGGTTCGAGACGATGTTAAATAGACCATTGCATTGGTTTGTCTGCTTATTACATTTTTATGAGTTGCCGTTTCCACATTTGTTCTCCGTGGTAGAGCAATCAGCCACAAGGGCGCCGAGAAGGTCCTGTGTGAATTTGACTAAGCTAATAGAAACTAATAGATCCAATCTGCGATGACGGTGTCGAATGTACGCCGCCCAGCCAAAGTGAGTTGAAACTAGCTATACACCGCCTGAAGAACAACAAGGCTGCGGGCGCCGATGGTTTGCCTGCAGAGCTATTTAAGGCCGGAGGCGATGAGTTGATTAGGTGCATGCATCAACTTATTAGTACTATTTGGCTAAAGGAATGCATGCCCGATGAGTGGAGTCTTAGTGTGCTGTGTCCCGTTCATAAAAAGGGAGATAAATCTGCTTGCGCCAATTATAGGGGGATAAGTCTTCTTCCCATCGCTTATAAGATCCTGGCAATAATATTGTGTGAACGACTAAAACCAAAAGTCAACGAAATAATTGGCCCTTACCAATGCGGTTTTAGACCTGGTAAATCCACCTCAGACCAGATATTTACATTACGCCAAATCCTGGAAAAAACCCACGAAAAGCAAATCGACACCTACCATCTGTTTGTCGATTACAAGGCCGCTTTTGACAGCCCGATTCGAGCAAAGGTATATCAGGCCATGTCTGAATTTGGCATTCCGGCAAAGTTGATAAGGCTATGCCAGATGACTCTAACTGATACGAAATCATCAGTAAAAATTGGAAATGATCTTTCCGAACCGTTTACCACCACACGGGGATTCAGACAAGGTGACTGTTTATCGTGCGACCTCTTTAACATCGTATTGGAAAAGGTGATACGCGACGCTGCAGTTAATAGAAATGGCACGATCTTCACCAAAAGCCACATGCTCCTCGCATATGCAGATGATATTGATATCGTGGGAAGAACATTGCGAGACGTAACTGCTGCCTTTGCAAGTATTGAGAAGGAGTCACAAAAAATGGGTCTGGCAGTTAATGAAGCAAAAACAAAGCTAATGGTTTCAACGAACAGAAAATCTACTAGATTGGATGGAACTGTGAATGTTGGTAACTTTAACTTCGGGGTTGTGGAAGAGTTTTTGTACCTTGGATCCACCATAAATAAAACCAATAACACCAGTCTGGAAATTCGAAGAAGAATTATACTAGCAAATAGATGCTACTTTGGGTTGAGCGGGCAAATCAAATCTAAAGCTCTCTCCCGAAACACAAAAATAACACTCTACAAGACACTTATACTACCTGTGCTTTTGTATAGCGCAGAGGCATGGGTACTTGCGCAGGCAGATGAAGCTGTACTTGGTGTTTTCGAGAGAAAAATTCTTCGAAAAATATATGGACCGGTGTGTGTTAGCGGAGATTATCGGCATCGTATGAACCATGAGCTGTATGAGCTGTATGCCGACATTGATATAGTGAAGCGCATAAAGCTACAAAGACTGCGCTGGCTAGGACATGTTGTGCGAATGGAAGAAGATGCTCCGGCTAAGAAGATTTTTGAATACGATCCCGAAGGTATGCGCAAGAGGGGACGGCCGAAGCTCCGCTGGAAAGATCAGGTTCAACAACAACTTTCTGATCTGAATATCCGAAATTGGAGAAAAAGCGCAGAAGATCGAAGCGCATGGAGATTAATTCTTAACTCGGCTAAAGACCTACCCAGGTTGTGAATAGCCACTTATGTATGTATGTATGTAATAGAAACTTGCGAGCAGCAACCGGTGAGCAAATAAATATTTTAACTTTTATAAAATCTTTGTATAAATTTAAATTTATTGGAAAAAAAAACTTGTCGTAGGCTGTAATTGATTTTCAATCAATTTCTTTGAGAAGCATGCCACCACCATTGGCAACTGAAGTTAAACAGACACTTTCCACGGACGTAAAGTTTTTATATCGCATAGCGAATGCAGTTGCTAGTGGTTTCTGTCCCGAAGATTTAGCTAACATAAAGCCGGGACCAATAGTCCACTCTAAATGGTCAACAAAAGCCCGCAGAATTTTGCGATTGTATGTAACAACTAACTCACCATCGGAAAAACTTGAAAATACTATCAGAATTCATTATGAAAGTTTATGTACCAATGTACTTTAATGTAAAATTCTATAGTTCAGTCATCTACGGGAGTGCACTTTTATTTAAGTTTATACGGTCGACGCAATATTTACCGCCAAGTCATAGAGATATTGTTAATAAGGTTTTGCAAAATAATGCGTACTTTGCTCACCCGGAAAATGTTTTATTGACAATGTTTTTCGATGACAGAAAAGCCGCCAACACTTGCCCTTACCAAAAACCTAAAATAAATTTTGATTGCTCGGACTACGTTGACATGATTGACTTATATGACGATAGTATTTTGTCTCAGCCGCCATTTACCACAAGCACCCCTTACGAGCATTTGCTGGGATACATCGAATTTCATGATCCACCGTTTACTGATCTAGGAATACCGGCACATATTCAGGGACTCATGCGTGGACCCAGGTGAGATAAAAACGTTTTTAGAAGAGAAGGGCTTCAAAATAAAAAATGTAATAAACATTAAAAATAGAGAAAAAAAATTACCAGCGACATTAAGGTTAAAAAGAACGAAACGCACCCCATTTACAATCTGAAATATATCCTGTATAGAAAAATAACAATAGAGGAGCCGCACAAAAGGAATGGTCCCGTTCAATGTTTAAACTGCCAAGAATTTGGTCACACTAAGGCATACTGTCATCTAACCCCTGTTTGCGTCGTATGTGGTGAATTACATGGTACAGCTCTCTGCGATAAGTCTACAAACGACCCCAATGTAAAAAATGTAGCAACTGTGGTGGTAATCATACTGCCAACTATAAAGGATGCCCTGTATACTCTATCGTCAAGCGCTCGGTTGGACCGAAACCTAATCCCCCTCAAATGCAGGCAATTAATCAAGTTTACATTAATGACGTTCAGGTACCGCAGCCTAGTAATAACAGAACATCCTACGCTAACGTCTTAAAATCAAATCATATGCCAATGCAAGGTGAGTTGCCAAATAATGATGAAACTCCAGTTTCTAATTTAAGTCGTCTAGAGAAAACCATGGAAACATTAGTACAAACAGTAAATAACTTTACAAACACAATGGGTAATATGATGCAGGAAATGTTAAGAATGCAATCGATGTTATTGCAAGCTGTACTAAACAAGCCATGAACTGCTTAAAAATTTGCTTTTGGAACGCAACCGGCATCCGCCAACATAAAAATGAAATAGAATACTTCCTTAAAAATAAACAAATTGATGTTATGATGGTTTCTGAAACTCATCTGACCTCAAGAAACACGTTTAAAGTCAATGGTTATATATTATATGATACGAAGGACCCTCGAGGTAGAGCTTGTGGAGGTTCTGCTATTTTGATAAAAAACCGAGTAAAACACTACTTAATGTGTGATCATCGTGAAGATTATCTCCAAGCAACGAGCATTTGCGTTGAGGAATTATTTCGAAACCTAGTAATTTCATCTTTATACTCCCCACCTAGATTTTCAATATCAGAAAGCCAATATAATAAATACTTCAAATCATTAGGACCCTGCTTCCTGGCTGCTGGCGATTATAACGCTAAACACACTTTCTGGGGGTCACGACTTATTACACCTAAGGGTCGTGTTTTGTTTAACACAATTTGTAAAATGGACCTAAATGTGGTCGCGAGCGGACAACCAACATATTGGCCTACTGATCAGCAAAAAGTTCCAGATGTCATAGATTTTGGCGTGGTTAATAATATCGCCATAGATACGATTCATGTGGAAGCGTCCCTAGAATTATCTTCCGACCACACACCTACAATTGTTACTATAATGAATCCAAATAGAATCGTATCTCCGTCTGGTTACTTATCGACATCAGCCTCACAAATAAATTGGTTAAAATATAAAAAATATCTTAGTGCCCATTGCACAGAAAATATTCCGCTTAGCACACCGGAGACCGTGGTTCTCGCTATTGTTAATTTTGACAGTTATCTCAAACTAGCTGTTCAACATTCCAGCATAACCCTCAAAAAAACCAAAAACAAAATCATATATTCTACAGATGTCGAGCGTCTATTGACTGAAAAAAGATGAGTTCAAAGAGAGTGGTAATTGCACAGATCCCCCCAACTTAAGACTTTATTAAAAGAGTGCACAAAAAGGCTGAGAAAGTTACTGCAGTCTCAGAAAACTTCTTCCCTGGAAAAATATCTTAAGGGACTGGGTGCAACTCCACAATCAGACTACTCATTATGGCGTGCAGCTAGAAGCCTCAATAGACCAGTTATCTCTAAGCCACCATTGAGAAACTTGAATGGAAGCTGGGCAAGAAATGATATTGAAAAAGGAAATCTGTTTGCTAATCATCTGAAAAATGTATTTACCCATAATATATTTCATGATATAGCAGTCGAGTTACCGCCTGTAAATGTTAGAGCAGCTTTTCCCCTAAGATTCGAGTTTAAAGAAATCGAAAAGGCTATTCGGGATTTAAACACCAAGAAGGCACCCGGTATTGATAAGATCAGTAATAAAATGCTTTTTGAGCTACCAAGTATAGCGAAGAAAATTATTCTTTTTATTTTTAATGCTATTTTACGCCTTCAATACTACCCTCAGGAATGGAAGGTTTCCTTAGTAACCATGATACCAAAGCCAGGAAAGGATCACACAAAAGTTGAGTCATACAGGCCTATTAGCTTCTTATCTAATATTTCAAAGCTATTTGAGAAACTAATAGTGTTAAAATTAACGCCGATTTTAAATGAAAAAAGATGTATTCCTAATCATCAATTCGGGTTTAGAAGAAAGCACAGCACAATTGAACAACCTCATCGAATAGTAAATGTAATAAGAAAAGCCTTCGAAGAAAAAAAAATATTGCTCAGCACTCTTCATCGATGTGTCTCAAGCTTTTGATAAAGTCTGGCATGAAGGTTTACTACTGAAATTGCAGCAAAACTTACCAGCAAACATACACAAGCTGTTAGAAAACTACTAAGTCGGTCGTCAATTTATTATAAAAGAAGGCGATTTTTTAAGTTCTCCTCAGCCAGTTAACGCTGGAGTCCCACAAGGCAGCATCGTGGGCCCTCTATTATACTTAATTTATACTTCGGACATGCCAACAAACAGCTACACATAAACCTCAACATTTGCGGATGACACAGCCTTCCTAAGCGTACATGAAAACTGTCAAGAAGCATCTCGTTACTTACAGGATCACATATTTGAACTGGAAAGGTGGTTAATACAATGGAGGATAAAGATCAATGAGCAAAAATGCGCACATATAACATTCACATTGCGTCGGGAAACATGCCGTCATATTAAAATCAATAATCAAATAATACCCCAACACTCGCATGTAAAATATCTCGGTATACATCTAGATCGGCGTTTAACGTGGAAATGGCACATAGAAGCAAAACTAACTCAAATGAAACTAAAAGCAATTCAAATTAATTGGCTCATTGGAAGAAATTCTGTTCTTAGTCTCGATTGCAAACTTCTACTTTACAACTCTATCTTAAAGCCAATTTGGTGCTACGGTATTCAGTTATGGGGCACTGCCTCTGCTTCTAATATCGAAAAAATTCAAAGGCGCCAAAATAAACTTCTTCGAATAATCACAGCCGCTCCGTGGTATGTCAAAAACTCAAATATCCACAAGGATCTCAATGTGCCATTGGTAAAAACTATGATAACGAAATATGCAGTAAAATATTTAAAAAGGCTGGAACTGCACCCAAAGCCATTAGCTCGAAATATTTTAAATTATGGCGGCCACACTCGCTTAAGAAGAA
Source organism: Pollenia amentaria (assembly GCA_943735925.1). NCBI lineage: Eukaryota > Metazoa > Arthropoda > Insecta > Diptera > Polleniidae > Pollenia > Pollenia amentaria. The sequence continues at coordinate 87,415,394 of OX031010.1, read as the reverse complement.
GAGACACTGCAGCACTCACCCAATCAGATGAGCAATAAACACCTAAATATGTAAACAGAAACCGTGATGACGAAATCTTTTTTGTCTGGCACTGGCAGGACATAAAGTAAATATTAGGATAAAATTTGATTAATTATTGTTAGTTCATATTTAATATATGAAGATTCAATAAATAAATACTGATAAAAAAAAAAAAATATTCAGGGAACTGAGCGATTTGTACAATTGCTTACCAATGTTTCCCAACGTGCCATAGAATGTAATCGCGATGATATTTGGCAGTTACTATTGAAAGCCGCAACAGAATACCACGAATGGATAGCAAAAAAGGTCTTGTACGTAAGCTGCCGCTATAGGCCGAAACTAAATTTATTTTTATTTTTTTATTCGGTTCCCCTTCTTTAAGTTAGAGAATTTTCGAAATAAAATAGTGCGTTTTACTAAAAAATAGATTAATAATAAAAATATTAATTTTTTTTAACTTTTCGTTTTCAGTTTTTGCTTAAATTTTTTTAAAATAAATTTTTGTTTAATAAGGTTTTGAATCAATTGTTTTATTTTTAAATAAATTTTGAATTAAAATTTAGTTAAATTATTTTATTTAATTTTTGGGTCGTCTGTCGCGCTCGTTGAAGATAGACGTGTTTTCTAAGCTCGGCATACGGCTTATTTTTTTTTATTAAAACTTGAACAAATAAAGTATTAAAAAAAGTAAATAAAAGAAAAAAATACATGTATGTACATACATATATACACATTTTTTATTCACGGTGTTGATAAACAATAACAAATAAGAAGAGCACAACTGTAAACGGTAAAAAAAATGATTTTACTATAATAAAAAATACAAAACCTGCAAGCGGTGCCTCAGTGGCAGAAACGATTTTAACAAGTGATGAAAAGATTACCCCCAAATCAGGCATGATGGAAAACTCAGTATCACAGGTAAAAAGTGGTCAAAAGCCTCAAGTACAAGTTGGAATTGATAGGTACATAACAGTGCTAAAACGGGCTCGCAGCCCAACCTCTTCTGCAGTTGCTTCGGTCCCTAAAGTTTTAAAAGAGGGTACATCTTATAGAATAAGTTCTCAAAATCGGTTTGCAATTTTGGAAGAGGAATCCTCGGAAGCACAAAACGTTACCAAATCTTCTAAGCCACCCCCGATATATCTTAGAGAGCAAAACTCAAGTGATTTAATAAAGAATTTGATCTCGGTAATAGGTGAAAATTCTTTTTATGTAGCTGCAATAAAACGTGGTAGTATAAATGAAACGAAAATACAAGTTAATCGTGAAGATGATTTTCGTAAAGTAATAACTAAATTAGAAGTACTTAAAAAACTTTTATACATACCAACTGAAGAGCAGTAAAGGTCTTCAGGTAGTGATAAAGGGCATTTATTCATGCGTAGACCCAGGTGAGATAAAAACGTTTTAAGAAGAGAAGGGCTTTAAAATAAAAAACGTAATAAATATTAAAAATAGAGAAAACAAAATTCCCAGCCACTATTTCAAGTGGAGTTAGAACCCGGCGACGTTAAGCTTAAAAAAAATTAAACTCCTCCCATTTACAGTGTGAAATATATCCTGTATAGGAAAATAACGATAGAGGAGCCGCACAAAAGGAACGGTCCCGTGCAATGTTTGAACTGCCAAGAATTTGGTCACACTAAGGCATACTGCCATTTAAACCCTGTTTGCGTTGAATGTGGAGAACTGCATGGTACAGCTCTCTGCGATAAGTCTAAAAACGACCCTAATGTAAAAAAATGCAGCAACTGTGGTGGTAATCACACTGCCAACTATAGAGGATGCCCTGTATACTCTATCGTCACGCTCGGTTGGACCGAAACCTAATCCCCCTTCAAATTCAGGTAACACATCAAGTTAACACTAATTACATTCAGGTACCGCAGCTTAGTAATAACAGAACATCCTACGCTAACGTCCTAAAATCAAACCACATGCCAATGCAAGGTGATTTGCCAAATAATGATGAGACTCCAGTTTCTAATTTAAGTCGTCTTATTAAATTAATGGTTATATATTATATGATACCAAGGACCCTCGAGATAGAGCTTGTGGAGGTTCTGCTATTTTGATAAAAGCACAATTCAAACACTAATTAATGTGTGATCATCGTAAAGATTATCTACAAGGAACGAACATTTGTGTTGAAGAGCTAAATCGAAACTTAGTACTTTCATCTTTATACTCTCCACCTAGATTTTCAATATCAGAAAGCCAATATTATAAATATTTTAAATCATTAGGTCCCTGTTTCCTAGCCGCTGGCGATTACAACGCTAAACATACCTTCTGGGGGTCACGGCTCATTACACCAAGGGGTCGTGTTTTGTATAATACAATGTCTAAAATGGATTTAAATGTGGTCGCGAGTGGACAACCAACTTATTGGCCTACTGATCAGCAAAAAATTGCAGATGTCATCGATTTTGGCGTGGTTAAAAACATGCCCGCAGAAACGATTCATGTTAAAGCTTCTTTATAATTATCTTCTGAGCACACACCTACAATTCAAACCCTAATAGAATTTTATCTCCGTCTGGTTACTAAGAGACGTCAGCCACACAAATAAATTGGTTAAAATATAAAAAATATCTCAGTACCCACTGCACTGAAAATATTCCGCTTAGAACACCGGAAAATGTGAATCTTTGCATTGTAAATTTTGACAATTATCTCAAACTAGCTGTTCAAAAATAAAATATATTCTACAGATGTCGAGCGTCTCTTGACTGAAAAATGAAGAGTTCGAAGAGAGTGGCAATTGCACAAATCTCCTCAACTTAAAAATTTACTAAAAGAGTGCACAAAAAGGCTAAGAAACTTACTGCAGTCTCAAAAAACGGCTTCCCTGGAAAAATATCTTAAGGAACTTGATGCAACTCCTCAATCTGACTACTCATTATAAAATCTTAAAAGACCAGTTATCACTAAACCGCTATTAAGCTACACATGTGAACAGAAACCGTGATGACTAAATCTTTTTTGTCTAGCACTGGCAGTACATAAAGTAAATATTAGGATAAGATTTGATTAATTATTTTTAGTTCATATATGAAGATTCAATAAACAAATACTGAAAAAAAAAATGTTGGGTAGCAAAATTGTAACAGCTTTATGTTTTTTACCAGCCAGCTTGACTATGATTATTTTGACAAAAACCTCTAAACCAAGTATTTATGTATAATGAGCACAGATATTAGAAAGCTGAGAAAATTTCCTTTTAAACAAGGCTTCTTTCAGCGATACAGCTCAACTATTCACCAATTGCAATTAATATTTCCAAAAAAGTAGGATTTTTTTTCGGATTTCCTGAGCACCACATTTTCAAGTCTAAAACCGGAAGCTCGATTTTGATTTTAGATCCATGGTTTCTTTAGAAACAATTCTTAGAATATTCCGTAGATTACGATTTTGCTTTACGCAAATACATATTGATCAAAAATATTTTTTGTTTTTATTTTTTTTTATTCTCGGTGTTGATAAACAATAAATAATAAGGAGAGCACAACTGTAAACAGAAAAGTAAAAAAAAACTCTTTTGATTGCAAATAATGAAAAAACAATAAAACAGAATGAAAGAAACGCATATATCACAGTGATTGTTAATGAAACAAATGCAGAAATAAAAAAAAAAGAATCGATAATAGCAAATTCTTAACGGCTAAACCTATTACTCTTACGCGATCTCTCTCACCCTCTGTATTTAAATAACGGTTGATACACTAACAAATATAAACTAACAAATGGAAAATTCCGCGTCACAAGTAAAAAGTGGTCAAAAGCCTCCAGTACAAGTAGGTATTGATAGGTACATAACAGTGAATAAACGGGATCGCAGCCCAACCTCTTCAGCAGTTTTTTATTTATTTTTTCACAAAATCATTTTGCAATTCTGGATGAGGAAACCTCGGAACACAAAACGTTATCAAATCTTCTAAGCCACCCCCAATATATCTTAGGGAGCAAAACTCAAATGAGTTAATAAAGACTTTGATCTCGGTGATAGGTGAAAATTCGTTTTATGTGGCTGCAATTAGGCGTGGCAGTATAAACGAAACTAAAATACAGGTTAATCCTGAAAATGATTTTCGTACAATAATTAATAAATTTGAAGTACTTAAAAAAAGTTTTTATACATACCAAATGAAGAGCAGTTAAGGCCTTTAGGTAGGGATAAAGGGCATTGACTCATGCGTTGACCCAGGTGAGATAAAAATGTTTTTAGAAGAGAAGGGCTTCAAAATAAAAAATGTAATAAATATTAATAATAGAGAAAAATTTCCCCAGCCACTATTTCGAAACGCTGAAATATATCCTGTATAGGAAAATAACGACAGAGGAACCGCTCAAAAGGAATGGTCCCGTGCAATGTTTAAACTGCCAAGAATTTGGTGACACTAGGGCATACTGCCATTTAACCCCTGTTTGCGTCATATGTGGAGAATTACATAGTACAGCTCTCTGCGATAAGGCTGAAAATGACCCCAATGTAAAAAAAATGTAGCAACTGTGGTGGTTATCACACTGCCAACTATAGAGGATGCCCTGTATACTCTATCGTCAAGCGCTCGGTTGAACCTAAACCTAATGCCCCTCAAATGCATGTAACAAATCTAGTTAACACTAATGACATTCAGGTACCGCAGCCTACGCTAACGTCCTAAAATCCAACCATATGCCAATGCAAGGTGAGTTGCCAAATAATGATGAAACTCCTGTTTCTAATTTAAGTCGTCTTGAAAAAACCATGGAAACATTAGTGCAAACAGTAAATAACTTTACGAACACAATGGGTAATATGATGCAGGAAATGTTAAGAATGCAATCGATGTTATTGCAAGCTGCACTTAACAAGCCATGCATTGATTAAAAATTAGTTTTTGGAACGCAAACGGCATTCGCCAACATAAAAATGAACTAGAATACTTTCTTAAAAGCAAACAAATTGATGCTATGATGGTTTTTGCAACTCATTTGACCTCAAGAAATACGTTAAAAATCAGTGGTTATATATTATATGATACCAAGGACCCTCAAGATAGAGCTTGCTGAGGTTCTACTATTCTGATAAAAGCCCGAATCAAACACTACTTAATGTGTGATCACCGTGAAGATTATCTGCAAGCAACCAACATTTGTGTTGCAGAGCTAAATCGAAACATAGTACTTTCATCTCTATACTCTCCCCCTAGATTTTTAATAACAGAAAGCTAATAATATAAATACTACAAATCATTATGACCCTGTTTCCTGGCCGCTGGCGATTATAATGCTAAACACACTTTCTGGGGGTCACGACTTATAATACCAAAGGGTCGTGTTTTGTTTAATACAATCTCGAAAACGAATTTAAATGTGGTAGCGAGCGGACAGCCAACATATTGGCCTACTTATTATCAAAAAATTCCAGATGTCATAATTTTGGCGTGGTTAATAGCATCCCCATAGACACGATTCATGTGGAAGCGTCCTAAGAATTATCTTCCGATTACACACCTACAATTGTTACTATAATGCATCCAAATATAATCGTATCTCCGTCTGGTTACTTATCGACATCAGCCTCACAAATAAATTGGTTAAAATATAAAAATTATCTTAGTGCCCATTGCACAGAAAATATTCCGCTTAGTACACCGGAGAACTTGGATCTCGCTATTGTTAATTTTGACAGTTATCTTAAACTAGCTGCTCAACATTCCCTCAAAAAACCCAAAAACAATAATATATATTCTACAGATGTCGAGCGTCTATTGACTGAAAAAGGAGAGTTTGAAGAGAGTGGCAATTGCACAGATCCCCCCAACTTAAAACTTTATTAAAAGAGTGCTCAAAAATGCTAAGAAAGTTATTGCAGTCTCAGAAAACGGCTTCCCTGGAAAAATATCTAAAGGGATATGGCGTGCAGCTAGAATTCTCAATAGACCAGTTATATCTAAGCCACCATTGAGAAACTGGAATGGAAGTTGGGCAAGAAATGATATTGAAAAAGGGAATCTGTTTGTTAATAAAAAAATGTATTTACCCTTAATATATCTAACGATATACCAGTCGAGTTACCGCCTGTAAATGTTAGAGCAGCTATTTCTCTAAGATTCGAGTTTAGAGAAATCGAGAAGGCTATTTGTGATTTAAACACGAAGAAATCACCAAGTATAGCAAAGAAAATTATTTTTATACTTAATATATACTTCCGACATGCCAACAAACAGCTACACACAAACCTCAACATTTGCGGACGATACAACTTTTCTAAGCGTATATGAAAACTGTCAAGAAGCATCTCGGTACTTACAGGATCATATATTTGAACTGGAAAGGTGGTTAAAACAATGGAGGATAAAGATCAATGAGCAAAAATGCGCACATATAACATTCACATTGGGTAGGGACACGTGCCCCCTATTAAAATCAATAATCAAATAATAACCCAACACTCGCATGTAAAATACCTCGGTATACATCTAGATCAGCGTTTAACTTGGAAATGGCATATAGAAGCTAAATTAACACAAATGAAACTAAAAGCAATTCAAATGAATTGACTTATTGGAAGAAATTCTGTTCATAGCCTCGATTGCAAACTTCTTCTTTACAACTATATCTTAAGGCCAATTTAGTGCTTCGGTATTCAGTTATGGGGCACTGCCTCGGCTTATAATATCGAAAAAATTCAAAGGCGCTAAAATAAACTTCTTCGAATAATCACAGCCGCCCCCTGGTACGTCAAAAACTCAAATATCCACAAGGATCTCAATGTGCCATTAGTAAAAACTATGATAACCAAACATGCAGTAAAATATTTAAAAAGGCTGGAACTGCACCCAAATCCATTAGTTGTAAATATTTTAAATTATGGCGGCCACACTCGCTTAAAGAGAAGAGACACAGAAGCACTCACCCAACCAGATGAGCGATAACACCTAGATATGTGAACAGAAACCGTGATGACTAAATCTTTTTTGTCTAGCACTGGCAGGACATAAAGTAAATATTATGATAAGATTTGATTAAATGATTGTTAGTTCATGTTTAAGATATGAAGATTCAATTAATAAATACTGAAAAAATATATATATATAAGTAGGTAGGCATAGCTGTCGTTTTGAAGTCGAAACCATTCCGTTTGGGAGTATCAAACCAAACGTGCGCGTGATGTTAGGGGTGAGCTCAGGCCTAAGTTAAAGAGAAAACCCGGTAATCTCAGAAAATTCAGGGCATACCCGGAACTTAAATATATATATATATACTTCATATTAAAAAAAATAAAATATAATAAAAAGGAAATATAATAACAAAAATATAAAAACAAAAAAAAAACAAAAATTAATTAAAAGGCGAGCGATAAAAAAAATATTGTGGATAATTTTACCAACCAAAACCTGTTGCGTGCACCCAGAGAAAAAATATGTTTAAATTTGGTCACCTCCAACAAAACTATTTTTAAAGAGAATTGCAAACATATTATGTTTAAATTTAACCATATTATTGTCACCGACAAACATATTATTGTTAAATTAGTCCTCCATCAAGAAGGCACAACCATATTATGGTTGCCTCCAAACATCTTTTGGTTAGTAATAACTAAAATATGTTTAACATTTATAATAGCATGGTTGATTTTCAACCAAAGCATGTTGCTTTTAGAAAAGAGGAAAATACTATTGTTAATTTAAAAACAAATTATTGTCATATTTAACTATAACATGTTTAGAGGCAACCATTATATAGTTGTGGCTTCTTGATGGAGGACTAATTTAACAATTATATGTTTGTCGGTGACAATAGTATGGTTAAATTTAAACATAATATGTTTAAAATTTTGTCTAAAAATAGTTTTGTTGGAGGTGACCATATCTAAACATATTTTTTCTTTGCGTGTGGTGAGCGGCCGAGATAGCAAAGAATCCAGAGAAAATCTAGAAGAAATGCTAGAACGTGATAAAACTTAAATATTTAGAAAACATGTATATAAGTTAGAATCTTGTTTTATTCCAGCTAAATGTTGTTTTTTAATTGTAATAAATTGCTTTTACTTGTAAAAAGAAAAATTTATTAAAGATTTGTTTTTTCAATAAATTAAACACCCCTTTTTTAATGTTCAAATGAAAATTGTGTGTGTTATCATTTTAATATGATCGGTTCGATTAAAATATCAAGCGGCGGTAAGTAGGGGAAATAAATTTTGCAGACTAGATTTGGGACGTCGCACAATGGCTGAAAATTCTATTTCATTGGCCAGAAGTCCAATTTTTGCTTGTCACCGATTTCCAAAATTTTAATTTTATTTAATAGTAAACATATTAAAACTAAGGTAACCAAAAAATTAGGTCAAAATATTGGTAATTGTGGTCGTGCCATGTTGTTAAACACAACTTTTTTTTAAATTCAGAAAAAAGTGATTTTTTTTATATTTAATCCGATAGAAATGATCATTGCTCAAAAACTATCATCGATAATGACCTGCTAGCTTTTTTGCTAGGTTAAAAAAAATAATATGTCCGACAATTTTGTTATTTATATTTGAGATGTTAAGACATATTTTCCAAACTACTATATTTTTGTCAAATTTCAACTTTAGTAGAATAAAACTTTTGCGGATCAAAAGGGATTAAGAAAGTAAAACCACTGAGGGAAAGGTGAAAGTGTTTTCTTTTACCCAGTATTTACTCTTGTACCCATTTGGACCCGTCTGTTTAACGTTTTTATAATTTTAATGAAATTACTCCAAGGAAAAATTTTTTTTTGTTTTAAATTTTTTTTATGCCGCAAAAATATTTGCAAAAGTAACAGAAATAATATGCTATTGCCTTCAAAAATTATATAGGGAATATTGATCGTGATCGAACAGAATACAGGTAGTACATATAAAACATTTTATTATTGTTACACAATCAGAAAAACGTATATTTGCCCTGATTCATCCTTATCCGTTACACTACGTTCACTGTAGCGTATTTTATAGTAGAATAAAGAGCTTAAACACGCGATTACGCTAAACGGGTATATTGTGAATCCCACCTTAGAAGGGATTTTTAAATTTTTTTTTGTCTTTTTATTTTATCTGTTTTTATGACTCTAACAATATTCTATGACCCTATAACTATGCAATGCGTTGTTAAATTTGTGTCAGGTATTTTATAGCATATAATTAAAAGGATTTTAAGTTTTTCGATCCTTTTTATTCTATGTTCATGGTATCATTTGTACCATTACGATTAAAAAAGAGTTTGGAAGCTTTAGAGCCTTCGACTAGTACAACACAAACAAAGGATATTTGGAAAAACGAGACAACGTCTTCTACGAAATACTGCAGGCCTATCAAATTTGAATTCTAAAAAGGAAACTCATGATGCCATTAACAAAGAACTTTGTGATATCAAGGCCCAAATTGCAACACTACAGCCATTACAATTAGATTTAGATGGGCAACAAATTGAAGTTAGCTACCAATTTGTGCTAACAATGATAGATGGAAAAGTAGGCAAGGCTTTGACTAACACGAAGGCTGCATCCAGCTGCATCATATGCCATGCAACTTTAAGCCAATTAAACCAAGTCCCGACAAAATCATTAGATAATACTGATGCAAATGATTTTGGATTATCAAAACAACATGCAAGAATACGACGAATGGAACACATACTAAAAATCAGTTATGATTTGGATTTCGGATCTTCAGGATCAATAAGAAACAACGAAACCAACTAGGAGTTAAGAAGTTCAAAAAGGAAACATGTTAAAGATGAATATCGCAGATTTGGTTTGATTATAGATCACCAAAAACAAGGGTCAGGCAATACAAATGTTGGCAATACCATAAGAAGATTCTTTTCAGATCCAGAAACAGCATCTCAAATAACAGGTGTTGATTTTAACCTCATTTTTAGATTTAAAATAATCCTAGAAGTACATGCGTGCAATGAAGAAATTTACTCTAGAAAACTTGGAGATTTTGCTAAGGAAACTGCAAAAATATATATCACCAAGTACTCATGGAGAAATATGTCTGCTACAGTTCACAAAATCTTTTATCATGGAGAAGATGTCATTAAATATCAGTTGGTGTACTTGGAGATTTATCAGAGGAAGCTCAGGAAAAAAAGGAATAAGGATTACAGATTTTATAGAGAGCACAATACTAGAAAAATTTCACGAAATTCCACAAATGAACATCTAATTAATATATTATTGGCAACGTCAGATCCGTGCATCTCAAGTATTCGAAATCAATGGAAAGTGGAACATCGGGATTAAGATGAAGAAGTCAAAAAACTACTAACGAACTGAAATAACACAGAACAGAATATGGAATATTTGCAATCAATCTTTCAATTAAATGAACAATAATTATAATTCATTAGATCTAAGACACACATTGTATTCGTAAAAAATAATAATAAACAGATCCTCACATTGTTTCAAAAGATATTAAAATATATTGCTGCTTTTATTATTAAAAAGTTTTTCTATCCACATACATATGTATGAAATGTTTTAATAAATAAGAAATATTCAAAAAATAAATATCTATATTTTTGTATCAAAACTTAAAAAAAAATCAAAATCCAGCGGATTTCTTTTGCTAATATTAACAAATTTTACAGCAAAAAATAATAGATTCTTCTGCAGTAATAGCAAGATTTTAAATAATATTTCTAAAGTTTTTTTAAGTGTAAACAAGTTGGACAGCAAAAAATTGTTAATTTTTCAGTAATAATAGCTTACTATTGGTCTTACTATTTTTTTTTCTTAATCATTAACAAAAAATGTTAATGATTATTATTTAAATTCAACTATGACATTTTTAATTAATTAAAAAACCCCATATTTCACGCTAAAGTTAAAAAAATCTAAAGTTCCACTTTTACCTTAAATTCCCCAATAACTACTCAACCGATTTTAGTGAAATTGGAAGTGGAGAAAAGTTTAAGAATCTATCTGTCGAATTTCACTAAAATACCTCCTTCGGTTCAAAAGTTACAGAATTTTGGCCAATGAAAACCGATTTTCAGCCACTGTGCGTCGAGTTAGATGAAGTTATGGCGAGAGGTAGTTCTCGAGTGAGGGCAAATAATTTGTATATAGGTATGACCTGTAGTGAGATGCAGGACTACTTTGAGCCTCGGAAAGTCAAATAACACATAGCTGGTACTCTGTGTTCTTTTTGTTTTCTGTCTGTTTGTGTTCAACAAGTAGCTGACCACCACACCACTGCACTGTTTAAACCTTATTACCACAAAATTTATATTTTAATAATCATATATGGATTATTTAATGTTTTAATAATACTTAGAAAAATTAAACTACATAAATATATAAAATTGTAACGTTACTGACTCAATTATTCATCATTATTATTCATAAACGCCTGAAGCTGAACACTTGAAATTTGAACCAGGGCTTGGTCTCTCCCCAAATCGATCCACTAAGACGGGATTTTGGTTTAGGGGGTAAAAAAGGGTAAAAACGGGTAAATTCGGTAACCTTTTATCTCGAAAACTAAAAGAGATACAAAATAAATGTAATACTTATCGTTTTTCTTTAGAAAAATAAGCGGAAAGGTGTATGGTACTTTTTGAAAATTCAGCCCTTTTACGGAGTAAACGTATGTTGGTACTTTTTGTCACCCCATCTATTTTTTAAACCCATAAACATAGAAATAAGGGTTATATCACATTTGAAACTTAACTTAAAAATACAAATACGAATGTGGTACTTTTTTGAAATTCGGACGTTTAATGGGTAAAACCCGTAATTATTTTTGGTACTTTTTTGCAACAGGTTTTTCTTTATTCATTGACATACACGTATTAAACTATGGAGAGAGCATTATCTTACGTGTGGACTCTCAAATAGTGTTAGTATTAATATTATAATAAATGTTATGAGACTGTTGTTATAAGAAATCTTATAACAACTATCTTATAAGATGAGCTGTCAAAAATACACATGCATTCACACATATAAAACAATAATAAGTCACCATTATTAAAATGTGTAATTTATTAATGCAAATAGTGCCATATTGTGAAAACTGTTAAAATAACAATACTTTAAACTAAAAAAAGAATAAGAAAGATACAAGTTTACTGTACGAGAATCAGTCGATTATGAAACCTTATAAGATACGTGTTCACCTTGTTTGATATTAAGATTAACATGAAGAAATGTATTCTCTCATTCTGCCGACGTTCTCTCAGATATTATATCAGATATTCTCTCAGGTGGAGACCCTGTGTAAGGCTTGGGCTAGGTTTCTTGGGCGATAAAAATGAAAATGGCGGTCCTTTTTACCTTTTCTTTTGCCGGTGTAAATAAGTAGATAGAGCAAGTAGCCAATGTTACAGCAGAATTTTAATAAAAAAAATAAAACCATAAACAATAAAACAAAAACAAGGTTTTAAACAACGTTTGTTTGTTTTTTTATTGGGAAAGAGAAGCCTTTTATACTAGTGCTGAAAATTAGAAATAAAAAAAATAAAAAGTGCAAAAGTAAAAAAAGTTTGAAAAAAGTACATTAAAGTCTAAAGTAAATTACAACTTTAAACTTTTAAACTTGAGAATTAATTATAAAAGGAGGCAATTGATATAATGAAACAACTAAAACAAAACCGCCAAAGCCACCCCATCCCGTGCTCCATTCATCGAGGGAGAAGATGTTTAGCACCACCACTCCTGGGGTTGCTTCTGGCATGCCATTGGTTTGCTACACTCGTAAGTCACAGTCGAACGACCATCCCTTTAGCATTATTTTTTTTTAAACAAAAAAAAAAAACAGAAAAAATATTATAAGTTAAATATATTTATATATATATAAGTAGGTTCTGTCTGTCGCGCTCGTTGAAGATCGACGTGTCTTCTAAGCTCGGCATACGGTTTATTTTTTACATAAACGTGAACAAATAAAATATTTAAAAAAAACAAAACACAAGGAAAAGAAAAAAATATATGTATGTACATTAGGGAAGGTCAATTTGTTCGGGCCCAAAAAAAGTGGCAAAGCGTATAGCAAAATCGTAATCTACGGAAAATTCTAAAAATTTTTCCTAACGAAATCATGGATCTAAAATCAGAATCGAGCTTCCGGTTTTTGACTTGAAAATGTGGTGCTCAGGAAATCCGAAAAAATGCTACTTTTTGGGAAATATTTATTGCAATTGGGTGAATAGTTGACCTGTATCGCTAAAAGAGGGCTTGTTTTCTGTATTCTGTACATAAAAACTTGGTTTAGAGGTTTTTGTCAAAATAATCATAGTCAATCAAGCTGGTCAAATAAAAAAAATGTGTTATATTTTTCTAAAACTCACTTTTCTATTTCAAAAAATTACTACCTTTTTAAAAAAGAAACTGAATGAAAAAAAGAAAATAAAATTAACAATTTCAATAAAAATGTATTTAAAAGAAAAAATACTGGCTTAACCGGGAATTAAACCCTGACATCCTGGGTCACAAAGCACGACATAACCACTAAACCACAACAGTGCTTATTAACTTATGCGCCTAATACTAGTTTTTGTACATTTTTAAAAATTACTTGCTATTCTTGAAAGCGCGTCGAAAAAGTGAAAATTTTTATTAAAAAAAATAAAACAAAGTTTAAAAAATTATTTTTGTTTACCATGCATTTCTAAAATGGTATAAACGTGAGAATTTTAACGCGTTTCTATCTCTTTTAGAAACGGTAAATTGTGTGATACAACGAGAGAATTACAAACTTTTTAAATTTCTCATTAGCTACTTAGATTTTTGTTTTCAAATTAAGTTTTTATAAAGTAAATATTCTCACTACACCATTTTAAATTTTATTTCAGAATTTTTTAACTGTATTTCAGAAATTTCCAATTCAACTTCTAACATTTCCAATTGTATTTCAGAAATTTCCAATTGTATTTCAGAAGTGTCCAATTATATTTCAGAAATTTATGTTTTTATAGCTAATACATTTTTCTAAAATACAAATGGACATTTCTAAAATACAATTGGAAATTTTTGAAGTTGAATTGGAAATGATGTGGATATTTTTATCTATTCCAATAGTCGTTTCTTTTTTTGATTGATTTGTGCAGTTTAAATCATTTAAAATGAGTGCTATTTTAACTTTAAATATCAGTATATTTTTAAATTTAACTGAAGTTTGTCAAGCATAGAGCAGTCAGAAATGTCTATTTGCTCATCAGCAATGTCCATTGCCTGTTCGGAGGAAGTGGAATTTGCAGCTTTTGTAAATTCCGAATCAAGTTTAAGTCACATTCCCCATTACAATTGTTGTGCTTTTGGATTGCCAAGTGACTTCTCCGAGCTTAATTAACCTACAATACATGATGTTTTGAAGTATTATTATTTTTTGAGCGATTGTTGTAAAGCTAAAAACAAAATGTTTTCATATGTACGTTTTACCTCGCAAGTTGCAGATAGATTGATTGTTATATGGAAGAAATTGGATATTGCGATTATAAGTGAGAAAAGTGTTGCGAAAAAGCTTAAGTCCTTGCTTAATAGGTACGCTAAGGTAACAAGAAATAAGCCAACATCTGAAAGTTACAAAGCCTTCTTAAAGACAATAGACAACTTATTTTATATCGGAAAATGCCAATGCGATTTAAAAATACACCTTTGTTTGTGTGGATTGATTCTAGACCAATTAAACCAAGTCCCGACAAAATCATTAGATAATACTGATGCAAATGATTTTGGATTATCAAAACTACATGCAAGAATACGACGAATGGAACAAATACTAAAAATCAGTTATGATTTGGATTTCGGATCTTCAGGATCAATAAGAAACAACGAAACCAACTAGGAGTTAATAAGTTCAAAAAGGAAACATGTTAAAGATGAATATCGCAGATTTGGTTTGATTATATTTAGATCACCAAAAACAAGGGTCAGGCAATACAAATGTTGGCAATACCATAAGAAGATTCTTTTCAGATCCAGAAACAGCATCTCAAATAACAGGTGTTGATTTTAACCTCATTTTTAGATTTAAAATAATCCTAGAAGTACATGCGTGCAATGAAGAAATTTACTCTAGAAAACTTGGAGATTTTGCTAAGGAAACTGCAAAAATATATATCACCAAGTACTCATGGAGAAATATGTCTGCTACAGTTCACAAAATCTTTTATCATGGAGAAGATGTCATTAAATATCAGTTGGTGTACTTGGAGATTTATCAGAGGCAGCTCAGGAAAAAAAGGAATAAGGATTACAGATTTTATAGAGAGCACAATACTAGAAAAATTTCACGAAATTCCACAAATGAAGATCTAATTAATATATTATTGGCAACGTCAGATCCGTTCATCTCAAGTATTCGAAATCAATGGAAAGTGGAACATCGGGATTAAGATGAAGAAGTCAAAAAACTACTAACGAACAGAAATAACACAGAACAGAATATGGAATATTTGCAATCAATCTTTCAATTAAATGAACAATAATTATAATTCATTAGATCTAAGACACACATTGTATTCGTAAAAAATAATAATAAACAGATCCTCACATTGTTTCAAAAGATATTAAAATATATTGCTGCTTTTATTATTAAAAAGTTTTTCTATTCACATACATATGTATGAAATGTTTTAATAAATAAGAAATATTCAAAAAATAAATATCTATATTTTTGTATCAAAACTTAAAAAAAAATCAAAATCCAGCGGATGCATTATTGTCCCTTTTGCATTTTTAACTGAGATGAGCAAAGTTTTCCCTCCTTGTTAAAATATATACAAGAGCTGAAATTTATTAAAATAGTCTTGTCTCTTTCCCGTACAAGGCCTAAATCCCAATGTAAAACAGAAAAAATGCAGAAAGATTTTGTTTCCGGTTTTACCATAAATTTTTATATTCACTTACTTTTTAGCAGCGATATCTTAAGGTAAACCTTCTAGAAATTCTACAATAAATTTCCTTTTTTTCCAATTCTAAAATATTTGTTTTCTTTTCTTTTTGTCTTGCAAACCTTAATATTCCAATTGGGGTTTTACGTTCTTTGGATACAACAAAATAACTTGATTTATTTTGTTGTATTAATTCATCACTCGGAGATTAATTTGTATTTCCAATATCCCAGGATTCCTACATTAGTTCTACAATTCAACATTTGGTCCCATTCGAACCGGATTGGAAAAAGACAAAACTATTCTCTGAGGCATACATAAGAAGACAAAGCTACATAAACACACGTTCCAGTTCCTTGCATTGTGCTTTATTCCAAAAACAAAAAAGGTACGTTTTGTTTTTTGCCTTTATTGTAGTTTCAGTCTATAAAGTGCATTTAGTTAAACAAACAAATAATTCTTTTTTTCGCGTGGTAAATTTTTTTTTGTTTGTCCATTAAATTTTACAAAAATTGCCTATAAATTATTGAAAATTCGCTGAAAGAAATTTAAGTGAGGTGCAGTAAAATAAAGTGAAGCAAAAAGATTTTATTGAGAATATTTTAATATAAAAATGTGTCAATGGTTACATATGTAACTGAGAAAAATACAGTGAAAGGGATAGTTGGCGCAAGTTACTAAGGGAGAAGGTTTTCATCGCTATCTATCTGGTCCAGTAAGTCATTAATTAGTTTGATTTTTTTTACGAACTTCATTGCCTTTCAATTTAAAAGTGTGATTTCTGTAGATACCGTGTGAAGTGCGCAATATATCGGTGTAGGGTATTTTCTCTTTTTTTGTAGGTATTATCGCGCGCTTTTGTTTCAGATTTCCCGCAATATACGTATGTATATATATATGTATGTATGTATGATAAATTTTTTCCCCTTTTTCAGCATTGGTAACCTGCTCTTGTTTATTTTATTGTTGATTACTTACTCTTTGGTTAAAATCGAGGCTCAAATTTTTCGTTCTCTTTTATTCGATTTCTCCGTTTCCCAGTAAAATTTGGAACCTTCATTTAATTTCATCCCTCACTTCCTATACTTTTACATGAGCATACTCTTAATTTTGCCATTTAATTTGCATTTACATATAGACTCTCTCTTAATTTTCAGAATTTCGTTCTCTGATCGTATTCCAACAAGTTACGACTCTTGAAAACCAGTTTTTCCCCTCCGTATTAATTATAAACATCTCTTCATATGTGCGCATATTATTCTCTCTTAAGAGGTTGCTGGTTTTTATATTAGTGCTCTCCTTTACATTCCAGTTGTGTTGTTATCAGTGTTGCCTGCGAAGTAATGCGTTTGGGATTTTTCCGGCCAATTATTACAATCCGACTTTCCATAAAATAGATTTTTATAATATATTTTATTAAAGGAATCAGGATATCCATCAAAATTACATAAATTAGTTTCATTTAAATGTGTTAAGCAAATCTAATTCGAGGGATAAAAAAAAAACCCACCCATTGATTTATTTATTAACATAACATATACATTTAGTACCTTCAACAAAGAAAGTTTTAAAATAAATAAAAAGTTTTTTTTTCCTGTATTTTGCCATGCAATTTAATTTAAAGATTTGCGGATTTTAAAATCGATAAAATTATTTTATTACAATTTAAGTATTTTAATAACCCCACCAAACTAAAATAATTAAATCCAAGTTTTTCTTATATTAATCTGTGGCAACATTGTTCAGTTTAGGGAGACTCTCTGTTCCAAATATTTGGGAATATTTGGAAATTGCCAATAAAATTTGGAAATTTTCCAATTTACAATAGGTGGTTTCATGTCAAGTTCTGTTTAAATTTGTTTGTACGAAGAAATATTTTACACATATACACAGAAAAAATTGTTAAATTTCTCCAATCACCAAATTTATTCCAAATTCATAATATCAGGTAAAACATTTGTTTATTTGCACCCATTACCAAAATGATTATACTGCTTACCAAAAATTGTAAGCTTATGAATATTTTTTCCAACAAATTATATTTTTAATTTTAATTTACAAAAAAAAAAAAACGATCAAAACCCTTTGCCATATCAAACAAGGTGCTAATTTATTTAAATAATTATTGGCAATTCCCAACAACAATTCTACAGGTTTCAATTATTTTATTTTAAACGGAAAAAGTCAAATGAGTTTTTGGTTATTTAACCAAAATGTTAATTGAAAACTAATGTCAAACCAACTAAAAGGTTAATTAAATCAAAATTAAATTTCTAATTTTCTTAAAAAAAAAAAAAAAAAATAATTGATTCAATTATCATATTAATTAAATTTAAATACTAACCATTAAACCTTTTTTTAATGGATAAAACACTTTATTTTTCTGTTTATTATTGGTTATAAAGTAAAATTTTAAATTTAAATTACAGCAAATACCTTTCAATTGGTATTATTTTGCTACTCATTGTTTGAAATTTTTTTTTTATACTTTATACGTTCGCAACTTATTTTCCTCAAATAAAAAATTTCTACAAAATTTTCGGCTGTGGTCAGAACGACATACATTTGTACATGAACAAACCTATTATTCGCCAACTTCTTGGAAGATTTACTTGTTTTCCCATTAATAAAAGGTTAATGACCTTTTTACAAATTGCTTCCCTTGAACAGCTGATCCACTTTACATACACATAAATAAGTGCATTCATCCAAATCTCAGAAGCTTAAATACATGCATTGTTTTTTTCATGTTTTTTTTTTATTTGAATACAATATCTTAGAGCGACCGGGAAACATAATTAATAATTTATAGGTGCTGCTTACAAATTGTTTAAAACTCGTGCAAGTTACCTTATTTAGTAGTCTTTTATACAAAGTTCAGTTCTAAAACATTCCGAAATGTCTTTGGACCAATTTATACGCCTAGCTGATAGCATTGTTGAGTTCAAAGCGGACCTTAACGATAACCAGTACCCCGTAACGTCACTGCACTCGCTCGAGGTTCACCGCTGTGAGCTACGGTCAGACTGGAGTAGAGTTAAGGCAGCTTATGATACATTCTTGCTAGAAGCCGACAAGGAAACGGATAAGGACGAAGACCCCATCGATGTAGAGTCATTTAAGCTTAAATATAAAAGCACCTATACTACTTACTGCAAGTGTTTGACCAAATTGTCTGAACTTTCTGATGCTTTACGCTCAACATCGACTCCACAACCTGAGGCGGCAGCCCATATAGATACAACCACTTCTGTTCTTCCTTCTTTAAATTTACGTAGTCTTCACTTGCCTCCCGTTGAAATTCAAACTTTCCATGGCGATTATGCCTCCTGGCCAACCTTCCGGGACATGTTTTCTGCTGTTGTATCAAACTGCAAGGCCAGTAACGTGGAGAAGTTGTTCTACTTGACTCAAAAACTAAAGGTGAGGCCAGAGAGATCGTGCAAAAATGTCCACTTACACACCAGGGGTTCGATTTGGCCTGGGAAAACTTATGTTTGAGGTACGATAACCGCCGTGTTTTAGTGAATGGTCAGTTGAAGATCCTTTTTAACCTCCAGACTATCAAGTTCGAATCAGGTCGGGCTTTGAAAGGATTACAAAGAGAAATAAATTCCTGTATTTCGGTTCTAAAACTCAATAGTATTAATGTCGCTAGTTGGGATCCCATTTTTGTGTTTATCTGCTCAGATAAACTTCCGGAAACTACATTGACCCTTTGGGAACAACAATTAAGGGATAAAACAGCTATTCCTAAATGGTCCGAATTGAATGAGTTTCTCACTAACCGACATAGAACACTCGAGTCCGTGTCCGAAATTCGCGGAACGAGCCATTCTAAGGAGAGTGACACCAAGTCAAAAAAGAGTCCAAATTCTAGTTCTAATACAAAGGTTCACAGCTTTCAAGCCAACGTTTCAGGTCCTAAATGTAAGGTGTGTCCTCAAGAAATCCATCCTATTCGAAATAGTCCTAAATTTCTAAAGATGGACTACCAACATAGATTAGACGAAATTAAAAAAGAGGGTTTATGCCTAAACTGCTTTTCAAAAACACATAGTGTAAGGAATTGCCCAAGTAAACACACTTGCTTCAAATGTCACAAAAAGCACAACATTCTTTTACATAAAGAAGTGGATAATCCAAGCGCACCTCTGCCCAGTGCAAGTACAAGTGGTGTTACCATTCTTAATCCGAATTCAGCTTCATTCTCCCGCTCCCATTCAAGTAACATACAGTCCGCTAATAGTTCGAATCGAGTTCAATCGTGTTTTGCCACCCACTCCAAAAGTGTTTTACTGGGAACAGCATGGGTAAACATCTGTCATTTAGGTACCAAATACCAGGTTCGTGCATTGATAGACTCTGGGTCGGAAGGGACTTTTATTTCTGAGCGTGTTTTTAAGTCACTAAAACTTCCCTCTTTTTCACGCTTTTGGGAGGTGGAGAATCTTCCCAGGAAGAACTTTAGGTCTCCATCTGATCGATTTTGTGAAGATCTGTTTATCCGCACTACTAAAAGAAATCATGAGGGCCGATATATAGTGTCGCTTCCTTTTAAGGAAGGATTCCCGGACTCACAAGCTTTGGGAAATTTTAGGTCTAGCGCGATGGCACAGTTTTTTAGAAACGAGGCCAAGTTAGTTCGGACACCGAAATTTAAATGTGATTACGATGCAGTTGTCAAGGAATATGAGGAATT
The DNA here is from genome assembly GCA_943735925.1 of Pollenia amentaria. Taxonomy (NCBI): domain Eukaryota; kingdom Metazoa; phylum Arthropoda; class Insecta; order Diptera; family Polleniidae; genus Pollenia; species Pollenia amentaria. The sequence continues at coordinate 87,394,808 of OX031010.1, read as the reverse complement.
GTCTCACATGTCTAGGGTATCTCCACCGGATATGTCCCAGGTTTCGAATTGTTATTATTTACCACATCATGCGGTTATAAAGCCCGATAGTACCTCCACGAAAGTGCGCGTAGTTTTTAATGCTTCTGCTCCTTCGTCCAATGGCCAAAGCTTGAATTCTTTGCTACACGTTGGACCAATTCTCCAGAATGACCTTACCCTTTTGATTCTGAAGTGGCGATTTTTCCGGTTCGTATTTAACGCTGATATTCAAAAAATGTATCGGCAGATCCTTGTCAATCCTGAACATACTTCATTACAACGAATTCTTTTTCGAAGTAATCCGAATTCTCCTATTTGCGATTACGAGCTTAAAACAGTTACTTTTGGGGTCAATTGTGCACCGTATCTTGCTATTCGAACACTGTTACAACTTGCAGATGACATCCAAATCAATTATCCAGCTGCTAGTACAATTCTCCGGAAATCAATGTATGTTGATGACGTACTTGCAGGATTCCATACTAAGCAAGATGCCATTAAAGCAAAGGCTGAGCTAATCCAAGCTCTCGATTCCGCTGGTTTTTCGCTGAGAAAATGGACGTCAAACTCTGTAGACATACTGTCGGATGTTCCACCAGACCATCGACTTCATGAGGATTTTTTAAAATTCGAAGACAGAAGCTCTGCAAAAACATTAGGCATTCGATGGAACGCGTGTTCGGATGACTTCTACTTTGAAGCGGATTCATTTCCAGAGAATTCTTCATACACCAAGAGGGAAGTGTTATCCAAAATTGCAAAACTTTTTGATCCTGCTGGGTGGTTGTCTCCTTGCATAGTCGTGGCGAAAATCCTGATGCAAAAGATATGGATAGATGGTACTGGTTGGGATGAAATACTGTCTACGGATGCGCTCAACCAATGGAAAACCTTTCAGGCTAACTATTCCGCTATCAATACCATTCGAATTCCTCGATGGATTGATTATTGTCCAACTGCAAAAATACAATTCCATGGGTTCTTTGATGCTTCGAAAAAAGCATACGCAGCGGCCTTATATGTTCGAACTATAGGTGCAGGTTCCATTTCGTCACATCTTATATCGTCCAAAACAAAAGTTGCTCCTATAAAGACATTGTCCATTCCAAGATTAGAACTTTGTGGGGCTGTCCTCTTAGCAGAAATGGTAGACAACATTCTGCCACAATTAGAAATAAACAATTTTTCTGTGTTTTGCTGGACCGATTCCACCATTGTTCTTTCTTGGCTGGCTAAGCCCCCATGTTGCTGGCTTACATTCGTTGCCAATCGAGTCTCGAGAATTACGCAAATAGTGAATTCTACACAGTGGAGACACGTAAATTCTGAGGACAATCCGGCAGATATTGCAAGTAGAGGTATTTGTCCACAAGATTTACAAAGAAACGAGTTATGGTGGTACGGTCCCCACTGGCTTAAGGGACATGAAGAACAGTGGCCAAAAACTGATGTATCTAGCATTTCTCAGGAAATTATGGAAGTGAAACCAATAAAGGTGCATTTTACTTATTTCACAAACTTTGAAGACGTTTTAGAACGCTTTTCCTCTTACAATAAGGCAATGCGAGTAATGGCATATGTCTATCGCTTTTTCTATAGAACCCATCCGCGATACCGATCTAGCTTCTACAAGGATTCCATTTCTTTGTCCAATTCTGAAATTAGTTCTATTCGAAACCAAATGATCTCTGTATGTCAAAAAGCGTTCTATCCAAATGAATACAAAAGTCTTTCCACTTAACGAACTATACCTAGATACAGTAACATTTTGAACTTAAATCCATTTTTGGACCCCGAGGGAATTATTCGTTCCTGTGGTCGCCTAGAATCCTCCCCGGGTCTAACCTACGATGAGAAACACCCCATCATTATTCCATACAACTCGCAGTTCTCCAGGATTTTGGTGAAATTTATTCATGACATTACTCTGCACGGAGGTAACCAATTAGTTCTTCGATTGCTCAGGACACAGTACTGGATCCCGAAAGCAAAAAATCTAATAAAAACAACCATAAATAAATGTAAGATTTGCGTCATCTATAAAAGAAAATGTCAACAGCAGATAATGGCAGCTTTGCCACCTGAGCGATCGGAAATAACTCGCCCGTTCTTACACACTGGTCTAGACTTCGCTGGTCCTTTAGATGTCAATAGTTACTCAGGCCGAGCTTGTCGCATTACCAAAGGATACGTGTGCGTGTTTGTGTGCTTTTCAACCAAGGCAATACATTTAGAAGCCACATCTGATTTGTCCACGGACACGTTTATGGCTGCTTTTAACCGATTTGTTTCGCTTCGAGGATGTCCCTTGCAACTTCACTCTGGTAACGGAACCACCTTTGTCGGCGATTCGAGGCTCCTAGCTCGAGAATTCATTCAAACCACGCAACAACGCATCCTAGCTAATTATGCACATCAGAACATTTCATGGCATTTCATTCCAGCAGGAGCTCCGCATATGGCAATACGATACGATCGTAATTCTCCCTATCCATTTAATATATCGCATTCAGCTGGTATACATTTTTCATTTTTGAGTAATGAAACAGTTCTATTAAACTTAAAATCATTAAAACCAACCAATAATTCTGGCCCTGATGGAATACCTAGTTGTATTCTTAAAAATTGTGCCGAAACTTTGTACGGCCCACTTACTACAATCTTCAACAAATCTATTGAATTGTGCTATTTACCAGTCGAATGGAAAAAATCGTTTATTATCCCTTTGTTTAAAAGTGGCAATAAATTCGATGTTACAAACTATAGAGGAATTGCTAAGCTGAATGCCATTCCTAAACTCTTAGAAAAAATGTTAACCGACAGCTTATCACACCAAATTTCTTCGCTGTTATCTCCTTGTCAACATGGATTTTGCAAGTCGCGTTCCACGACAACTAATATTCTGGAACTTACTACTATGGTAAATGATGGATTTTTAAAAAACATGATAACGGATGTAATTTACACGGATTTCAGTAAAGCCTTTGACAAAGTGAACCATGAAATGTTACTATGCAAATTATCACTAATGGGATTTAGTTGTTCAGCCATAAAGTGGCTGCGTTCCTATTTATTTGATAGAACTCAACAAGTAAAGTTTGGAAATGTTACCTCAACAGACATATACGTCACTTCTGGTGTTCCCCAGGGAAGTCATCTTGGTCCTACACTGTTCACGTTATTTATAAATGACCTCCCATCTGTTATCTTGTATTAAAATGTACTTATGTATGCAGATGATGTCAAAATATGCAAGAGCTTTAACGACTCAAATCAACAATTTTTACTACAGTCTGATATTGATAAATTTTCCCAATGGTGTACAATTAATTTAATGGACCTTAATATTAAAAAATGTAAACATATGACATTCTACAGAACTAACATATTAGATTCTCGATACTATGTTAATGGAATAATACTTGAAAAAGTGGACAGCATAACTGATCTGGGCTTTTTGTTGGATCATAGGCTAAATTTCCGTAATCATATTGCGTTAACTGTTAACAAAGCTAACGGTGTTCTTGGTTTTATGAAACGGTGGTCTAGAGAATTTTCTGACCCCTATGTCACGAAACAACTTTATACATCTTTGGTTCGGCCAATTCTTGAATATGGATCCATTGTATGGGATCCTTACTATTCCATCCATATAAATAGTATTGAATCGGTACAAAAGCAATTTTTGATTTTTTGTTTACGTGGCCTTGGTTGGAATTCGTATGTTCTGCCATCGTATGTAAATAGACTTGCTCTTATTAAGCTGCCAACTTTAAAAAGCCGCCGTGTTATGCTGAGTATAACTTTTCTACTTGGATTAATTCATGGTGAAATTGATTCTACGTTCCTGCTTAGTAAAATTAACTTTAGGGTTCCAAATAGGCCAACTCGTAACTTTCAGCTCATCAGTCTTAACTACTACAGATCCGTTTATGCTAATAATGACTCCTTTCGTCGCATTTGTGAAAATTTTAATAAATTGTATCATATTATAGATTTTTCTGAAAGCAATGATATTTTAAAAAGGAAACTAATTTTGTATTTAAATAGTTAATTGTATTCACACCTGTATTACATTCTTTAGTCTGTAAGGATTTATAATCTATAGACCAAATAAATAAATAAAAATGGGAGGGCTGTGGGAAGCCGGCGTGAAAAGTTTTAAGACTCATTTCCGAAAAATTGCAGGGTGTTACAAATACACATTTGAAGAGCTTATGACGCTTCTATCCAAAATTGAAGCGTGCCTTAATTCCAGGCCAATCTCTCCAATTTCGACCGATCCTAATGACCTTTGCGCGCTAACTCCAGGGCACTTTCTTATTGGTACTCCGATTCTAGCACCTGTAGATCCGCAGGTAAACGATTCACCAACTTCGGTAATAAATCGATGGCAGAAGCTTAAGTTAATCCACCAAAAGTTTTGCTTCCGCTGGAAAAACGAGTATTTAAAAGAAATGAGCAAGAGAATTAAATGGCGACGACCTAAGGTAGATATGCAAGTAGGGACAATGGTAGTGGTCAAAGATGAAAACCTTCCCCCGAATTCTTGGCGTCTAGGTAGAGTTGTTAAGATTTTCACAGGGCCAGATCATCGAGTACGTGTAGCGGAAGTAAAGACACAACGGGGCGTATTGCCCGTTGATTCCTAAAAGTCCGTTAGAAAACGTCTTAAACTATTATATACTAATTACTATTTTCCAGATCAACATGCCTAAAATCTCCTCAACCACTAAATCCTCCTCTGAGAGCAATGCAAAAACTTACAAAGCCTATTCATGCAGAATTTGCAAACGTCCTCATCCACTCCGAACTTGCCGCAAATTTCTGGCAATGAATATGTCCGATCGTATCCGTGCAGTCCGTGAGAACCAGTATTGCTCGAACTGTCTAGCCCATGACCACTCTCAGGGCACGTGTATTTCCAAGCACGGATGCAAACATTGCCATAAATCTCACCACACATTACTTCACGTAAATCCCCGACTGGCCAAAGACTTGTTGCCTTCACGTTCACGATCACGTTCACCGTTGTCGCAAGCGTCAACATCACCTAGCAGGCGCGATTCCCCCCTTTAAAACGCGACTCATCACCTCCAACCACGTCGAAGTCGGCATCCTTATCCGCGATTCTAAAACAAAACACATTGGTGTTGCTCCCAACAGCGTTGGTCAAAATTGGATCAACGACGTCACATGCACGATGCCTGTTGGATTCGGGATCGCCGATCAGTCGCGTTTCAAAGCGGTTAGTCGACAAGCTGAATCTAACAGCCTATACACTTCGGGAAGAAACCATTTGTCCAATTGTGTTGAAGTCCCGGTTTGATTCGTCATCCAAAATCGAAGGCACATTCCGTGTTGACCATCGGATTTCATTACAAACTCCGGCGCACTCGCTCCCGGAGTCATACAAGAAGAATTTTCGCGACCTGTTTCTCGCCGATTCTAAATTCTATGAGTCCGCTTCAATTGATATTGTAATTGGCGTGGATCTGTATCCCAAGGTAATGTGTCAGGGAGTATTTTCCCGGACTGGCTTTCCGACAGCCCAGAGTACAATGTTCGGTTGGACTATATATGGTCCATGTATGTTATAAACAAATGCACTTTTTAGGCCAAATAGCAAAAAACATAACGTAATATATCATGAATTTTCCAAACTTTTCTTTTTTTTCCATTTAATTTGTGTATTACCTTTTTCCATTGAATTAAAAAAAAAAAAAACCACCACACAGAATTGAACTTACAAATGTTTTATATTTTCATTTTATTATTTAGTTAATATTAAGTTTAAGTTCTTAGTTCCATTCGGAAATAAAATCTTTGGCATAAAAATCGAACACATATTTGTTTCCTTCTTTGCATATCCTGCAAGGCGGGCGGCAATGTTAATGCCAAAATGCATTATGGTGCCTTTTGCATTTCCAACTGAGATGAGCAAAGTTTTCCCTCCTTGTTAAAATATATACAAGAGCTGAAATTTATTAAAATAGTCTTGTCTCTTTCCCGTACAAGGCCTAAATCCCAATGTAAAACAGAAAAAATGCAGAAAGATTTTGTTTCCGGTTTTACCATAAATTTTTATATTCACTTACTTTTTAGCAGCGATATCTTAAGGTAAACCTTCTAGAAATTCTACAATAAATTTCCTTTTTTTCCAATTCTAAAATATTTGTTTTCTTTTCTTTTTATCTTGCAAACCTTAATATTCCAATTGGGGTTTTACGTTCTTTGGATACAACAAAATAACTTGATTTATTTTGTTGTATTAATTCATCACTCGGAGATTAATTTGTATTTCCAATATCCCAGGATTCCTACATTAGTTCTACAATTCAACACTTTTGCTAATATTAACAAATTTTACAGCAAAAAATAATAGATTCTTCTGCAGTAATAGCAAGATTTTAGATAATATTTCTAAAGTTTTTTTAAGTGTAAACAAGTTTGACAGCAAAAAATTGTTAATTTTTCAGTAATAATAGCTTACTATTGGTCATACTATTTTTTTTTCTTAATCATTAGCAAAAAATGTTAATGATTATTATTTAAATTCAATTATGACATTTTTAATTAATTAAAAAACCCCATATTTCACGCTAAAGTTAAAAAAATCTAAAGTTCCACTTTTACCTTAAATTCCCCAATAACTACTCAACCGATTTTAGTGAAATTGGAAGTGGAGAAAAGTTTAAGAATCTATCTGTCGAATTTCACTAAAATACCTCCTTCGGTTCAAAAGTTACAGAATTTTGGCCAATGAAAACCGATTTTCAGCCACTGTGCGTCGAGTTAGATGAAGTTATGGCGAGAGGTAGTTCTCGAGTGAGGGCAAATAATTTGTATATAGGTATGACCTGTAGTGAGATGCAGGACTACTTTGAGCCTCGGAAAGTCAAATAACACATAGCTGGTACTCTGTGTTCTTTTTGTTTTCTGTCTGTTTGTGTTCAACAAGTAGCTGACCACCACACCACTGCACTGTTTAAACCTTATTACCACAAAATTTATATTTTAATAATCATATATGGATTATTTAATGTTTTAATAATACTTAGAAAAATTAAACTACATAAATATATAAAATTGTAACGTTACTGACTCAATGACTCAATTATTCATCATTATTATTCATAAACGCCTGAAGCTGAACACTTGAAATTTGAACCAGGGCTTGGTCTCTCCCCAAATCGATCCACTAAGACGGGATTTTGGTTTAGGGGGTAAAAAAGGGTAAAAACGGGTAAATTCGGTAACCTTTTATCTCGAAAACTAAAAGAGATACAAAATAAATGTAATACTTATCGTTTTTCTTTAGAAAAATAAGCGGAAAGGTGTATGGTACTTTTTGAAAATTCAGCCCTTTTACGGAGTAAACGTATGTTGGTACTTTTTGTCACCCCATCTATTTTTTAAACCCATAAACATAGAAATAAGGGTTATATCACATTTGAAGCTTAACTTAAAAATACAAATACGAATGTGGTACTTTTTTGAAATTCGGACGTTTAATGGGTAAAACCCGTAATTATTTTTGGTACTTTTTTGCAACAGGTTTTTCTTTATTCATTGACATACACGTATTAAACTATGGAGAGAGCATTATCTTACGTGTGGACTCTCAAATAGTGTTAGTATTAATATTATAATAAATGTTATGAGACTGTTGTTATAAGAAATCTTATAACAACTATCTTATAAGATGAGCTGTCAAAAATACACATGCATTCACACATATAAAACAATAATAAGTCACCATTATTAAAATGTGTAATTTATTAATGCAAATAGTGCCATATTGTGAAAACTGTTAAAATAACAATACTTTAAACTAAAAAAAGAATAAGAAAGATACAAGTTTACTGTACGAGAATCAGTCGATTATGAAACCTTATAAGATACGTGTTCACCTTGTTTGATATTAAGATTAACATGAAGAAATGTATTCTCTCATTCTGCCGACGTTCTCTCAGATATTATATCAGATATTATCTCAGGTGGAGACCCTGTGTAAGGCTTGGGCTAGGTTTCTTGGGCGATAAAAATGAAAATGGCGGTCCTTTTTACCTTTTCTTTTGCCGGTGTAAATAAGTAGATGGAGCAAGTGGCCAATATTGCAGCAGAATTTAAATAAAAAAAAAAAATAAAATAAAACCATAAGTAGAAAAAAACAAGGTTTTAAACAACGTTTGTTGGACTTTTTATTGGAAAAGAGAAACCTTTTATACTAGTGCTGAAAATTAAAAATAAAAAAAAAAAAAATAAAAAGTACAAAAGTAAAAAAAGTTTGAAAAAGTACATTAAAGTCTAAAGTAAATTACAACTTTAAACTTGAGAATTAATTATAAAAGGAGGCAATTGATATAATAAAACAACTAAAACTAAAACAAAACCGCCAAAGCCACCCCATCCCGTGCTCCATTCATCGAGGGAGAAGCTGCTTAGCACCACCACTCCTGGGGTTGCTTCTGGCATGCCATTGGTTTGCCATCCTTTTAGCATTATTTTTTTTTAAACAAAAAAAAAACAGAAAAAAATATTATAAGTTAAATATATTTAAATATATATAAGTAGGTTCTGTCTGTCGCGCTCGTTGAAGATCGACGTGTTTTCTAAGCTCGGCATACGGTTTATTTTTTACATAAACGTGAACAAATAAAATATTTAAAAAAAACAAAACACAAGGAAAAGAAAAAAATATATGTATGTACATTAGCGAACGTCAATTTGTTCGGGCCCAAAAAAAGTGGCAAAGCGTATAGCAAAATCGTAATCTACGGAAAATTCTAAAAATTTTTCCTAACGAAACCATGGATCTAAAATCAGAATCGAGCTTCCGGTTTTTGACTTGAAAATGTGGTGCTCAGGAAATCCGAAAAAATGCTACTTTTTGGGAAATATTTATTGCAATTGGGTGAATAGTTGACCTGAATCGCTGAAAGAGGGCTTGTTTTCTGTATTCTGTACATAAAAACTTGGTTTAGAGGTTTTTGTCAAAATAATCATAGTCAATCAAGCTGGTCAAATAAAAAAAATGTGTTATATTTTTCTAAAACTCACTTTTCTATTTCAAAAAATCACTACCTTTTTAAAAAAGAAACTGAATGAAAAAAAGAAAATAAAATTAACAATTTCAATAAAAATGTATTTAAAAGAAAAAATACTGGCTTAACCGGGAATTAAACCCTGACATGCTAGGTCACAAAGCACGACATAACCACTAATCCACAACAGTGCTTATTAACTTATGCACCTAATATTAGTTTTTGTACATTTTTAAAAATTACTTGCTATTCTTGAAAGCGCGTCGAAAAAGTGAAAATTTTTATTAAAAATAAAACAAAGTTTAAAAATAATTTTTGTTTACCATGCATTTCTAAAATGGAATAAACGTGAGAATTTTAACGCGTTTCTATCGCTTTTAGAAACGGTTAATTGTGTGATACAACGAGAGAATTACAAACTTTTTAAATTTCTCATTACCTACTTAGATTTTTGTTTTCAAATTAAGTTTTTATAAAGTAAATATTCTCATTACACCATTTTAAATTTTAGTTCAGAATTTTTTAACTGTATTTCAGAAATTTCCAATTCAACTTCTAACATTTCCAATTGTATTTCAGAAATTTCCAATTGTATTTCAGAAGTGTCCAATTATATTTCAGAAATTTATGTTTTTATAGCTAATACATTTTTCTAAAATACAAATGGACATTTCTAAAATACAATTGGAAATTTTTGAAGTTGAATTGGAAATGATGTGGTTATTTTTATCTATTCCAATAGTCGTTTCTTTTTTTGATTGATTTGTGCAGTTTAAATCATTTAAAATGAGTGCTATTTTAACTTTAAATATCAGTATATTTTTAAATTTAACTGAAGTTTGTCAAGCATAGAGCAGTCAGAAATGTCTATTTGCTCATCAGCAATGTCCATTGCCTGTTCGGAGGAAGTGGAATTTGCAGCTTTTGTAAATTCCGAATTAAGTTTAAGTCACATTCCCCATTACAATTGTTGTGCTTTTGGATTGCCAAGTGACTTCTCCGAGCTTAATTAACCTACAATACATGATGTTTTGAAGTATTATTATTTTTTGAGCGATTGTTGTAAAGCTAAAAACAAAATGTTTTCATATGTACGTTTTACCTCGCAAGTTGCAGATAGATTGATTGTTATATGGAAGAAATTGGATATTGCGATTATAAGTGAGAAAAGTGTTGCGAAAAAGCTTAAGTCCTTGCTTAATAGGTACGCTAAGGTAACAAGAAATAAGCCAACATCTGAAAGTTACAAAGCCTTCTTAAAGACAATAGACAACTTATTTTATATCGGAAAATGCCAATGCGATTTAAAAATACACCTTTGTTTGTGTGGATTGATTCTAGAACAATTAAAGGAGTTCATGCTAGATCAGCACACTAATAGAAAACATACTGTTTAGAGATGACCCCTACCAACAGTGACGACCCTGCCTACCAACAACTTGTTATATTTTATTTTCTTTAATCTGCATATTCATATTCATATGTAAACATTATAAAGTTAAATTGTTGTTACATTTGCACTCAGTATATCCCGTTATATTTAGTACAAAAATTCTTTTATAATATGTGACCCTTTTTGTATATTAAAAAACAATTAAAACTTACTCTAGTTTCGATTGTCGTCGCGCAAGCATCATAAATAGTGAAACAAGTGATTGAATTGTAAACATTAAAAATAAAACATAATTTGTAACAAATAAAAACTAACAAATACACATTTTTGAAAATAAACAAAAAATAAATAAATATACAAAAACTACAATAAAAATAAAGTGTTTTATTTAAAATAAAATATAAGTGAACCGTGTAAAATTTGAGGTGCAAAAAGAATTAAAAGTTAATCCCTCAACATTTGGTCCTTCGAACCGGATAATTTTTTACAAAAACTTTGGAAAAATTGTGTATTTAAAAACTTAAAAAACTTGGAAAATTTGTGACTCTAATATATAAAGAACAAATTTTTTTGAAAAAAAGTGTGTGATTTAAAACATAAAATAAAATAAACATGAAAATAAACTTTGTCAAAAAAAAAAGAAGACAAAAATTCTTGTGAATCGGGAAAATAATACGGTATTAAATTGTGACTCTAAACAACAACAATTTAAAAGAACAAATTTTTTTGAAAAATAAAGTGGTAAAAAAAAGTGACCCTGAAATTTGAAAAAAAAGAACAGTCAACAAAAATTACAAAAATTAAAATTACTAACGGTAAACCACCACCGGCAGATCATAGCTCAGCAGCAGAGAAGTTTGTACGCGCCTAGCAGAAAACAAGCAGCAGCAACAACAACAACACAAGCAAGCATTCAGCAAGTAAGTGAACATACGATAACTACAAAAAACACAAGAAAATAAAAACAAAATTTAAATAACAAAAGCGAACATTTAAGACATTGCTATTTTCTACTTGTGTGTTTGCTTGATTCTTTTGCGTAAAATAACCGTGACGTCACTATAAAAATAAAAACCGAGTTACCATTGCGGTCATATTTGAAAAATTAACCGGGGAAATTAAAACAATATTTGACCCACAAATTTTCTACAATACAATTTGTTTATCGCTAGCAGGCAAATTTCTTGACTCAATTTATTATTATTCTGACACTTTTTCAATCTACAAACATGTCCCTGAAAAAATTCGTCAATTGCACAAACGATTTAGTCGACTTCGAAAAGATTCAAGCAGAAGCGAGCGCTGAAGATAATGTACACGCGTTAGAAATAATTCGAGTAGAATTAGACTCCATATGGACCCAGGTAAAAAGGTCATATGAAGAATGTAGGGACGTAGATCAGGATGGTGATAAACCAATTGACAAAAATAAATTACGGGAGCGATACCAAAGAGCCCTAACAGCCTATAAAAATTGTTTGTCGTCCATCAATGCTGAAATCCATGCGCTTTCGGACACAACCGTGGAAAAAGTTGAACGCCAGTCAAATATTCCGTTAGAAAGAGAGGTCTCATCAATAAGACTCCCTTCTTGCGACACAGACACTTTTTTGGGGATTATAAATTATGGCCCAGTTTTCGTGACTTGTTCACAGCCATATACGTTAGAAATCCAAAAATTAGCAATGTTGAAAGGCTTTTTTATCTGACCCAAAAAACCGGGGGAGAAGCCAGAGACGCAATTTCGCATGTCCCTTTAACAAACGATGGGTTTATCATGGCTTGGAAAAATTTAGTTGACCGGTACGAAAATAAATGGATGCAGGTTAATGAGCAATATAAAATTATTTTGGATCTGCCTCATGCCTCTATGGACTCTGGAGCCTCAATTAAAAAATTACAAAGGACAATAAACGATTGTAGGCAGACATTAGGCACACTCGGAATTGACACTTCAACATGGGAGTCCTTTTTAATTTACATTTGCTCTCAAAAACTTCCCAGAGCCCTTGTTCAAGAATTTGAAAATTCTCGTGAAGATTGTGCCGAAGTACCCAAATGGCAAGAATTCGACAAGTTTTTGACCCGCAAATTTAAGACCCTAGAATATTAGGCAATATTAAATCATCAAAGGACAAATTCATACCGCCCAAGTCAGAGGTGGCGAAAAACAACCAAAATAAACGGAACATTAATTCATTCCAAACGAATATAACAAAATCTGAAAGTCACAATCAGAACAAAAATAAACCCGTCAGAAGCTCTAATAATAACCCCATAACGTGCCAACATTGTAGCGAGTCACACACCCTACGATCATGCCCAACATTTTTAGAAAAAAATGTAAGTGATCGAATTCATATCGTAAGAGTCACAAATTCATGTTACAACTGTCTGTCGATCAATCATAGTGTCAGGGAGTGCCCTAGTAAATACAGTTGTAGGCTGTGTAAACAAAAACACAACACTTTGTTGCACAAGGCAACGGTGACCCAGCCTACAAACTTGCCACAAAATAACGCTGACGAGCAACCAAGCACAAGTGCCGCATCTCAAGCCCAATTCAAGATCAAGTATTCCTAACTTTACTTCCCTGACCCTGCGCGAAAACATACAAACATCGACAAATCAAACAGACCGAGAATCCTCGCTTTTCACTGCTATTGTCGAAATAGAAACTAGAGGTCAAAGATACCAGGCGAGAGCTATCATCGACCCTGGATCACAATCAACCTTTGTATCGGACAAACTAAAAAACCGATTAAAATTACCCACTAAAAGAAACATAGTTCACGTTTCTGGTTTGAGTCAAACAGTTTCTGAAACCTCAACTAAAGCATGTTTGCTTAACCTTTGCTCACGGGTGGACACATCGTTTAAGTTAGAAGTTTGGGCCCCAGTTCTCAAGACCCTTCCCTCTTATTTACCACCTCAAACGTTAGACATGCAAAAGCTCAGTGAGACTGCAAAATTGCAACTTGCAGACCCTCACTTCAACCAAAGTAGACCCATCGACTTGCTAATAGGCCTCGACGTAGGCCCCTCTATTTATTGCATGGACACACCGATGCGGTCTATTGGATCCCTTTTGGCACAAAAAACAGTATTTGGCTGGATTGTGGGGGGACCAACTCCAAAAACGACTCAACCCAGAACAACAATTTCTTTATTAAATACATCGTCCCTTGACCAAACCCTCACACGCTTTTGGGAGGTGGAGGAAACCCTAAAACAGATTTTGAGCTCAGACGAGGACACCATTGTGGAACACAATTTCAAGAAAACAACACGTAGAAACGACTCGGGAAGGTATATAGTTACCCTGCCCTTAAAAAAAACAGAAGAAATAGGCTCTTCTCGCAATATTGCTATGGCTCAGTACCTACGAATGGAACGCATGCTCAGCCAGAAACCCGAAATAAAGCAATTATATGACAATGTCATTTTGGAATATCTTGAGTTAGGCCACATGAGAAAAATCGCACCCCCGGATATAAACAAAGCCCCGAATTATTATCTGCCGCATCACGCAATAATAAAACCTGACCGATTGACCACTAAACTCAGAATGGTTTTCATGCCTCTAGCCCAACGTCAAATAAGAATAGTCTTAATGACATTTTATATCCAGGACCTATTCTTCAGCAAGATCTTGTTCTTCTGATAGCCAAATGGAGATTTTTCCGCTTTGTATTCAACGCCGACATTACAAAAATGTATCGCCAAATACTGATCGACCCAACCCAAACAAAGTTTCAAAGAATCTTATTCAGAAAATCCAAAAATGACCCGATAGAAGATTACGAGCTTCTCACCGTCACATTTGGAGTTAATTGCGCCCCATTTTTAGCCATCAGGACGCTTCTTCAATTAGCTGAAGAGGTGCAAATGACTCATCCCTTGGCGTCCAAGATTCTTAAACAAAATATGTATTTGGATGACGTCTTAGCAGGAGGTCACACTATAGAAGAAGCTATCAAATCTAGAAAAGAATTAACTTCTGTCTTAAAATCAGCAGGCTTTGATCTGATGAAATGGAACTCTAATGAGCCACAAGTCATTCAGGATTTACCTAGTGAGACTCTACTACCACTCGACTGGTTAAATCTGTCCGAAAATGACGGGACCAAGACTCTAGGTATAAAATGGAACATTTCATCGGACTCCTTTACATTCACAGCCCCAGATATAAAAGTTAAAGAGGCGTATACAAAGGAAGAAGTTTTGTCTACAATTGCCAAATTTTTTGACCCATGTGTATGGATAGCTCCAATAATAATAGACGCTAAAGTAATCATGCAGCAAATATGGTTAGATAAGACAAACTGGGATGACATTTTAAAACCAATTTCTCAACATAAATGGAAAAGATTCGTAAACAATTTTCCCAATATTAAAATTATAAAAATACCCCGTTGGATAAAATATACACCCTTAAGTCACATCGAAATACATGGCTTCAGCGACGCTTCAGAAAAAGCTTATGCTGCTTCATTATACATTCGAATACAAAATGACGAAACATCTATACACACAACTCTTTTGGTTTCAAAGACTCGAGTAGCCCCCCTCAAAAGCTTATCGCTACCACGCTTAGAGCTTTGTGGAGCTGTATTGCTAGCTAATTTGGCATCAAGTCTATTAAAAACCTATGAATTTCAAAATGTAGTAACCCACTATTGGACTGACTCGACAATCGTATTATCGTGGCTTAAGAAACCGCCATGTACCTGGAACACGTTTGTAGGAAACCACGTTTCTGAGATTTTACAAAAAGTCGGAACTCAAAACTGGCAACATGTGGACTCTAAAGAAAACCCAGCTGATGTCGCTAGTCGAGGATGTTCACCAGAAGACTTGACAAACAATAATTTGTGGTGGTATGGACCCTCGTGGCTAAAATTACCAAAACATCAATGGCCGATGCCAAAATCTTCTAATGACACAACGTTAGAAGAAAAACCCATAAAATTATTTACAACTACGACATATGAAGACCCATTAAATCGTTTCGAGACTCATCGCAGAATTCACTCACAAAATAACCTTACATGGTGGAAACCAACTTATGACTCGAAGTATAAGAACCGAATTTTGGATATGCAAACTAAAAACTCTAGTAAAAACCGTTATTCGGAACTGCAAAACTTGCATTTTATACAAAAAGCGGACTCAAGAACAAATTATGGCGTCATTACCTCCAGAACGCACGACACTCTCCAGACCCTTTACAATCACTGGCGTAGACTATGCTGGACCCTTCAACATAAGAAATTTCACCGGTCGAGCATGCCTTATTACAAAAGGCTATGTGTGTATTTTTGTCTGCTTTTCCACCAAAGCAATACACTTAGAAGCACTAAGTGACCTTTCAACTCAGGCTTTTCTAGCTGCTTTTGCCAGATTTATTGGAAGACGGGGATGTCCATCTAAAATTTATTCCGACAATGGAACAAATTTCGTTGGAGCTGCAGAACTTATAAGAAAGGATCGACTCGAATTTGTCAAAAATCTTCAACAAAAAATAATTCATCACTACAGTCATCAGAACGTAGAATGGAAATTTATACCCCCTGGCACTCCACACATGGGAGGACTATGGGAAGCCGGTGTTAAATCCTTCAAGATCCATTTACGAAAAATGACTCCAAATATGAAATTTACATTTGAAGAGTTTTCTACAATTTTGACCCGAATTGAATCCTGTCTAAACTCCAGACCCTTAAGTCCTGCTAGTGACGACCCAACTGATCTATCACCGCTTACTCCTGCACACTTTCTTATTGGTACTTTATTCATGACCCCACCAGAAAAAGATTCGAGCAACGAAAACTTGACCCTCGCCAACCGATGGAGACGTCTAAAAATGATTTACCATACTTTCTGCGAAAGATGGAAATCAGAATATTTAAGTGAGCTGCATCGTCGATATAAATGGAAATATCAACACCAAAACCTCAACGTTGACGATTTAGTTGTCATCAAAGACAGTAATCTGCCACCTAATGAATGGAAATTAGGTCGAATTACCAAAACCTACCTTGGACCCGACAAAAATATCAGAGTAGTTGATATTCGAACATCAAATGGAATTATTACGAGACCCATAACGAAACTCGTACTGTTATTTAATAATTAAATACACATTTCTAATAATTATTTTGTATAATTCCAGTAAAAGTCACCCATAAAAAACACAAATAACTTTGTGGCATTGGTCGTATGGTCTCATCTCAGTTTACTTTTTTTCAACAACTCCACATCTAATACTATGGCACACAGTTCACCCCCTGGTAACATCATCTGTACTCCAGCATTCTACGTGATGAAACCCAAAAACAAGGTGCTATAATGCGACTGTTTATTTTCCGGACCCCTTGAAGAACTTGAGCCCAGTTGAATATATCACCATATCATGGGGGGCGGAATGTTTAGAGATGACCCCTACCAACAGCGACGACCCTGCCTACCAACAACTTGTTATATTTTATTTTCTTTAATCTGCATATTCATATTCATATGTAAACATTATAAAGTTAAATTGTTGTTACATTTGCACTCAGTATATCCCGTTATATTTAGTACAAAAATTCTTTTATAATATGTGACCCTTTTTGTATATTAAAAAACAATTAAAACTTACTCTAGTTTCGATTGTCGTCGCGCAAGCATCATAAATAGTGAAACAAGTGATTGAATTGTAAACATTAAAAATAAAACATAATTTGTAACAAATAAAAACTAACAAATACACATTTTTGAAAATAAACAAAAAATAAATAAAAATACAAAAACTAAAATAAAAATAAAGTGGTTTATTTAAAATAAAATTTAAGTGAACCGTGTAAAATTTGAGGTGCAAAAAGAATTTAAAGTTCATCCCTCAACACATACCATTCCTGAACCTGTTGCAGAAATGTCTGAGTTGCTTACAACACAGCCATCAGCTAGTCATGAACCAACATATAGGCCCGAAACGTCAGAAATGTATATTGATAATGAAATCGAATTTCAAGCAAAAGAAATTCCTTTAAAACGAGGGCCATACTCGGAAAGATACACTACTCTGAATTTTGCGATGGCTTGCGATAGGTTCGGCATTTCTGACAGAGTTGCTTTGGTCCTAGCAACGGCTCTTTTTAAAGAAATTAAGTTTAAGCACAAAATGGGGGAATTCATTGTAATGGAGAAGGCCAAAGTCGCTCGTGAAAAAAAGTAGTGCAGAGCTTATGTACGTCCACAGCAATTCAATGACTCTGATATCATAGCGTTTTCCTTTGATGGCAGAAAGGAGAACTCCTTAGCAAGGGTTAATATTGGAGGCAAGTATCATACAAACCTAGTGAAAGAGCCACATATAGTCATTCTTCAGGAGCCAGATACCAAATTGTTAGGTCACATAAAAGTAAATGCTGAAACAGCTGAGACTAAACAGAAGCAAATTTACGACTTCTTTGTCGAAAGGAACTTATACCTTTCTAATTTGATCGGGATTTGCGGCGATGGGGAAGTCACTAATACTGGAAGTCAAAATGGAATACTTCGAAGGTTCGAGACGATGTTAAATAGACCATTGCATTGGTTTGTCTGCTTATTACATTTTAATGAGTTGCCGTTTCCACATTTGTTCTCCGTGCTAGAGCAATCAACCACAAGCGGGCCGAGAAGGTCCTGTGTGATTTTGACTAAGCTAATAGAAACTTGCGAGCAGCAACCGGTGAGCAAATAAATATTTTAACTTTTATAAAATCTTTGTCTAAATTAAAATTTATTGGAAAAAAAACTTGTCGTAGGCTGTAATTGATTTTCAATCAATTTCTTTGAGAAGCATGCCACCACCATTGGCAACTGAAGTTAAACAGACACTTTCCACGGACGTAAAGTTTTTATATCGCATAACGAATGCAGTTGCTAGTGGTTTCTGTCCCGAAGATTTAGCTAACATAAAGCCGGGACCAATAGTCCACTCTCGATGGTCAACAAAAGCCCGCAGAATTTTGCGATTGTATTTAACAACTAACTCACCATCGGAAAAACTTGAAAATACTATCAGAATTCATTATGAAAGTTTATGTACCAATGTACTTTAATGTAAAATTCTATAGTTCAGTCATCTACGGGAGTGCACTTTTATTTAAGTTTATACGGTCAACGCAATATTTACCGCCAAGTCATAGAGATATTGTTAATAAGGTTTTGCAAAATAATGCGTACTTTGCTCACCCGGAAAATGTTTTATTGACAATGGTTTTCGATGACAGAAAAGCCGTGCGTAAGAGATGCATAAACAAAATTTTGCATTTTCGTAACAACCTTTGGGATCCGCCAACACTTGCCATTACCAAAAACCTAAAATAAATTTTGATTGCTCGGACTACGTTGACATGATTGACTTATATGACGATAGTATTTTGTCTGAGCCGCCATTTACCACAAGCATCCCTTACGAGCATTTGCTGGGATACATCGAATTTCATGATCCACCGCTTACTGATCTAGGAATACCGGCACATATTCAGGGACTCATGCGTGGACCCAGGTGCGATAAAAACGTTTTTAGAAGAGAAGGGCTTCAAAATAAAAAATGTTATAAACATTAAAAATAGAGAAAAAAATCTCCAGCCACTATTTAGAGTGGAGTTAGAACCCGGCGACATTAAGCTTAAAAAGAACGAAACGTACCCCATTTACAATCTGAAATATATCCTGTATAGAAAAATAACAATAGAGGAGCCGCACAAAAGGAATGGTCCCATTCAATGTTTAAACTGCCAAGAATTTGGTCACACTAAGGCATACTGTCATCTAACCCCTGTTTGCGTCGTATGTGGAGAATTACATGGTACAGCTCTCTGCGATAAGTCTGAAAACGACCCCAATGTAAAAAAATGTAGTAACTGTGGTGGTAATCAAACTGCCAACTATAGAGGATGCCCTGTATACTCTATCGTCAAGCGCTCGGTTGGACCGAAAAATAATCCCCCTCAAATGCAGGCAACAAATCAAGTTTACATTAATGACGTTCAGGTACCGCAACCTAGTATAACAGAACACCCTACGCTAACGTCTTAAAATCAAATCATATGCCAATGCAAGGTGAGTTGCCAAATAATGATGAAACTCCAGTTTCTTATTTAAGTCGTCTAGAGAAAACCATGGAAACAAAGTACAAACAGTAAATAACTTTACAAACACAATGGGTAATATGATGCAGGAAATGTTAAGAATGCAATCGATGTTATTGCAAGCTGTTCTAAACAAGCCAAGAACTGCTTAAAAATTTGCTTTTGGAACGCAAACGGCATCAACCAACATAAAAATGAAATAGAATACTTCCTTAAAAATAAACCAATTGATGTTATGATGGTTTCTGAAACTCATCTGACCTCAAGAAACACGTTTAAAGTCAATGGTTATATATTATATGATACGAAGGACCCTCGAGGTAGAGCTTGTGGAGGTTCTGTTATTTTGATAAAAAACCGAGTAAAACACTACTTAATGTGTGATCATCGTGAAGATTATCTCCAAGCAACGAGCATTTGCGTTGAGGAATTATTTCGAAACCTAGTAATTTCATCTTTATACTCCCCACCTAGATTTTCAATATCAGAAAGCCAATATAATAAATACTTCAAATCATTAGGACCCTGCTTCCTGGCTGCTGGCGATTATAACGCTAAACACACTTTCTGGGGGTCACGACTTATTACACCTAAGGGTCGTTAATAACATCCCCATAGACACGATTCATGTGGAAGCGTCCCTAGAATTATCTTCCGATCACACACCTACAATTGTTACTATAATGAATCCAAATACAATCGTATCTCCGTCTGGTTACTTATCGACATCAGCCTCACAAATAAATTGGTTAAAATATAAAAAATATCTTAGTGCCCATTGCACAGAAAATATTCCGCTTAGCACACCGGAGACCGTGGATCTCGCTATTGTTAATTTTGACAGTTATCTCAAACTAGCTGTTCAACATTCCAGCATAACCCTCAAAAAAACCAAAAACAAAATCATATATTCTACAGATGTCGAGCGTCTATTGACTGAAAAAATGAGAGTTCGAAGAGAGTGGCAATTGCACAGATCCCCCCAACTTAAGACTTTATTAAAAGAGTGCACAAAAAGGCTGAGAAAGTTACTGCAGTCTCAGAAAACGTCTTCCCTGGAAAAATATCTTAAGGGACTTGATGCAACTCCACAATCAGACTACTCATTATGGCGTGCAGGTAGAAGCCTCAATAGACCAGTTATCTCTAAGCCACCATTGAGAAACTTGAATGGAAGCTGGGCAAGAAATGATATTGAAAAAGGAAATCTGTTTGCTAATCATCTGAAAAATGTATTTACCCATAATATATTTCACGATATAGCAGTCGAGTTACCGCCTGTAAATGTAAGAGCAGCTTTTCCCCTAAGATTCGAGTTTAAAGAAATCGAAAAGGCTATTCGGGATTTAAACACCAAGAAGGCAGTAATAAAATGCTTTTGGAGCTACCAAGTATAGCGAAGAAAATTATTCTTTTTATTTTTAATGCTATTTTACGCCTTCAATACTACCCTCAGGAATGGAAGATTTCCTTAGTAACCATGATACCAAAGCCAGGAAAGGATCACACACAAGTTGAGTCATACAGGCCTATTAGCTTATTATCTAATATTTCAAAGCTATTTGAGAAACTAATAGTGTTAAAATTAACGCCGATTTTAAATGAAAATAGATGTATTCCTAATCATCAATTCGGGTTTAGAAGAAAGCACAGCACAATTGAACAACCTCATCGAATAGTAAATGTAATAAGAAAAGCCTTCGAAGAAAAAAAAATATTGCTCAGCACTCTTCATCGATGTGTCTCAAGCTTTTGATAAAGTCTGGCATGAAGGTTTACTACTGAAATTGCAGCAAAACTTACCAGCAAACATACACAAGCTGTTAGAAAGCTACTTAGTCGGTCGTCAATTTATTATAAAAGAAGGCGATTTTTTAAGTTCTCCTCAGCCAGTTAACGCTGGAGTCCCACAAGGCAGCATCGTGGGCCCTCTATTATACTTAATTTATACTTCGGACATGCCAACAAACAGCTACACATAAACCTCAACATTTGCGGATGACACAGCCTTCCTAAGCGTACATGAAAACTGTCAAGAAGCATCTCGTTACTTACAGGATCACATATTTGAACTGGAAAGGTGGTTAATACAATGGAGGATAAAGATCAATGAGCAAAAATGCGCACATATAACATTCACATTGCGTCGGGAAACATGCCCCCATATTAAAATCAATAATCAAATAATACCCCAACACTCGCATGTAAAATATCTCGGTATACATCTAGATCGGCGTTTAACGTGGAAATGGCACATAGAAGCAAAACTAACTCAAATGAAACTAAAAGCAATTCAAATTAATTGGCTCATTGGAAGAAATTCTGTTCTTAGTCTCGATTGCAAACTTCTACTTTACAACTCTATCTTAAAGCCAATTTGGTGCTACGGTATTCAGTTATGGGGCACTGCCTCTGCTTCTAATATCGAAAAAATTCAAAGGCGCCAAAATAAACTTCTTCGAATAATCACAGCCGCTCCGTGGTATGTCAAAAACTCAAATATCCACAAGGATCTCAATGTGCCATTGGTAAAAACTATGATAACGAAATATGCAGTAAAATATTTAAAAAGGCTGGAACTGCACCCAAAGCCATTAGCTCGAAATATTTTAAATTATGGCGGCCACACTCGCTTAAGAAGAAGAGACACTGCAGCACTCACCCAATCAGATGAGCAATAAACACCTAAATATGTAAACAGAAACCGTGATGACGAAATCTTTTTTGTCTGGCACTGGCAGGACATAAAGTAAATATTAGGATAAAATTTGATTAATTATTGTTAGTTCATATTTAATATATGAAGATTCAATAAATAAATACTGATAAAAAAAAAAAAATATTCAGGGAACTGAGCGATTTGTACAATTGCTTACCAATGTTTCCCAACGTGCCATAGAATGTAATCGCGATGATATTTGGCAGTTACTATTGAAAGCCGCAACAGAATACCACGAATGGATAGCAAAAAAGGTCTTGTACGTAAGCTGCCGCTATAGGCCGAAACTAAATTTATTTTTATTTTTTTATTCGGTTCCCCTTCTTTAAGTTAGAGAATTTTCGAAATAAAATAGTGCGTTTTACTAAAAAATAGATTAATAATAAAAATATTAATTTTTTTTAACTTTTCGTTTTCAGTTTTTGCTTAAATTTTTTTAAAATAAATTTTTGTTTAATAAGGTTTTGAATCAATTGTTTTATTTTTAAATAAATTTTGAATTAAAATTTAGTTAAATTATTTTATTTAATTTTTGGGTCGTCTGTCGCGCTCGTTGAAGATAGACGTGTTTTCTAAGCTCGGCATACGGCTTATTTTTTTTTATTAAAACTTGAACAAATAAAGTATTAAAAAAAGTAAATAAAAGAAAAAAATACATGTATGTACATACATATATACACATTTTTTATTCACGGTGTTGATAAACAATAACAAATAAGAAGAGCACAACTGTAAACGGTAAAAAAAATGATTTTACTATAATAAAAAATACAAAACCTGCAAGCGGTGCCTCAGTGGCAGAAACGATTTTAACAAGTGATGAAAAGATTACCCCCAAATCAGGCATGATGGAAAACTCAGTATCACAGGTAAAAAGTGGTCAAAAGCCTCAAGTACAAGTTGGAATTGATAGGTACATAACAGTGCTAAAACGGGCTCGCAGCCCAACCTCTTCTGCAGTTGCTTCGGTCCCTAAAGTTTTAAAAGAGGGTACATCTTATAGAATAAGTTCTCAAAATCGGTTTGCAATTTTGGAAGAGGAATCCTCGGAAGCACAAAACGTTACCAAATCTTCTAAGCCACCCCCGATATATCTTAGAGAGCAAAACTCAAGTGATTTAATAAAGAATTTGATCTCGGTAATAGGTGAAAATTCTTTTTATGTAGCTGCAATAAAACGTGGTAGTATAAATGAAACGAAAATACAAGTTAATCGTGAAGATGATTTTCGTAAAGTAATAACTAAATTAGAAGTACTAAAAAAACTTTTATACATACCAACTGAAGAGCAGTAAAGGTCTTCAGGTAGTGATAAAGGGCATTTATTCATGCGTAGACCCAGGTGAGATAAAAACGTTTTAAGAAGAGAAGGGCTTTAAAATAAAAAACGTAATAAATATTAAAAATAGAGAAAACAAAATTCCCAGCCACTATTTCAAGTGGAGTTAGAACCCGGCGACGTTAAGCTTAAAAAAAATTAAACTCATCCCATTTACAGTGTGAAATATATCCTGTATAGGAAAATAACGATAGAGGAGCCGCACAAAAGGAACGGTCCCGTGCAATGTTTGAACTGCCAAGAATTTGGTCACACTAAGGACCCTGTTTGCGTTGAATATGTAGAATTGCATGGTACAGCTCTCTGCGATAAGTCTAAAAACGACCCTAATGTAAAAAAATGCAGCAACTGTGGTGGTAATCACACTGCCAACTATAGAGGATGCCCTGTATACTCTATCGTCAAGCGCTCGGTTGGGCCGAAACCTAATCCCCCTCAAATTCAGGTAACACATCAAGTTTACACTAATTACATTCAGGTACCGCAGCATAGTAATAACAGAACATCCTACGCTAACGTCCTAAAATCAAACCATATGCCAACGCAAGGTGATTTGCCAAATAATGATGAGACTCCAGTTTCTAATTTAAGTCGTCTAGAAAAGACCATGGAAACACTAGTGCAAACAGTAACTAACTTTACGAACACAATGGTTAATATGATGCAGGAAATGTTGAGAATGCAATCGATGTTATTGCAAGCTGTACTTAACAAGCCGCGAATTGTTTAAAAATTTGTTTTTGGAACGCAAACGGCATTCGCCAACATAAAAATGAACTAGAATACTTTCTTGAAAGTAAACAAATTGATGTAATGTTGGTTTCTGAAACTCATTTGACCTCAAGAAATACGTTTAAAATTAATGGTTATATATTATATGAAACCTAGGACCCTCGAGATAGAGCTTGTGGAGGTTCTGCTATTTTGATAAAAGCACAATTCAAACACTAATTAATGTGTGATCATCGTAAAGATTATCTACAAGGAACGAACATTTGTGTTGAAGAGCTAAATCGAAACTTAGTACTTTCATCTTTATACTCTCCACCTAGATTTTCAATATCAGAAAGCCAATATTATAAATATTTTAAATCATTAGGTCCCTGTTTCCTAGCCGCTGGCGATTACAACGCTAAACATACCTTCTGGGGGTCACGGCTCATTACACCAAGGTGTTTTGTATAATACAATGTCTAAAATGGATTTAAATGTGGTCGCTAGTGGACAACCAACTTATTGGCCTACTGATCAGCAAAAAATTGCAGATGTCATCGATTTTGGCGTGGTTAAAAACATGCCCGCAGAAACGATTCATGTTAAAGCTTCTTTATAATTATCTTCTGAGCACACACCTACAATTCAAACCCTAATAGAATTGTATCTCCGTCTGGTTACTAAGAGACGTCAGCCACACAAATAAATTGGTTAAAATATAAAAAATATCTCAGTACCCACTGCACTGAAAATATTCCGCTTAGAACACCGGAAAATGTGAATCTTTGCATTGTAAATTTTGACAATTATCTCAAACTAGCTGTTCAAAAATAAAATATATTCTACAGATGTCGAGCGTCTCTTGACTGAAAAATGAAGAGTTCGAAGAGAGTGGCAATTGCACAAATCTCCTCAACTTAAAAATTTACTAAAAGAGTGCACAAAAAGGCTAAGAAACTTACTGCAGTCTCAAAAAACGGCTTCCCTAGAAAAATATCTTAAGGAACTTGATGCAACTCCTCAATCTGACTACTCATTATAAAATCTTAAAAGACCAGTTATCACTAAACCGCTATTAAGCTACACATGTGAACAGAAACCGTGATGACTAAATCTTTTTTGTCTAGCACTGGCAGTACATAAAGTAAATATTAGGATAAGATTTGATTAATTATTTTTAGTTCATATATGAAGATTCAATAAACAAATACTGAAAAAAAAATGTTGGGTAGCAAAATTGTAACAGCTTTATGTTTTTTACCAGCCAGCTTGACTATGATTATTTTGACAAAAACCTCTAAACCAAGTATTTATGTATAATGAGCACAGATATTAGAAAGCTGAGAAAATTTCCTTTTAAACAAGGCTTCTTTCAGCGATACAGCTCAACTATTCACCAATTGCAATTAATATTTCCAAAAAAGTAGGATTTTTTTTCGGATTTCCTGAGCACCACATTTTCAAGTCTAAAACCGGAAGCTCGATTTTGATTTTAGATCCATGGTTTCTTTAGAAACAATTCTTAGAATATTCCGTAGATTACGATTTTGCTTTACGCAAATACATATTGATCAAAAATATTTTTTGTTTTTATTTATTTTTATTCTCGGTGTTGATAAACAATAAATAATAAGGAGAGCACAACTGTAAACAGAAAAGTAAAAAAAAAACTCTTTTGATTGCAAATAATGCAAAAACAATAAAACAGAATGAAAGAAACGCATATATCACAGTGAGTGTTAACGAAACAAATGCAGAAATAAAAAAAAAAAGAATCGACGATAGCAAATTCTTAACGGCTAAACCTATTACTCGTACGCGATCTTTCTCACCCTCTGTATTTAAATAACGGTTGATACACTAACAAATATAAACTAACAAATGGAAAACTCAGCGTCACAAGTAAAAAGTGGTCAAAAGCCTCCAGTACAAGTAGGTATTGATAGGTACATAACAGTGAATAAACGGGATCGCAGCCCAACCTCTTCAGCAGTTTTTTATTTATTTTTTTTATTTTTTCACAAAATCATTTTGCAATTCTGGATGAGGAAACCTCGGAACACAAAACGTTATCAAATCTTCTAAGCCACCCCCAATATATCTTAGGGAGCAAAACTCAAATGAGTTAATAAAGACTTTGATCTCGGTGATAGGTGAAAATTCGTTTTATGTGGCTGCAATTAGGCGTGGCAGTATAAACGAAACTAAAATACAGGTTAATCCTGAAAATGATTTTCGTACAATAATTAATAAATTTGAAGTACTTAAAAAAAGTTTTTATACATACCAAATGAAGAGCAGTTAAGGCCTTTAGGTAGGGATAAAGGGCATTGACTCATGCGTTGACCCAGGTGAGATAAAAATGTTTTTAGAAGAGAAGGGCTTCAAAATAAAAAATGTAATAAATATTAATAATAGAGAAAAATTTCCCCAGCCACTATTTCGAAACGCTGAAATATATCCTGTATAGGAAAATAACGATAGAGGAACCGCTCAAAAGGAATGGTCCCGTGCAATGTTTAAACTGCCAAGAATTTGGTGACACTAAGGCATACTGCCATTTAACCCCTGTTTGCGTCATATGTGGAGAATTACATAGTACAGCTCTCTGCGATAAGGCTGAAAATGACCCCAATGTAAAAAAAATGTAGCAACTGTGGTGGTTATCACACTGCCAACTATAGAGGATGCCCTGTATACTCTATCGTCAAGCGCTCGGTTGAACCTAAACCTAATGCCCCTCAAATGCATGTAACAAATCTAGTTAACACTAATGACATTCAGGTACCGCAGCCTACGCTAACGTCCTAAAATCCAACCATATGCCAATGCAAGGTGAGTTGCCAAATAATGATGAAACTCCTGTTTCTAATTTAAGTCGTCTTGAAAAAACCATGGAAACATTAGTGCAAACAGTAAATAACTTTACGAACACAATGGGTAATATGATGCAGGAAATGTTAAGAATGCAATCGATGTCATTGCAAGCTGCAGTTAACAAGCCATGCATTGATTAAAAATTAGTTTTTGGAACGCAAACGGCATTCGCCAACATAAAAATGAGCTAGAATACTTTCTTAAAAGCAAACAAATTGATGCTATGATGGTTTCTGCAACTCATTTGACCTCAAGAAATACGTTAAAAATCAGTGGTTACTATTCTGATAAAAGCCCGAATCAAACACTACTTAATGTGTGATCACCGTGAAGATTATCTGCAAGCAACCAACATTTGTGTTGCAGAGCTAAATCGAAACATAGTACTTTCATCTCTATACTCTCCCCCTAGATTTTTAATAACAGAAAGCTAATAATATAAATACTACAAATCATTATGACCCTGTTTCCTGGCCGCTGGCGATTATAATGCTAAACACACTTTCTGGGGGTCACGACTTATAATACCAAAGGGTCGTGTTTTGTTTAATACAATCTCGAAAACGAATTTAAATGTGGTAGCGAGCGGACAGCCAACATATTGGCCTACTTATTATCAAAAAATTCCAGATGTCATAAATTTTGGCGTGGTTAATAGCATCCCCATAGACACGATTCATGTGGAAGCGTCCTAAGAATTACCTTCCGATCACACACCTACAATTGTTACTATAATGCATCCAAATAGAATCGTATCTCCGTCTGGTTACTTATCGACATCAGCCTCACAAATAAATTGGTTAAAATATAAAAATTATCTTAGTGCCCATTGCACAGAAAATATTCCGCTTAGTACACCGGAGAACTTGGATCTCGCTATTGTTAATTTTGACAGTTATCTTAAACTAGCTGCTCAACATTCCCTCAAAAAACCCAAAAACAATAATATATATTCTACAGATGTCGAGCGTCTATTGACTGAAAAAGGAGAGTTTGAAGAGAGTGGCAATTGCACAGATCCCCCCAACTTAAAACTTTATTAAAAGAGTGCTCAAAAATGCTAAGAAAGTTATTGCAGTCTCAGAAAACGGCTTCCCTGGAAAAATATCTAAAGGGATATGGCGTGCAGCTAGAATTCTCAATAGACCAGTTATATCTAAGCCACCATTGAGAAACTGGAATGGAAGTTGGGCAAGAAATGATATTGAAAAAGGGAATCTGTTTGTTAATCAAAAAATGTATTTACCCTTAATATATCTAACGATATACCAGTCGAGTTACCGCCTGTAAATGCTAGAGCAGTTATTTCTCTAAGATTCGAGTTTAGAGAAATCGAGAAGGCTATTTGTGATTTAAACACGAAGAAAGCACCAAGTATAGCAAAGAAAATTATTATTATACTTAATATATACTTCCGACATGCCAACAAACAGCTACACACAAACCTCAACATTTGCGGACGATACAACATTTCTAAGCGTATATGAAAACTGTCAAGAAGCATCTCGGTACTTACAGGTTCATATATTTGAACTGGAAAGGTGGTTAAAACAATGGAGGATAAAGATCAATGAGCAAAAATGCGCACATATAACATTCACATTGCGTAGGGACACGTGCCCCCTACTAAAATCAATAATCAAATAATAACCCAACACTCGCATGTAAAATACCTCGGTATACATCTAGATCAGCGTTTAACTTGGAAATGGCATATAGAAGCTAAATTAACACAAATGAAACTAAAAGCAATTCAAATGAATTGACTTATTGGAAGAAATTCTGTTCATAGCCTCGATTGCAAACTTCTTCTTTACAACTATATCTTAAGGCCAATTTAGTGCTTCGGTATTCAGTTATGGGGCACTGCCTCGGCTTCTAATATCGAAAAAATTCAAAGGCGCTAAAATAAACTTCTTCGAATAATCACAGCCGCCCCCTGGTACGTCAAAAACTCAAATATCCACAAGGATCTCAATGTGCCATTAGTAAAAACTATGATAACCAAACATGCAGTAAAATATTTAAAAAGGCTGGAACTGCACCCAAATCCATTAGTTGTAAATATTTTAAATTATGGCGGCCACACTCGCTTAAAGAGAAGATATGTGAACAGAAACCGTGATGACTAAATCTTTTTTGTCTAGCACTGGCAGGACATAAAGTAAATATTATGATAAGATTTGATTAAATGATTGTTAGTTCATGTTTAAGATATGAAGATTCAATTTATAAATACTGAAAAAATATATATATATAAGTAGGTAGGCATAGCTGTAGTTTTGAAGTCGAAACCATTCCGTTTGGGAGTATCAAACCAAACGTGCGCGTGATGTTAGGGTTGAGCTCAGGCCTAAGTTAAAGACAAAACCCGGTAATCTCAGAAAATTCAGGGCGTACCCGGAACTTAAATATATATATATATACTTCATATTAAAAAAAATAAAATATAATAAAAAGGAAATATAATAACAAAAATATAAAAACAAAAAAAAAAAAATTAATTAAAAGGCGAGCGATAAAAAAAATATTGTGGATAATTTTACCAACCAAAACCTGTTGCGTGCACCCAGAGAAAAAATATGTTTAAATTTGGTCACCTCCAACAAAACTATTTTTAAAGAGAATTGCAAACATATTATGTTTAAATTTAACCATACTATTGTCACCGACAAACATATTATTGTTAAATTAGTCCTCCATCAAGAAGGCACAACCATATTATGGTTGTGCCTTTTTATTCTATGTTCATGGTATCATTTGTACCATTACGATTAAAAAAGAGTTTGGAAGATTTGGAGCCTTCGACTAGTACAACGCAAACAAAGGATATTTGGAAAAATGAGACACCATCATCTACGAAATACTGCAGGCCTATCAAATTTGAATTCAAAAAGGAAACTCATGATGCCATTAACAAAGAACTTAGTGATATCAAGGCCCAAATTACTACACTACAGCCATTACAATTAGATTTAGATGGGCAACAAATTGAAGTTAGCTACCAATTTGTGCTAACAATGATAGATAGAAAAGTAGGCAAGGATTTGACTAACACGAAGGCTGCATCCAGCTGCATCATATGCCATGCAACATCAAGCCAATTAAACCAAGTCCCGACAAAATCATTAGATAATACTGATGCAAATGATTTTGGATTATCAACACTACATGCAAGAATACGACTAATGGAACACATACTAAAAATCAGTTATGATTTGGATTTCGGATCTTCAGGATCATTAAGAAACAACGAAACCAACTAGGAGTTAAGAAGTTCAAAAAGGAAACATGTTAAATATGAATATCGCAGATTTGGTTTGATTATAGATCACCAAAAACAAGGGTAAGGCAATACAAATGATGGCAATACCGTAAGAAGATTCTTTTCAGATACAGAAACAGCATCTCAAATAACAGGTGTTGATTTTAACCTCATTTTTAGATTTAAAATAATCCTAGAAGTACATGCGTGCAATGAAGAAATTTACTCTAGAAAACTTGGAGATTTTGCTAAGGAAACTGCAAAAATATATATCACCAAGAGAAATATGTCTGCTACAGTTCACAAAATCTTTTATCATGGAGAAGATGTCATTAAATATCAGTTGGTGTACTTGGAGATTTATCAGAGGAAGCTCAGGAAAAAGAGGAATAAGGATTACAGATTTTATAGAGAGCACAATACTAGAAAAATTTCACGAAATTCCACAAATGAAGATCTAATTAATATATTATTGGCAACGTCAGATCCGTTCATCTCAAGTATTCGAAATCAATGGAAAGTGGAACA
Source organism: Pollenia amentaria (assembly GCA_943735925.1). Lineage (NCBI taxonomy): Eukaryota > Metazoa > Arthropoda > Insecta > Diptera > Polleniidae > Pollenia > Pollenia amentaria. The sequence continues at coordinate 87,363,780 of OX031010.1, read as the reverse complement.
TCGGGATTAAGATGAAGAAGTCAAAAAACTACTAACGAACAGAAATAACACAGAACAGAATATGGAATATTTGCAATCAATCTTTCAATTAAATGAACAATAATTATAATGCATTAGATCTAAGACACACATTGTATTCGTAAAAAATAATAATAAACAGATCCTTACATTGTTTCAAAAGATATTAAAATATATTGCTGCTTTTATTATTAAAAAGTTTTTTTATCCACATACATATGTATGAAATGTTTTAATAAATAAGAAATATTCAAAAAATAAATATCTATATTTTTTATCAAAACTTAAAAAAAAATCAAAATCCAGCGGATTTCTTTTGCTAATATTAACAAATTTTACAGCAAAAAATAATAGATTCTTCTGCAGTAATAGCAAGATTTTAGATAATATTTCTAAAGTTTTTAAACAAGTTTGACAGCAAAAAATTGTTAATTTTTCAGTAATAATAGCAAAATTTCCAGTTGGTCTATTTTTTTTTTAAATCATTAACAAAAAATTATAATGATTATTATTTAAATCCAATTATGACATTGTTGGCGCCCGACTTGGGACCAACTAGTTTATATTGAAAACGGGGGTTGGTTTGGTAGAAGTAAAGAAAAAAAGGGGGAGACTTACCCAATTCACAGACGCACCTGTTGTGGTTCGTATCAGGAGGAATTCCTTGGTTTAGACGGGGGTTTGATGGCCAAGTCTCCGTATGCTTGCGTGCGTGATGGTAGGGAAGCACTAAGTCAGGGGGTCGTTCCTTCTATCGTGATACTTAGCCTTCCTTTCCTAGATAGATTGCACTTGTTGTTGGGGTTTGTTTAAGTTTTAGTTTTGTACACTATTTTCCTTTTAACAAAAAAAAAAACTACTTATTGTTTTAGTTATGCATGTATTTCTTAATTCAATAAAAATATTTTCAAGTAATTTATCTTTCTTTGGTAACACAAACAATTTCTATTTCTGTTTTTTCTTTTATTTTAATTTGGCTTATATTTAAATATTTTTATACTTAAGGTAGAGTTAGCCGAACGTCCGCGTCCCCTAACGAAACGTCTGGTCCGTTTTGTTATTTGCTTACAATGTAAATGCTTACCGAATTTAAATGTCACGTAACGGAACGTCTCAATCTGTATAAATTAGAATTTCTTGCTGTCGTTACGTGACAGTTGTAAAGCAGTGATGGCCTGCTTGTATATTAAATTGAATGCGGGTATTTTCGCTCTTTTTTTTTTTGGTACTTTTTTCCAGTATATCTATGGAGTTTCGACAAAACGACTTACAATACAACATATTTTCATATATATAAATATACATATGCTTAGATGTACAAAATAAACAAATGCATATGGGCATTTCCATTATGTCGAACGTGACCATCGTACACATTTAAAGTTAAAAAAAATCAAAATAAAACTTTTTTTATTTTGGCAATAGATTCAAGTTATAGCTATTAATTAGCCCTATAATTGGTGCTATTGTTCATTTTGATAAATTGTTTGGTTTTCAAGAAAATTGCAAAAAAACAAGGCATTTGCAAGTGACGAAAACAGAAGCAATATTTGAATGAAAAAAATTGTAGAATGTTATGCACGCATGCCTCTTAAATATGGCTGTCATTTTAAATAAAAATAATGTATACTTTTTTTTATTTAGCTTTAATCGCTGTCGCACGTGATCTGTCGCACATGACATTTTTTTCCATCATGATATTTATGTTGATTCTGTTACTCTTTTTACGAAATTATATATAAACGAGCTTAGTTAAAATGTTTTTAAATGAACAGAAGTTTTCAATGTGTTTATTTTCATATAAAAACAACAAACTTAACAAAAATATGTACATAGGTTTTTTAGAATAGGCAGTCCTAGCAGATTTTATTTCTTGACCATCGCAACAAAAAAAGTGCAACTGGGCTATTCCTGGAATACTTTTTACTTCTTTCCATTTTTCGTCTAACTTATATAATATGCTATGCTTTTCAATTTGCTGAGAGGGCATAAAATACATTTGAACTCCCTTTATATTATTTTGTGCACATTGATAAAATGAAAATGCATCGGGTATAGCAATGTTTTGGGATTTCGTTATCTGCCATACTTTTCTTTTTATAACAGCTCCGACTCCATCAACGGCTCCCTTACCGTGTGAGCTTGCAAAAAAATTCCATTCCACTAGGCAACATCTTAATTTTTTTATAAAATCACCTAGGCTTGATAGTATAAATTTGTTTTTAAACTGAGAGCGGCTCCCATCAGAAAAAATAAATATTTTTAAAAAACCTCCATTACATTTCATAATTTCCATTAAGAGATTGTTCAATGGATACCTGGCGATAGCTAAAATGAGCACTCTGGATCTCATTTTGGCTTGTTAGCCTATAATTTTCAGCAAAATCTATTTGAATGGCTAGTTCAGTAGGCTTTAACTTACTTTTGGTTTCTCAAAATACTTTTGCTGAGCTCTTTTCACAAAAAAATGTGTTTTAAATGAGGGTAATTTTTTTCCACATCAACTATTAGGCTTGAAAAAGTTCCAACGGTGCTGGTAAGATCTATATGATTATCTATTTTTCGCCAATGGTACCACTTTATTTCATCTTCCATATTTGCTAAATATGCTAGAGGAATAAATTGATATTTTAAATCCGTAAAGCACTTCTTGCAATTGTTTGTCATGCAATTTTCATCACGAATGTTGCAGCAAACATATTTAAAGAAGCTTTCAAAATTGCTTGGAAATGAAGGTATAGTTTTAGCGCAGCTTTCCAGCAAATAGCCGAAATTGGCATGGTACATGCAAACACACATATTGTGTGGCATTTTATTTATTAATTGCACATGGCGTGGCCGCATACTAAAAAAAATTGATTTACCTACTTGTTCGTTTGGGTAATCTTTTTTATACAGCTCATATGCTTCAGCCACTGTCATAAGCATAAAGCGTTTAGCAATTAACTCTCTTTCTAACAAAATTGTGTCCTTCTTCCCCGAAGCTTGCACACTTACGTTATCGTTCATATAAAATTGTTTAATGGAATGAACTACACTTTCTGAAACTGCATTACTGGATTTGTTGTGTTTTGTTTGTATGGGCTGATTATATTTTTTAAACAAAGCATCAAGTACTTTTAATTTTTTAGGCACGTCTTTTGGCAACGCATCCTCCACTTTTTTTACCGCTTTTGCAAACGTTTGCTTGCATTTGTAAGGCTCGTTTTGTGTTTGTTTTGCATTTCGCATTTCTGCGAAATTCTCTCGACTTAGTTTCTTACGTATTCGATCATTCCGCCTTTTATCATCAATCATTTTATTATTTCCATCAGCCAACGCTTTCCACTTTGCCTAGCATTCCGCATTCGTTCCTTGTTTTTTAACTTATTGATTTGTAATTTTATTGGATCATCCTTCAACTTTTCTCTCCACCGTTTGCAACGCTCTTTATTTTTTTCGCATCCGTTTTTGCTCATCTTGATTTAAATAATTGAAATGTATGTATTAACATAAATTAATCATTTACATACATACATATCGTCGGTTGATTATTTAATTGTCGTATGTCATATGTAATTTGTATGTGGATACAAATTACATAATGCATATGACAATTAAATAATCAACCGACGATATGTATATAAAAAAATAATTTTAAAATTTTTAATTTTCACACTTACCATGTCGCACGTGAACAACTTTATATAAGTACCAAGATCACAAATCTTGCTATTTTACCGTAATGTTTTTTTATTTTAATTTTATAAAAAATCTCTGTTTTGTCTGGTAATTTGATGAGGTTTCTCCTTTTACTTTCGACGCACTGATAGAAAATGATGTTTTTCAATGTCGCACATGACATCGAAATATGAGATAATACAAAGAAAAAAATTACAGTTATTTGCAATCGCATAGTTTCTTGTGCATTCTATTTTGACTCTTTGGACCTTCCAAAAGGTTTTAGAGAGAAAAAGTCAATGCATAATGTCTCTCTTAAAGAACTGTTATCATAGCAAAACGTACAATAGAAATATCCAAATAAGAAAAGTTGCACTTGTTCCACTTTGTATTCATAAATCTTGAAATGGGTTATAAATAAATATAAAACTTTTTTACTTTTATTAAATTTGATTGTTTTCCTGTTAAAATGTGATAAAATAAGGTCTTTTCAAGAACTCATAATTTTTTTGTTTCGGTGGACCTTTTGGTGGAAATGCTCATATGCACATACAATAGAAATGGGAAATAAGTATATAAAAGGCTTTAAATGGTTACAAAATATTGTTTTGCCTATGCACATTTACAAAATAAAATATGTAAATGTGTATGTATATGCTAAAATACATATTTGTTGATTGTAAGTCTATAATATAAATATCAGATATTAAATTATTAATGTTTTTTTATTTACACTAAATACTGTTTTAATACCATTTTAATCACTTGGTACTTTTTATGCACAACGGTCAACATTTAAACTTTTTGATTTCCCATCACGGTGTGTGTTGTTTTATGTATACTATTGCTTTTTTGTTTATGTATGTGAAAAACATATAACACGTTTTTAGATGTTCTATAAGTGCACCAACGTGCAAGCAGTCCGTTACAGTAAGTTACGGGAACAGCAACGTTCGCCTAACTCAGCCTTTAGCCGCGCACCACTACGTTTGTTCACAAAATAAAAAGAACTGTGATTGAGCAAAAGCAAAAAACAACCACGTGAAATGTATAAAAGGTGGCTGAAAAAAACCAGCTGTTGAGTTGCGGCCACCATTTCAATCTGTTTGTTTAACGTTAAGAGTTGCCAGATCGTCTTCGCTCCTAAACAGACATTTTTAAATAATTTAAAAAAAACATATTTCAGGCTAATGTTAAAAAAATCTAAGGTTCCACTTTGCCCTTAAATTCCCCAATAACTACTCAACCTTCGGTTCAAAAGTTACAGAATTTTGGCCAATGAAAAACGATTTTCAGCCACTGTGCGTCGAGTTAGATGACGTCATGGCGAGAGGAAGTTCTTGAGTGAGAGGACAAATAATTTGTATATAGGTATGACCGGTAGTGAGATGCTGGACTACTTTGAGCCTCGGAAAGTCAAATAACACATAGCTGGTACTCTGTGTTCCTTTTGTTTTCTGTCTGTTTGTGTTCAACAAGTAGCTGACCACCACACCACTGCAATGTTTATACCTTATTACCACAAAATTTATATTTTAATAATCATATATGGATTATTGAATGTTTTAATAATACTTAGAAAAATTAATCTACATAAATATATAAAATTGTAACGTTACTGTCTGACTGAATGACTCAATTATTCATCATTATTATTCATAAACGCCTGAAACTAAACACTTTGAACCATGGCTTGGTCTCTCCCCAAATCGATCCACTAAGACGGGTTTTTTCCTAAGGGGGTAAAAGAGGGTAAAAACGGGTAAATTCGGTAACCTTTTATCTCGAAAACTAAAAGAGATACAAAATAAATGTAATACTTATCGTTGTTCTTTAGAAAAATAAGCGGATAGATGTATGGTACTTTTTGAAAATTAAGCCCTTTTACGGAGTAAACGTATGTTGGTACTTTTTGTCACCCCATCTATCTTTCAAACCCATAAACATAGAAATAAGGGTTATATCACTTTTGAAACTAAACTTAAAAATACAAATACGAATGTGGTACTTTTTTGAAATTCGGACGTTTAATGGGTTAAACCCGTATCTATTTTTGGTACTTTTTTTGCAACACGTTTTTATTTATTCATTGACATACATGTATTAAATTATGGGCTTCCACTACAATATTGAAATTTTTTAAGCTTCAAAAAGGGAAAATATAGGAAATTTAATTTCTTACTTAAGCTTCTTGGTTCTACAACTGGCAATTTTTTTAATAAGCGTTAATATCGGACCTAGAAACATATACATCAACATGCAATGTTCTGAGTGAATAAGAACCTATGACGGTAGTTTTTGGTACTTTTTGCTCTTCAACTGGCACTTTTTGACAGTAGTGAAATGTAAAAATCTGAGAAATGGAACGGAATAAATTAACTTGACTAATTTATTTTAAAAGTGTATTAATGTAGGCTCTATCCAGTATTTACACAATAAAATATCTCTATCGGTTTTTGCTTAATTGGCTTAAGTACCGGTCACGAACGTACGGGTCGCGAAAGTACGTTTTTACATATGTTTTAACCGTTAATTAACCGTTAATCGAACTTTTTTTTGTTCTCCTTACACTTTTCTCTTCTTCATTGATTGTAATAGAGAGATTTTAAAAAAAGAGTGAAAACATAAAAATTTTTTTTGCATGTAAAATAATTAAATATATATGTAAATGTCTTTAAAAGTGGCTTAAAAAGAAAGTATTTAATTTTCCAGTCTCCAGCCCAATTTCTTCAAGTAAAACAGCTAAGATATCATAGAATATCATATATTTATACCATTCTATTATAAAAACATAGACTTTTTTTTTATAATTATAAACAATAAAACACGATGATTATCAACATTTTATTTTTCCATCCTGGTTGACCATTCCGGGGAAATGCCCATAGGAGAAAATTTGTGGTACTTTTCTGTTTTTAAACTGATACTTTTTGAATTTCCGTTAACATTGGCCCTAGAAACATTAATTAAACATCCAAGGTCCTGAGTTAATGAGAATCTGCTAGAAGGATTTTTTTGGTACTTTTTCGTTGTTTAACTGGTACCTTTTTTAATTTTCGTTAATATTGCATCTACAAAAATTAAATCTGTATGGTGCTTTTTGTTCTCTACCTGGTAATTTTTGAATTTCCGTTAAAATTTGACCTAGCAACATAAAATTAAACATGCAAGTTTCCAATTGAATGAGCATCTGCAAGAGGCGCTTTTTGGTACTTTTTTTATGATTTACCTGGTACTTTTTGATTTGCCGCTAATATTGGGCCTAGAAACATAAAATTAAACATGCAAATTCCAGAGTGAATAAAAATCGGTAAGGGGGATTTTTGGTACTTTTTCTTTCTCTAACTGGTACTTTTTTAATTAAAGTGGTAATTTTTAAATTTAATACCTATTGTTCCTCATTAAATAAAAAAAGCAAACAGGTGTCTGGTACTATTTTGAAAAGTATTTATCATTTATGTTTCATCGCCCTATGCTCCAATTGGAGTTAGAGGAACACATATATATATATATATGTTTCATCGAACAGCCTAAACGCCTGAAGCTAAAAAGTTGTCATTTTGACCGGAGGCTTGCCTCTCGCCAAATCGGTCACGCTTACCTCATATCTCCTAAGCTAAAATAGATACAAAAAAATTTAATGCTTATTGTTGTTCAGTAGCAAAAAGGCGGTAAGAAACGGGAAATTCGCTAACCTCATATCTGCTTAACTAAAGGAGATAGAAAAAAATTGTATACCTATTATTGTTCATTAAAAAATAAGCGGCCAGGTGTCTTCCACTTTTTTGAAGTAAGGAGGAAGAGGGTAAAACCTGTATTTTGAAACTTTTGTCACTCCATCTATCTTTTAAACCAATAAACATAGAAATAAATATTATATCACATTCGTAACTCATCTAAAAAATACAAATAAAAATATGGTACTTTTGGAAATTCGATCATTAAAGTGCACCCCTTTTTAGTAGGGTCAAGGATGCTTCCTTGTGTGACTCCAGCGTTAATTGGCTGAGGAGAACTTAAAAAATCGCCTTCTGCAATAATAAATTGTCGACCGACTAAGTAGTTTTCTAACAGCTTGTGTATGTTTGCTGATAAGTTTTGCTGCAATTTCAGTAGTAAACCTTCATGCCAGACTTTATCAAAAGCTTGAGACACATCGATGAGGTTAGCACTCCTCAGCTATATTTTTTTTCTTCAAAGGCTTTTCTTATGACATTTACTATTCGATGAGTTTGTTCAATTGTGCTGTGCTTTCTTCTAAAATCGAATTGATGGTTTGGAATTCATCTATTTTTATTTAAAATCGGCGTTAATTTTGACACTAGTAGTTTCACAAATAGCTTTGAAATATGAAATAATAAGCTAATAGGCCTGTATGACTCAACTTTTGTGTGATCCTTTCCTGGCTTTGGTATCATGGTTACTAAGGAAATTCCATTCTTGAGGGTAGTATTGAAGGCGTAAAATAGCATTAAAAATAATAAGAATAATTTTCTTTGCTATACTTGGTAGCTCCAAAAGCATTTTATTACTGACCTTAACAATACAGAGTGCTTTCTTGGTGTTTAAATCACAACTAGCCTTTTCGATTTCTCTTAACTCGAATCGTAGGGGAATATCTGCTCTAACATTCACAGGCGGTAGCTTGACTGTTATATCGTAAATACATTTTTCAGTTGTTACGTAAATACATTTTTCATATGATTAACACACAGATTTCCTTTTTCAATATCATTTCTTGCCCAACTTCCATTCAAGTTTCTCAATGGTGACTTTGAGATAAATGGTCTATTGATACTTCTAGCTGCATGCCATAATGATTGTGGAGTTGCTTCAAAAAGCTAAACGACAAATTTGTCAACGACAAGTTTCCGTTAACTCGTTAGGATGACCTACTAGATAAATTAGGCAGTGCAAAATATTTTTCGGCATTGGACATGACAAGTTCTTTCCACCAGATCGAACTTGCTCATCAATCTCGTCCATACACAGTATTTTGAACACCTATTGGACATTATCAATACACAGGACTACCATTTGGTTGGAAAATATCGTCTGATTGTGGAGTTGCATCAAGTCCCTTAAGATATTTTCCAGGTAAGCCGTTTTCTGAGACTGCAGTAACTTTCTTAGCCTTTTTGTGCACTCTTTTAATAAAGTCTTAAGTTGGGGGATCTGTGCAATTGCCACTCTTTTCAAACTGTCCTTTTTTCAGTCAATAGACGCTCGACATCTGTAGGATATATGTTATTGTTTTTGGTTTTTTTGAGGGTTATGCTGGAATGTTGAGCAGCTAGTTCAAGACAACTGTCAAAATTAACAATAGCGAGATCCACGTTCTCCGGTGTACTAAGCGGAATATTCTCTGTGCAATGAGAACTAAGATATTTTTTATATTTTAACCAATTTATTTGTGTGGCTGATGTCGATAAGTAACCAGACGGAGATACGATTCTATTTGGATGCATTATAGTAACAATTGTAGGTGTGTGATCGGAAGATAATTCTAAGGACGCTTCCACATGAATCGTGTCTATGGGGATGCTATTAACCACGCCAAAATCTTTGGCATCTGGAATTTTTTTTGTAATAAGTAGGCCAATAAGTTGGCTGTCCGCTCGCTACCACATTTAAATTCATTTTAGAGATTGTATTGAACAAAACACGACCCGTTGGTGTTATAAGTCGTGACCCCCAGAAAGTGTGTTTAGCATTATAATCGCCAGCGGCGAGGAAACAGGGTCCTAAGGATTTGTAGGATTTATAGTATTGGCTTTCTGATATTAAAAATCTAGGGGGAGAGTATAGAGATGAAAGTACTAAGTTTCGATTTAGCTCTTCAACACAAATATTAATATAAATTATTTTGTTCCATTAACAACACAGGTAATTTTAATTAACTTTTAGCAAGTTACAATTTTTATTGTTTTATTTATTATTCTTTAGTAAATTACAATTTTATTCTTATGGAATAACTTTAAAAAATGATTTATATTTATATTAATATTTGAATATTATTTGTTATCTTTTTATTTAAAAGATTTATCTCGTTATTTATTTGTAAGCTTTGTGACGCTATTTATATTCGTTCTCTTAATCTCTATTTATATTTTATTTTACGTTGTTAATAATTTATCCCACTATGTGGGCTTGATGCTACGGTAAGACTGACTCTTTTTGTTTTTTAACTTCAATCCAATACCAAAGATAAATTTGCTTACCATGCAACAACATATCATAACTTTATTAAATCAACCAATCGCGTTGGACCCTACGATCGGATGATTTTCTTCACACAAAAAATGCAGACGCAGTGTCTGGATATTTGACACGTTAACTTTGTGCAAATATTTTAAATAAACAAAACTAAAAAACAGAACAGTTAAACAGTGCAACCATACGAGTGTACAGAATTTATTATAAAAAGTTGAGTGTGCTCAATGCACAACTTAAATATGTTAACTACTCCCCCCTTTAAGATGCAGACGTCCCCGTCTGATCGTAATTTTGAAGAACATTTCTAATTTTAAATATACGTCGCTTTTTTATGCAGTAATATGCGGCGCAAAATACCAAAATTAAAACAAAAACAGAGGCGGAGACGTAAAACGTTCCCTCAACTTTAAAGTATAGGTTGGAAATATGTTCTCTATTTTCGATGCTTAGCTCGTGCAATTATGGGAGTGATAAAATTGCTGTATGATAAGCAAGACTTATGGAGTGGGCTATGGGAGTTTCCGGGCTTCGGAAAGCAATCTTACGAAGGTTTTCAAACTTCGAGGAATTGACCAATATTTTATTCTCAAATGTTATTAGGAAGGTGCCCTTTTGCACAAGTTTAGTTTCGTTTTTGTCAAAAAGTTTGAAAGATCGATCGTTAATAATAATGATTCCGTCATCGATTTCTAAAATAGGAGGCACATTTTGTGCCGAAAGTGTGTCGCAAGTAGCTGTGTAATTATTTAATAAAGTTATTAAGGCAAGCGTTTTCTACTCGGTTTTGTCTTTGGCAAAATGAAATTGTGAATTTCTTTTTACAATTGGTTAGCATTACATATTCATTATTACAATTTACAACTTCATTACTTTCAAAAGATGAGATTTTATCGTTATGAATGACAGGATAGATTTGCTTTTTACTACATAGTAATTTAATTTTGGGAAATTTAATTAAAAAGGTTATTACATTTTTATCTTGCAAAATTTTAAGTTTAGAATTAACAATGACTTCAGTTATGCTTACATTAGCTTATTCTTCTGAGCTTATTATGAAATTTACTTCAGAGCCGTCTAACAAGATGGGGTTAATTATTTGCAACTTCCCCAAGCTTACTGATAAGGCTATATTGTCCAATTCTCTTACTGTTGCTCTATTTCTAGCGCTTAGCAGGTCGTACACATGTCCTGTATCAATATGCGAGATTTTAGTTGTATTGAGTAGAATATTTAAGGTTCGAGTTAGATTTTTTATCTGCGACTGCATGTTCGTATTTATAATTATTTGCCCGTTACTTGTCGTCGTAATCCGGTGTGCCAGCTATGTACTTCAAAGCCGTGCCAATTACGTTGATGCTACGTGCGTGCATATGGTGTATTTGAAGCGATTCTATCATTTTAAGGATTTGGTCTGCATCTGCTTCTAATAGCTTTTTCATATGAGATTGTGGAAGTAAGTCGGTCAGATTTTTCTTTTCTTCGGCTATTGCTATGAATTCTGTTAAGTTGGTGACGTGTGCAAGTATCCCATGGTTCTCGAATACGGCTACGTATCCGTCAGATACCGGTATATAATGTGAAGAGGTGTAATCTACGATGGCAGCGTGATTGGCGGACAACACGCTTAAAAGCGTTAAGAAGCTGTAACAAGGAATTGGACATTATCTTTGTGTACAATTTTATTATCGATCTTTAAAGTTGTACCCAGATCTTCCTGCACTATTTTTTCTTCTAAAACCTTGTTAAATTTGTTACCTAATCGTTTATTTCTCTTAACAAACACTTTTTCACCAGGGCTTTAAATATTAACGACTGACTTTTTATTATGATATACTAAATCGGATTTTTGTTTTTCGAGTATTTTCGAACGAATATCGTTTTTCAAATCTTCTGGAATTGACTGTATAACGTCTATCGGTTTATGTTTTATGGTGGAATGGATTGTTCTATTGTACTTGGCTGTAGCCATTAGAATAAGCTCTGTGGTATCGTCTATGGCGTATTCCAGCTTTATACATCGCGCAATTTCCGTAAGAGTGCTAAGAAAACGCTCAACTTGCCCATTAGAGGTACTATGCATTGGTGGGGTTGCAGGGATATCAGCCCTGAAATTGTTCCTTACCAATAATTTAACGTTTCCGAATTTAATGACTTTTCGTTGTCGCATACAACTGTTTTTGTCCCTTTATAAAAATTAAGGATTTCTTTCAAGGCTGGTTTAACATCTACCATAGCTCGGGACGGTATGGGCTCCACAATAGCGAATTTTGAAAATTTATCTAAATGTTAAAAAGAATTTTTTGTCGGTGTTGTAAATATCAATATTTCACAAGGAGCAGACGGTATGGGAGTTCCAGCTATCTTGTGCTTCAGAGGGTGCCTCTGATATTTTGCTACCCTACAGATTTTGCAATTAGATATTATTTCTTTAAGTTTCTTTCTTATAATTAGTATTGTGGTTATTTTGTTGAACTATTCATGGTTTTTTAATCCAAATTTTTACTATTTTTAATTAGGCTTAAGTTCATTAAATTTAATTTTCATTAAATTATTTTTATGAAGAAAGGAATTTTTACAACATGGAAGATTAATTAAAATTGTTATTGATAATTTTCATTCTTGACTGACCTGGGATTTTAAGCCAGGCTGGCTGGCGTGTGATTCGAACCCAGGCGGCTGGTTACCCTGACATGTTTCGACCTCAACCACTAGGTCTTCTCAAAGGGATTTGCCGTCTTACACTCGCAGCCATCGAAGACTGCTGACGTCAGTAGTCAAACATCAATCCTTAAACCAAATTGTATTTTAACCTTTGGTAGATCGAAATTTGCTTATTGAATGATTATCCATTTTTAATTGATCTCACATGTTTTCCTTACTTCTGTTTTTTCCGTACTTTTGTCAAGAATTCTTCTTGAAGTCCAAAGTACATTTTTTGTTTATCATGTTTTTTGTCTTTCTTTTTTTTCTTGTTGACATTTTTCAGCACAACTTGAAGGACAAATGAACACATAGAGCTTGTGCCTTAGCTTTAACAATAATTAGTATTGTGGTTATTTTGTTGAACTATTCATGGTTTTTTAATCCAAATTTTTACTATTTTTAATTAGGCTTAAGTTCATTAAATTTAATTTTCATTAAATTATTTTTATGAAGAAAGGAATTTTTACAACATGGAAGATTAATTAAAATTTTTATTGATAATTTTCATTCTTGACTGACCTGGGATTCGAAGCCAGGCTGGCTGGCGTGTGATTCGAACCCAGGCGGCTGGTTACCCTGACATGTTTCGACCTCAACCACTAGGTCTTCTCAAAGGGATTTGCCGTCTTACACTCGCAGCCATCGAAGACTGCTGACGTCAGTAGTCAAACATCAATCCTTAAACCAAATTGTATTTTAACCTTTGGTAGATCGAAATTTGCTTATTGAATGATTATCCATTTTTAATTGATCTCACATGTTTTCCTTACTTCTGTTTTTTCCGTACTTTTGTCAAGAATTCTTCTTGAAGTCCAAAGTACATTTTTTGTTTATCATGTTTTTTGTCTTTCTTTTTTTTCTTGATGACATTTTTCAGCACAACTTGAAGGACAAATGAACACATAGAGCTTGTGCCTTAGCTTTAACAATAATTAGTATTGTGGTTATTTTGTTGAACTATTCATGGTTTTTTAATCCAAATTTTTACTATTTTTAATTAGGCTTAAGTTCATTAAATTTAATTTTCATTAAATTATTTTTATGAAGAAAGGAATTTTTACAACATGGAAGATTAATTAAAATTGTTATTGATAATTTTCATTCTTGACTGACCTGGGATTCGAAGCCAGGCTGGCTGGCGTGTGATTCGAACTCAGGCGGCTGGTTACCCTGACATGTTTCGACCTCAACCACTAGGTCTTCTCAAAGGGATTTGCCGTCTTACACTCGCAGCCATCGAAGACTGCTGACGTCAGTAGTCAAACATCAATCCTTAAACCAAATTGTATTTTAACCTTTGGTAGATCGAAATTTGCTTATTGAATGATTATCCATTTTTAATTGATCTCACATGTTTTCCTTACTTCTGTTTTTTCCGTACTTTTGTCAAGAATTCTTCTTGAAGTCCAAAGTACATTTTTTGTTTATCATGTTTTTTGTCTTTCTTTTTTTTTCTTGTTGACATTTTTCAGCACAACTTGAAGGACAAATGAACACATAGAGCTTGTGCCTTAGCTTTAACAATAATTAGTATTGTGGTTATTTTGTTGAACTATTCATGGTTTTTTAATCCAAATTTTTACTATTTTTAATTAGGCTTAAGTTCATTAAATTTAATTTTCATTAAATTATTTTTATGAAGAAAGGAATTTTTACAACATGGAAGATTAATTAAAATTGTTATTGATAATTTTCATTCTTGACTGACCTGGGATTCGAAGCCAGGCTGGCTGGCGTGTGATTCGAACCCAGGCGGCTGGTTACCCTGACATGTTTCGACCTCAACCACTAGGTCTTCTCAAAGGGATTTGCCGTCTTACACTCGCAGCCATCGAAGACTGCTGACGTCAGTAGTCAAACATCAATCCTTAAACCAAATTGTATTTTAACCTTTGGTAGATCGAAATTTGCTTATTGAATGATTATCCATTTTTAATTGATCTCACATGTTTTCCTTACTTCTGTTTTTTCCGTACTTTTGTCAAGAATTCTTCTTGAAGTCCAAAGTACATTTTTTGTTTATCATGTTTTTTGTCTTTCTTTTTTTTCTTGTTGACATTTTTCAGCACAACTTGAAGGACAAATGAACACATAGAGCTTGTGCCTTAGCTTTAACAATAATTAGTATTGTGGTTATCTTGTTGAACTATTCATGGTTTTTTAATCCAAATTTTTACTATTTTTAATTAGGCTTAAGTTCATTAAATTTAATTTTCATTAAATTATTTTTATGAAGAAAGGAATTTTTACAACATGGAAGATTAATTAAAATTGTTATTGATAATTTTCATTCTTGACTGACCTGGGATTCGAAGCCAGGCTGGCTGGCGTGTGATTCGAACCCAGGCGGCTGGTTACCCTGACATGTTTCGACCTCAACCACTAGGTCTTCTCAAAGGGATTTGCCGTCTTACACTCGCAGCCATCGAAGACTGCTGACGTCAGTAGTCAAACATCAATCCTTAAACCAAATAGTATTTTAACCTTTGGTAGATCGAAATTTGCTTATTGAATGATTATCCATTTTTAATTGATCTCACATGTTTTCCTTACTTCTGTTTTTTCCGTACTTTTGTCAAGAATTCTTCTTGAAGTCCAAAGTACATTTTTTGTTTATCATGTTTTTTGTCTTTCTTTTTTTTCTTGTTGACATTTTTCAGCACAACTTGAAGGACAAATGAACACATAGAGCTTGTGCCTTAGCTTTAACAATAATTAGTATTGTGGTTATTTTGTTGAACTATTCATGGTTTTTTAATCCAAATTTTTACTATTTTTAATTAGGCATAAGTTCATTAAATTTAATTTTCATTAAATTATTTTTATGAAGAAAGGAATTTTTACAACATGGAAGATTAATTAAAATTGTTATTGATAATTTTCATTCTTGACTGACCTGGGATTCGAAGCCAGGCTGGCTGGCGTGTGATTCGAACCCAGGCGGCTGGTTACCCTGACATGTTTCGACCTCAACCACTAGGTCTTCTCAAAGGGATTTGCCGTCTTACACTCGCAGCCATCGAAGACTGCTGACGTCAGTAGTCAAACATCAATCCTTAAACCAAATTGTATTTTAACCTTTGGTAGATCGAAATTTGCTTATTGAATGATTATCCATTTTTAATTGATCTCACATGTTTTCCTTACTTCTGTTTTTTCCGTACTTTTGTCAAGAATTCTTCTTGAAGTCCAAAGTACATTTTTTGTTTATCATGTTTTTTGTCTTTCTTTTTTTTCTTGTTGACATTTTTCAGCACAACTTGAAGGACAAATGAACACATAGAGCTTGTGCCTTAGCTTTAACAATAATTAGTATTGTGGTTATTTTGTTGAACTATTCATGGTTTTTTAATCCAAATTTTTACTATTTTTAATTAGGCTTAAGTTCATTAAATTTAATTTTCATTAAATTATTTTTATGAAGAAAGGAATTTTTACAACATGGAAGATTAATTAAAATTGTTATTGATAATTTTCATTCTTGACTGACCTGGGATTCGAAGCCAGGCTGGCTGGCGTGTGATTCGAACTCAGGCGGCTGGTTACCCTGACATGTTTCGACCTCAACCACTAGGTCTTCTCAAAGGGATTTGCCGTCTTACACTCGCAGCCATCGAAGACTGCTGACGTCAGTAGTCAAACATCAATCCTTAAACCAAATTGTATTTTAACCTTTGGTAGATCGAAATTTGCTTATTGAATGATTATCCATTTTTAATTGATCTCACATGTTTTCCTTACTTCTGTTTTTTCCGTACTTTTGTCAAGAATTCTTCTTGAAGTCCAAAGTACATTTTTTGTTTATCATGTTTTTTGTCTTTCTTTTTTTTCTTGTTGACATTTTTCAGCACAACTTGAAGGACAAATGAACACATAGAGCTTGTGCCTTAGCTTTAACAATAATTAGTATTGTGGTTATTTTGTTGAACTATTCATGGTTTTTTAATCCAAATTTTTACTATTTTTAATTAGGCTTAAGTTCATTAAATTTAATTTTCATTAAATTATTTTTATGAAGAAAGGAATTTTTACAACATGGAAGATTAATTAAAATTGTTATTGATAATTTTCATTCTTGACTGACCTGGGATTCGAAGCCAGGCTGGCTGGCGTGTGATTCGAACCCAGGCGGCTGGTTACCCTGACATGTTTCGACCTCAACCACTAGGTCTTCTTAAAGGGATTTGCCGTCTTACACTCGCAGCCATCGAAGACTGCTGACGTCAGTAGTCAAACATCAATCCTTAAACCAAATTGTATTTTAACCTTTGGTAGATCGAAATTTGCTTATTGAATGATTATCCATTTTTAATTGATCTCACATGTTTTCCTTACTTCTGTTTTTTCCGTACTTTTGTCAAGAATTCTTCTTGAAGTCCAAAGTACATTTTTTGTTTATCATGTTTTTTGTCTTTCTTTTTTTTCTTGTTGACATTTTTCAGCACAACTTGAAGGACAAATGAACACATAGAGCTTGTGCCTTAGCTTTAACAATAATTAGTATTGTGGTTATCTTGTTGAACTATTCATGGTTTTTTAATCCAAATTTTTACTATTTTTAATTAGGCTTAAGTTCATTAAATTTAATTTTCATTAAATTATTTTTATGAAGAAAGGAATTTTTACAACATGGAAGATTAATTAAAATTGTTATTGATAATTTTCATTCTTGACTGACCTGGGATTCGAAGCCAGGCTGGCTGGCGTGTGATTCGAACCCAGGCGGCTGGTTACCCTGACATGTTTCGACCTCAACCACTAGGTCTTCTCAAAGGGATTTGCCGTCTTACACTCGCAGCCATCGAAGACTGCTGACGTCAGTAGTCAAACATCAATCCTTAAACCAAATAGTATTTTAACCTTTGGTAGATCGAAATTTGCTTATTGAATGATTATCCATTTTTAATTGATCTCAGATGTTTTCCTTACTTCTGTTTTTTCCGTACTTTTGTCAAGAATTCTTCTTGAAGTCCAAAGTACATTTTTTGTTTATCATGTTTTTTGTCTTTCTTTTTTTTCTTGTTGACATTTTTCAGCACAACTTGAAGGACAAATGAACACATAGAGCTTGTGCCTTAGCTTTAACAATAATTAGTATTGTGGTTATTTTGTTGAACTATTCATGGTTTTTTAATCCAAATTTTTACTATTTTTAATTAGGCATAAGTTCATTAAATTTAATTTTCATTAAATTATTTTTATGAAGAAAGGAATTTTTACAACATGGAAGATTAATTAAAATTGTTATTGATAATTTTCATTCTTGACTGACCTGGGATTCGAAGCTAGGCTGGCTGGCGTGTGATTCGAACCCAGGCGGCTGGTTACCCTGACATGTTTCGACCTCAACCACTAGGTCTTCTCAAAGGGATTTGCCGTCTTACACTCGCAGCCATCGAAGACTGCTGACGTCAGTAGTCAAACATCAATCCTTAAACCAAATTGTATTTTAACCTTTGGTAGATCGAAATTTGCTTATTGAATGATTATCCATTTTTAATTGATCTCACATGTTTTCCTTACTTCTGTTTTTTCCAACAAGAAAAAAAAAGAAAGACAAAAAACATGATAAACAAAAAATGTACTTTGGACTTCAAGAAGAATTCTTGACAAAAGTACGGAAAAAACAGAAGTAAGGAAAACATGTGAGATCAATTAAAAATGGATAATCATTCAATAAGCAAATTTCGATCTACCAAAGGTTAAAATACAATTTGGTTTAAGGATTGATGTTTGACTACTGACGTCAGCAGTCTTCGATGGCTGCGAGTGTAAGACGGCAAATCCCTTTGAGAAGACCTAGTGGTTGAGGTCGAAACATGTCAGGGTAACCAGCCGCCTGGGTTCGAATCACACGCCAGCCAGCCTGGCTTCGAGTCCCAGGTGAGTCAAGAATGAAAATTATCAATAACAATTTTAATTAATCTTCCATGTTGTAAAAATTGCTTTCTTCATAAAAATAATTTAATGAAAATTAAATTTAATGAACTTAAGCCTAATTAAAAATAGTAAAAATTTGGATTAAAAAACCATGAATAGTTCAACAAAATAACCACAATACTAATTATTGTTAAAGCTAAGGCACAAGCTCTATGTGTTCATTTGTCCTTCAAGTTGTGCTGAAAAATGTCAACAAGAAAAAAAAGAAAGACAAAAAACATGATAAACAAAAAATGTACTTTGGACTTCAAGAAGAATTCTTGACAAAAGTACGGAAAAAACAGAAGTAAGGAAAACATGTGAGATCAATTAAAAATGGATAATCATTCAATAAGCAAATTTCGATCTACCAAAGGTTAAAATACAATTTGGTTTAAGGATTGATGTTTGACTACTGACGTCAGCAGTCTTCGATGGCTGCGAGTGTAAGACGGCAAATCCCTTTGAGAAGACCTAGTGGTTGAGGTCGAAACATGTCAGGGTAACCAGCCGCCTGGGTTCGAATCACACGCCAGCCAGCCTGGCTTCGAATCCCAGGTCAGTCAAGAATGAAAATTATCAATAACAATTTTAATTAATCTTCCATGTTGTAAAAATTCCTTTCTTCATAAAAATAATTTAATGAAAATTAAATTTAATGAACTTAAGCCTAATTAAAAATAGTAAAAATTTGGATTAAAAAACCATGAATAGTTCAACAAAATAACCACAATACTAATTATTGTTAAAGCTAAGGCACAAGCTCTATGTGTTCATTTGTCCTTCAAGTTGTGCTGAAAAATGTCAACAAGAAAAAAAAGAAAGACAAAAAACATGATAAACAAAAAATGTACTTTGGACTTCAAGAAGAATTCTTGACAAAAGTACGGAAAAAACAGAAGTAAGGAAAACATGTGAGATCAATTAAAAATGGATAATCATTCAATAAGCAAATTTCGATCTACCAAAGGTTAAAATACAATTTGGTTTAAGGATTGATGTTTGACTACTGACGTCAGCAGTCTTCGATGGCTGCGAGTGTAAGACGGCAAATCCCTTTGAGAAGACATAGTGGTTGAGGTCGAAACATGTCAGGGTAACCAGCCGCCTGGGCTCGAATCACACGCCAGCCAGCCTGGCTTCGAATCCCAGGTCAGTCAAGAATGAAAATTATCAATAACAATTTTAATTAATCTTCCATGTTGTAAAAATTCCTTTCTTCATAAAAATAATTTAATGAAAATTAAATTTAATGAACTTAAGCCTAATTAAAAATAGTAAAAATTTGGATTAAAAAACCATGAATAGTTCAACAAAATAACCACAATACTAATTATTGTTAAAGCTAAGGCACAAGCTCTATGTGTTCATTTGTCCTTCAAGTTGTGCTGAAAAATGTCAACAAGAAAAAAAAAGAAAGACAAAAAACATGATAAACAAAAAATGTACTTTGGACTTCAAGAAGAATTCTTGACAAAAGTACGGAAAAAACAGAAGTAAGGAAAACATGTGAGATCAATTAAAAATGGATAATCATTCAATAAGCAAATTTCGATCTACCAAAGGTTAAAATACAATTTGGTTTAAGGATTGATGTTTGACTACTGACGTCAGCAGTCTTCGATGGCTGCGAGTGTAAGACGGCAATCCCTTTGAGAAGACCTAGTGGTTGAGGTCGAAACATGTCAGGGTAACCAGCCGCCTGGGTTCGAATCACACGCCAGCCAGCCTGGCTTCGAATCCCAGGTCAGTCAAGAATGAAAATTATCAATAACAATTTTAATTAATCTTCCATGTTGTAAAAATTTCTTTCTTATATTTGGAAAAAAATAATCCCGAAGGACTTGCTTCGTATTTTCGACAACTGAGCGATGTGCCCTATAATGCTCGTTCATTACAATTTCGTGTTGGTCGTCTTAGCTAAAGACCTCCGTGACGAATTTATTCGTGAACCGAAATTTCACGGAGATCAGAGTGTGTTGTATTTGGGCTAGGGTATGTAAGTCGCATTAAATTCCGTTTACTACCTCAGGGTTTATGCAATTCTCAATTGTCTCTAAAAGATCCTCAACGTATTCAAATGAAATACAATGACGGATTCGATCATTAAAGAGTATCTTGGTTTCCTTTTTTAATTCTAGGCCTTGGGTTATGATTTGGTTTCTGAAAGAGTTTATTGGTTTCTGAAAGAGTTTATTGGGTTTTCTACTGTGAGGATAATTTCGGTTAATGACATTTCACTACCACAAGCTTGGAGTGAGCACGTTGACAGCGAATCTACTGTAATATTTATAAATTGCCTGGAGAGGGCATCGGCAACGACATTGTCCTTGCCTGGCTTATAGTAGAATTTAGGAGAATACTCTTCAATTAACGCCCTCCAGCGTTTCAATTGAATGAATTAGGGTTTTTGTCGGAAAGCGAAAAGGTCAAGGGTTGATGGTCAGTAAATATGTTGAGGTTATTTACCCCATAGAGATAATGCCTTAGGTTCTTCAAGGCCCAGACAATAGCCAAAAGCTCGCGTTCGCTTGTAGCGTAATTCTCCTCGGCAGGTGACAGTGTCCTTGAAATCATTGTAATCGGACGCCCGTTTTGCGAAAGAACGGCTCCAATTGCATGGGATGACGCGTCTGTTGTTAGATCGAAGGGCTTGTCGAAGTTTGGATAGAGGAGCAACACGTCTTCACTAGAAAGGATCTTCTTTATTTTTTCAAAAGCGTTAATAGCTTCATTATCCAAGCTAATTTTTACATGTTTTGAATGCTTTTTACCAATGTGTCCGTTTTCTCCGCGTAAGTATTTCGTCAGAGGTTTCGCTATATTCGCGTAATCTCTTACTAATTTCCTATAATAACCCGATAATCCCAAAAATGGCCTGAGCCCTCTTAGGTTTGTGGGTAGTTTGTAGTTGACTATGGCCTCGATCTTTTTCGGGCATGTTCTAATTCCATCAGTTGATACAACAAATCCCAGATATTCTACGGAGTTTTTAAAAAATTTCGATTTTTCCTCATATTGGCATGATAAAGTGTTTCTAGTATTCGATCGATGTCATCGATATGTTTTTTCTCTGAATCGGAAAAAATGATAATGTCATCGATATAAACATGACAGGATTTCCCGATTTCGTCGCGTAGAACATCATCAATCGCCTTCTGGAAAATACTAGGGGCGTTCTTCAACCCAAACGGTAGACGACAAAACTCATATTTACCGTTGTTCACGCTAAATGCGATTTTCTCGCGGTCGTGTTCTACCAAATTAATTTGGTGAAAACCGCTTTTCAAATCCAGGGTTGTGAAAAACCTGGATTTGCCTAGATTCGATAAGATGGCAGATGGATCCGGTATGGGATACTTATCCGGGATGGTTTTAGAATTGAGTTTCGTGAAGTCGAACACCAGGCGTTTATTGGGTTTGCCCATCCCATCTGTACCTTTTTTATTAACTACCCAAACCGAGCTGTTGTAAGGCGATCGAGATGGTCTTATAATGCCGTTGTTTAGAAGTTCTTCGACCTCGTTATTAACGAATTCGATCATTGAAATAGGGTACGATTGGTATTTCGAGTATACGGGCTCTTGGTCTTTAGTTCTAATTGTGCCGGAGATTTTTGTGTTAAATGGCAAAGCTTCATTTGGATTGGCGAAAACACCTGAATGCTTATTAATTGAAAAAAGATTCTTCTACATTTTTTGGGGTGGCTCAAGGTATTTTAGTCTTTCTTGGCCACCTTCGAAGCGAATAACGTTGTTTTTAGTGTCAATCACGCCCTGTATGCTTTTAATAAAATCAAAACCTATGATACCATCAAATAGAGTCAAATTTGGCAAAATAAAAAAATGTTTCTGTTCGATTTAAGACGTGGACTAGCGTCTTATAACCGATTAATTCTTTGCAATGGAAGAATTTTACTAGAAATGGTTTAATAATTTCTCTAATGTTTTTTAGACCGTCGATTCTTGAAATGTAACTTTTTGATGCCCCTGTATCGATTAGAAGTTTAATATTCTTGCCACCTATTATTCGCTCGATGTAGGGGAGAACCGACCTTCTTCTAAAAAATTTATTTCATCTCCGAAGATTGGTGCAGCGGAATTTAGTGTTTCTAATGGTTCTTGTACATCTGACAAGTTCGGATCATACGAGGACGTGTATGTTTCAGGGTTTATTTGGGAATCGTTTTGGGGCATTTCGTCTATAAGATGGTCTACTCTTTGAACATTTTGGGGAATCTGTCTGTTAGACATTAGACCTCGCTTGTTTGCTTGCGGTCCTTGGAAATTATTTGATCGCACTGTCCGCATCCTTACGTCAGTATCGATTGCAAGAGAATTTGACTGAGAGTTAGACGATGATCGGTTTAAAGCCGGTAAAGAATTTTGACTAAAGTTTCGGAAATTCGGCTGAGACTGGAAATCTGATTTGAATAATTATGGCGTTGAGACTGATTTGATATTTGTCGAGGGTGCCTTTGATAGAACGGATTAGGTTGCCGACTAAAATTATTTTGAGGGGCTTGATAACTGTCATGTTGTTGCCCAAAATGGTTTTTCCATGTATTTTGAAAGTTCTGTCCTGGGAGTGGAAACATTGAGGTATTTTGCAAAGGCCTGTTTAAACCATTGCTATAGATGGCAGCAAAATGGTAGCGATTTTGGTTGGCTTCCAATTCTTGTGCAAGCGCAAAGGCTGATGGTAAGTCCACGGGTTTGCAGGAGAATAAAGTGTCGCATAGAGGTCTCTTGACCCCAGAAACGAAGACACGCAAAGCTTGTTCTCTATATTTTTGATCTAAGGATTGAATCAAGGGCACATTTCCTTCATTTGACATTATTACTTTGTTCACAATGTCTGTTAGCTTGCGTTCTACTTCGTCGTAGAATTGAATAATTGACCCTTTATCTTGTCTTAAAGTTGATAGTTCTTGTTCTAAGGTGAATATGGACTTTTTGTCCATGTACGTGAAGTCTTATCTTGCTATGATAGCTTTAAAATTGAGTACTGTATTACACGCGCTTAAGGCTGCATCTGCACTGCCGATGACTTTATTTCCCAAAATAGCTACCGCTTGGTAGTATTTTGAGCTTCCCTCATATGGTTCAAAAAGTTAATGCGCCGTGACGGCTGCTTGACGCCACGAAACATATCTGTTAACGTCGCCCTTAAATTCTGGGACTGATTTTACAATATCTAATGTTTCTTCGCAAGTTCTATTTGGTAAAATTTCTATTTCCTTATATTCCTCAACGGAGGGGGATGGTTCTAAGCTCTGAAGCCGACTAGTCAAGTCTGCAATAGTCGATTCAAAATCTTGTTTTGTTCTGAGAACTGCCTGTTGAATAGCAGTATCTAAGAGGACTTGTAAATTATGTGCGTCCATTTCGCTTCTACTTTTTTCGTCGTTGTCGGAAATACCTAGTGCCTGTATTCTTTGTAAGACCTCGTCTATCTGGCATAAGAGATAATCGCCTTTCTTTTTGTTTGACATAAACTTGGGGAAAACGCTAATTAACTTGGCAGAGCTGTAACAAATTTCTTTTTAATATTTTGGTGCACACAATGTTGCTCTCTTACATATTTTCTTATTATTTTATTGATCATAAAAGCAAAAAGGTTTAGAAAAATGTTAACTATTATATATTTTTTGAAAGGGCAAAATTTGTTTAGAAAAAAATTTTGTTTTTAAATTCTAGGCAAAATTTAATTAATTTTTTTTACTATTTTTGGGGACAATTTTAATTTTAAAATAAAATTACTTTTATTTTTTTTTAAAAAATATTATTTATGCATTCGAAAAATTTACTGGGATTTAATCTTAATTGTAAAGCACTTACATTAAACTTATCATAATAGAAGTATGCTACTCGGTTTTACTAATGAAGATGGAACCTCCGGTATTCGTCCTGAATTTTTCTCCTTTGTCCTTATTATTGCGGCTGTTTTATCTGGTTAAAGATGACTTGTGTGTAGAGATGGCAATTTGTAGAGATACACTTTAAAAGTTTCCTTTTAATATCAAAGGATATTTTGCTCGATTTTATTATAAGTCTTTGTTTATTTGTTCTGGGTTAAAAATTTACCAATGCATATTTTAGACAGGTTTTTCGAAAAATGTTTTCTTTTCCACTTTTTATGAAAGTTCACGTTATGAATAAGTTTAAGGATTCACTATGTGAATTGGTATTTATTAGAAAATAAATGCTTAAGGATTCACTATGTTTTCTTTTCCACTTTTTATAGAAGTTCACGTTATGAATAAGTTTAAGGATTCACTATGTGAATTGGTATTTATTAAAAAAAATGCTTAAGGATTCACTATGTGAAATTTTTTCATTATTTTTTTAGTTCGACCAGTTCGTTGGGCGCCAATTATTTTGTTCCATTAACAACACAGGTAATTTTTAAAATTTACTTTTAGCAAGTTACAATTTTTATTGCTTAATTTATTATTCTTTAGTAAATTACAATTTTATTTTTATGGAATAACTTTAAAAAATGATTTATATTTATATTAATATTTGAATATTATTTGTTATCTTTTTATACCCTTCACCGAAGGTAAAAGGGTATATATAACTTTGTCATTCCGTTTGTAATTTCTACAATATTGATCTAAGACCATATAAAGTATATATATTCTGGCTTCTAATGAGAAGGGAAGTTCAAATCCGGTTGTCCGTCTGTCCGTCCGTTGAAATGGGTTTTCCGAAGACCCCAGATATGATGAAGGCTAGGTTGTTGTACATTTATGTCATATATAGTCCGCAATTGTTTGCTATTGAAATTCAGGAAGATCGGTCCATAAATGGCTGAGATATGAGCAAAAAACCACGACTACCTCTAGTTTTTTCCATAAATCCCATGTGGTTGTTGTTTTTTAAATTCTTTTTTTCTGCATATCTCGAGAGCGGCAAGACCTACGGCTTTCAAATTTAGTACAAACATGTTGCTTGCCAATACACAAACTCTCTAAAAAAATGGGCGGGATGGGAGAAGTGGGTGTGGCAATTCCCATACAAAGACGTTATAGATTTATGTATATCTGGAGAACGAAACGAGCTAAAGTTCCCAAATTAGGTACAAACATATCGGTTATCAATACACAGTATCCCACAAAATATGGGCACGATTGGAAAAGTGGGCGTGGTACCTCCCGTACAAAGACATTATTGAAAATACTCAAAATTTTAAATTTTAGGGCTCTAGTATGACATATGAACACGTTTTATATACCAAAATATCAGAATTTTTAGCGGCATATTTTTCCCGAAAACCCTGAAACTTTTCTCCCAAAAAAAAGTTGGCAACCCTTGTTGTGAAAACATCTAAAATCAAGGCTCGGCTAAGTGTCTTTTGTTTAAAGTATTAAAAAAATATTTTGCCTATTATTTTATACACAATTTATAAGCATTGTATAAAATATACAGTGGAGAATCTAAATGTCTACAAAAGGTCGTCGTAGCATTAAAGTTGCAACAATTTGTGGTCAATGCGGAATAGAAGTGAAAGAAGAGAACGAAGAAAACATTCAATGTGACAAGTGCGCCAAAATATTTCGTTCCATATGCACAAAACTAAATAAACGTCAATATGAATATTTACTGGCAAATGAGGATGAAGAGTATGTTTGTCATCTGTGTGTTAATAAAAGTAGTGGATCAGTGAGAGATGAAATTAAAGAAATGAAAACAGAAATAAACAAAAAGCTTGATACAATAACAACTGCAATTGAATTCATGTCAAAACAATATGATGTTTTGTTTAAAAATATAGCAGAAAATAACAAAAAGCTAGAAATGGTCCAAAAAGAGAATCGTGTTTTGAAAAATGAAATAACTACATTGAAAACATCTGTGAAGATTTTAAATGACCATCGAGTCAGAAATGATTGTATAGTAAGAGGTGTGGAAGTCGATCAAGAATTGTCAGCTGTTGATACTATTTTGGATATTTCTAAAAAAATCGGTTTAAATCTAAAGGAAGAAAACATAGATGATGCATATTTCTTTAAGAAGAGAGGTGACAGGAAAAATGAAAAACAAACAATGGTGGTTAAATTTAGCAATAAAAACAGTAAAGAAAAACTCATGATGTCAAAATCTAAACTTAAAGAAAATGATGAAACCAAAACAATCTACGTAAATGACTATCTTAGCAGAGAAACTAGGAGTCTTTTCAACTATGCCAAAACCTTGAAAACCATTGGCTATGCTTTTGTTTATACGAACGGTGCTAGAGTTTATGCGAAAAAGAGTGAAATAACGAAACCAAAGCTAATTAGAACTGAGGAGGATGTTGATGAAATCATGACAGGTGCTGCAACTACAAGAACCAAACGTAGATCAATGAATCAATCTGCTGTCGCTGTTGATGAATCTGATGGTGGAGATAATGCTGCTGCGTTTTTGTCTCCTGCTTGAGATTTCAAGTATTGTATTTTTTAAGTATTTTAATAAACCTATTTTTCTTAATGCTTAATAATCAATATTTTTCTCAAATTGAAGATTATATGAGTTATGTAAAAAATTTTAAATTTTCTCATTTTAATATTATATCTGTGAATGTTAGAAGCATTTCTTCGATAAATAAATTTAATAAATTTAAAACAATAATCAATAGTTTTCCACAACTTCCTAACGTAATTGCGATTCAAGAGACATGGTTCAGTTCTGATTTAGTTCAAATTTATGGAATTCCTGGATATAATTGTATACATTGCTGTAGAGGAGATAGCTATGGAGATACCTCAGTTTATATCCGAGACAATTTCCAGTATACTATAAACGTTTGCGAAAGTAAGATGTTTTGTGAAATGATAGTCTTAACTTTAGAAAACTACAAAATTTATGGCAAACCAGTAAAGATCATTTCATTCTATAGATCTCAGAAATGTGACATAAATACATTTTATAATTTCATTGAAAATATGTTGAACTTATATGGTAGAGAATCGTGTATAATAGTTGGTGACTCTAATGTGGATATTTTGGATAACACACAATCTGTTGAATTTTCTAATTTACTTTCTAACTTAGATTTTAAGAACTGTCATAACCTTGTAACAAGTCCTGCCTCTGGGAAGTGTATTGATAATGTCTACAGCAATATCTCAAATTCCTTCTTTATTAGCTCTACTGAATGTGACATATCCGATCATAATATGGTAACATGCTTAATAAGAAGTAATGTTAACAACCCCAAAAATTTTGAAATAATTCAGAAGCGTTGTGATTATGCTAAGTTTAGAGAAGTTTCTCAAAATAACGTATCTATCAATAACACTGGTGACCCATCAGCTGATGCTACCAGATTAATTGAATGTCTCTCGTCAGCTTGTAAAAGTTCTACGGTGGAGGTTAAAAGGAAGAAGGCATTAAAAAGTGAGATTGCACCATGGGTTAATGATAACTTGCAAAGCCTAGTATTATTTAAACAGAAATTGCTGAAGCAAAGAAGAAAAAATCGTAACACTTTGGATATACAAAACAAATTAAAAAGAATAAGCTAGGTGATTAAAACGGCTTGTCAAGAGTCAATGAATAACTATTATAAAGACAATATTAGTAAAATTCAACATGATCCAAAAAAGTGTTGGAGGTTTTTGAATGAGAGTTTGGGTCGAAATAAAAAACAGCAAGTGAGTTTAGTGAACTCTGGTGGACGTTTAATTAAGAATGATACCACCAAATGTAATTTATTAAATCAGTATTTTATTCAAGCACCCAAATCTATTAAGCAACAAATTAATAGCTCTCCGTTAGATTCGTGTAATAGTCTTCGTACTCTCAATCGGTATAATGGTACTTTTCATTTCCAATACTCAACAATTGAAGAAATCTTATTGATAATGTCTGAACTTTCGATTAACAAAAGCCCTGGTCATGATAATCTATCTCCAAGATTATTTAAAGAATGTAGACAAGAAATTTCACCACATTTACTGCGTATATTTAACAACATTATTAGTACTTCCGTATATCCAACTGTTTTAAAAATCTCGAAAATTGTACCAATACCAAAGGAAATTAATGCTAATGTAGAGGACAAATATAGACCTATAGCCTTGTTATCTGTCATTGATAAAATTTTTGAAAAACCGATACATCAGCAACTCGATACATATCTGGAAAACAATAAACTTCTCTATGATTGCCAATTCGGATTTAGAAAGGGAAGTGGAACGGAAAATGCTGTTGTGAATGTTATAAGTAATATATGTAATGGATTAGATCAAGGATTCAATGGAGTAGCGGGCATATTTTATGACTTTTCGAAGGCTTTTGATCTCGTGGATCATGAAATATTGATTTGCAAACTGCAGTACTATGGTATAATGGGTGGAGCAATAAACCTCTTCAAAAGTTATTTATACAACAGGAAACAATATGTAGAGTTAAATGATTGCAAAAGTTTTCTTGGTGTGATAGAAAATGGAGTACCCCAAGGTAGTGTACTGGGTCCACTTTTATTCGTAATATATATCAATGACATTATGAATCTTCAACTTTATGGAAGGCTGTATATGTACGCTGATGACATTTCACTTTTTTACCCATATAAACATGAAGCGGCTTTAAAACCGTATATGGAGAGAGATGCTTCCTTAATTTTTGAATATTCCAGACTGAATAAATTGGTTATTAACACAAAAAAGACCAAACTTGTAAGATTTAAACCTCGCTCAACTAATGATGCTGGATGTTTTAGTATATTTGTAAATGGCCAAGAAATATTTGAAAGTCAGTCAGTTAAGTATTTGGGATTGCACTTACAAAGTAATTTATCATGGAATCTACATATCCAGGAGTTAAGATCAAAAATATCACCAGCTGTAGGATTGTTATATAAGTTTAAAAATAAATTTGATCAGCAAACGAAGTTACTTCTCTATCAAGCATTAATGCAAAGTCACATAAATTATTTATTGATAATATATGGCAGTAAAAATAGCACTGATCTGAAATCTTTGCAGAGAGTACAAAATAGAGCTTTAAAAGTTATTTACAATTTGCCATTGTTATACTCAACACTATCATTATATAAAGATGTTACTAAAACAATTTTGCCTATTATCGGGCTTTATAAAAGTATTGGTCGTAATGCAATACATTTTACGAGGAATCAAAATAATTTTAATACCAGAAACTGTTCAAATCTTCGAGTTGCAAGATACAGGCTAGAAACCACGAAACAGGGAATTCATTACATAGGTCCTCTAGAATTTAATAATTTACCACCAAATTTGAAAAACACGCAAAGAATTTCAATTTTCAAAGAAAATTTAAAAAAATATTTATTGCAAAATCTGGAAATGCTTATAATGTAGAAAATTATACGTTTTTATAACCTATTTTAAAATTTTCAATACTGTAATTAATGGATTTATTATAAATTTATATCATATGCCAACTCGCCTCAATAATGTCTTCGGCCGCTGAGGCATTTTGAATTGTTTGATGAAAATATGGTTAATAAACTTTAAATACTAAAAAAAAAAAAAAAAAAAAATGGAAGAGTAATGCCCAAAATAAAATTTTTTTAAACATACCCATTTTCGGGAACTATAGATCTACCCGAGTTCAAGTTTTATAATCTAAGTAAATAACAAATTTCTTTCTAAAGACGTGGGTAAATCGGTTAAGAAATGGTTAAGTTATTAGCAAAATACTCCAAAAATGGGCTAAAAAGCATCAAAATTTCTATAAAAACTAAAATTTTAGAGCTGTTATATGACCTATGAATACATCTATTATATCATTTAGAACATATTATTTTTTGTAGAACATATTTGCTGAAACACTTCAGATTCAAAAAAGTTATTACCAAAATATAATTTTTTTTAAGAAAAATACCTATTTTTGGGAACCGTAGATCTTTCCGAGTCCAAGTTTTATTACCAAAGTAAATGGTAAATTTCTTCCTTAATACGTAGGTGTATAAATCTATCAAATCGATTGGAAAATGCCCGAGTTATGACCAAATTACTGAAATACCAATATTTACCCCCCCCCCCCCCCCCCCACATCATTTTTCCATTTGTTTACAGGCACCAGCATCATGTCCAATATGACTACCGTTATCACTCTGATTTTAAACTTTGATCTATTTAACGAAATAATATCTACAAATGGAGATTGGGAATTTTTGCATCTTAAAAACTTGAAAAAACAGATAAATCTATTGTATGGCAACACGCCAGTGGGGGTGGTGTGTTTCCCTTTTTCGCATATTCACCTTTCATACCCAAACAACAAACTCACACAAAGATATTTGTTTATATGAAAAAAATATTCCACGGCCTATTTACTTATATTAAAGTTAAGTTCGCATGCCATAAGTAATCACAAGTAATCGTCTGAGTGTTGACGGGTTCAAATCCCATTCGATAAATTTTTTTTTTCTCTTGGTATTTATAAATTATTTTTAATTAAATAAAAAATATATCAGTTTTTTCTATTTTTACTTTTATATCCTTTAAAAACACTTTTTTTTATAAAATTTAGAGTTTTGTTCTAAATAAATGCGCATTTTTTCTGTGGCTAATAATTTGGTATAAAAACCAAACAATTCATTTTTGGTAAAACCCTTGATATCTCAAAACAAGAAATTCTGACTTAAGCCATTATTATTTAATGCCACAGATATATTATATATGTAGATTATTCTTATCGCACCATGGTGAAGGGTATATAAGATTCGGCATAGCCGAATATAGCACTCTTACCTGTTATTTAAAAGATTTATCTTGTTATTTATTTGTAAGGTTTGTGACACTATTTATATTCGTTCTATTAATCTCAATTTATATTTTATTTTACGTTGTTTTTACGTTTGTTTTTTAACTTCAATTCAATACCAAAGACAAATTTGCTTACCATGCAACAACTTATCATAACTTTATTAAATCAACCAATCGCGTTGGACCCTACGATCGGATGATTTTCTTCACACAAAAAATGCAGACGCAGTGTCTGGATATATGACACGTTAACTTTGTGCAAATATTTTAAATAAACAAAACTAAAAAACAGAACTGTTAAACAGTGCAATCATACCAGTGTACAGAATTTATTATAAAAAGTTGAGTGTGCTCAATGCACAACTTAAATATGTTAACTACTCCTCCCTTTAAGATGCGGACGTCCCCGCTGATCGTAATTTTGAAGAACATTTCTAATTTTCCATATACGTCGCTTTTTTATGCAGTAAGAGGCGGAGACGTAAAACGTTCCCTTAACTTTAAAGTATAGGTTGGAAATATGTTCTCTATTTTCGATGTTTAGCTCGTGCAAGTATGGGAGTGATAAAATGGATGTATGATTAGCAAGACTTATGGAATGGGCTATGGGAGTTTCCGTGCTTCGGAAAGCAATCTTACGAAGGTTTTCAAACTTCGAGGAATTGACCAATATTTCACTCTCAAATCTTATTAGGAAGGTGCCCTTTTGCACAAGTTTAGTTTCGTTTTCGTTTAAAATAGGAGGCACATTTTGTGCCGAAAGTGTGTCGCATGTAGCTGTGTAATTATTTAACAAGTTATTAAGGCAAGCGTTTACTCTGTTTTGTCTTTGGCAAAATTAAATTGTGGATTTCTTTTTACAATTGGTTAGCATTACATATTCATTATTACAATTTGGAACTTCATTACTTTCAAGAGATAAGATTTTATCGTTATGAATGACAGGATAGATTTGCTTTTTACTACATAGTAATTTAATTTTGGGAAATTTAATTAAAAAGGTTATTACATTTTTATCTTACAAAATTCTAAGTTTAGAATTAACAATGGCTTCAGTTATGCTTACATTAGCGCATTCTTCTGAGCTTATTATGAAATTTACTTCAGAGCCGTCTAACAAGATGGGGTTTATTATTTGCAACTTCCCCAAGCTTACTGATAAGGCTGTATTGTCCAATTCTCTTACTGTTGCTCTATTTCTAGCGCTTAGCAGGTCATACACATGTCCTGTATCAATATGCGAGGTTTTAGTTGTATTGAGTAGAATATTTAAGGTTCGAGTTAGATTTTTTATCTGCGACTGCATGTTCGTATTTATAATTATTTGCGCGTTACTTGCCGTGACTAGTTCGTCTTGTTTGTTGCGAACTTCGGCGAAGTCGTCGTAATCCGGTGTGCCAGCTATGTACTTCAAAGCCGTACCAATTACGTTGATGCTACGTGCGTGCTTATGGTGTATTTGAAGCGGTTCTATCATTTTAAGGATTTGGTCTGCATCTGCTTCTAATAGCTTTTTCATATGAGATTGTGGAAGTAAGTCGGTCAGATTTTTCGTTTCTTCGGCTATTGCTATGAATTCTGTTGGTGACGTGTGCAAGTATCCCATGGTTCTCGAATACGGCTACATATCCGTCAGATACCGGTATATAATGTGAAGAGGTGTAATCTACGATGGCAGCGTGATTGGCGGACAACACGCTTAAAAGCGTTAAGAAGCTGTAACAAGGATTTGGACATTATCTTTGTGTACAATTTTATTATCGATTTTTAAAGTTGTACCCAGATCTTCCTGCACTATTTTTTCTTCGAAAACCTTGTTAAATTTGTTACCTAATCGTTTATTTCTCTTAACAAACACTTTTTCACCAGGGCTATAAATTTTAACGACTGACTTTTTATTATGATATACTAAATCGGATTTTTGTTTTTCGAGTATTTTCGAACGAATATCGTTTTTCAAATCTTCTGGAATTGACTGTATAACGTCTATCGGTTTATGTTTTATGGTGGAATGGATTGTTCTATTGTACTTGGCTGTAGCCATTAGAATAAGCTCTGTGGTATCGTCTATGGCGTATTCCAGCTTTATACATCGCGCAATTTCCGTAAGAGTGCTATGAAAGCGCTCAACTTGCCCATTAGAGGTACTATGCATTGGTGGGGTTTCAGGGATATCAGCCCCGAAATTGTTTAACAGTTTAACGAAATAATTTAACAGTTTCCGAATTTAATGACTTTTCGTTGTCGCATACAACTGTTTTTGTCCCTTTATAAAAATTAAGGATTTCTTTCAAGGCTGGTTTAACATCTACCATAGCTCGGGACGGTATGGGCTCCACAATAGCGAATTTTGAAAATTTATCTTAACATGTTAAAAAGAATTTTTTGTCGGTGTTGTAAATATCAACATGAAGTATTTCACCCGGAGCAGACGGTATGGGAGTTTCAGCTATCTTGTGCTTCAGAGGGTGCCTCTGATATTTTGCTACCCTAGAGATTTTGCAATTAGATATTATTTCTTTAAGTCTCTTTCTTATATTTGGAAAAAAAATAATCCCGAAGGACTTGCTTCGTATTTTCGACAACTGAGCGATGTGCCCTATAATGCTCGTTCATTACAATTTCGTGTTGGTCGTCTTGGCTAAAGACATCCGTGACGAATTTATTCGTGAACCGAAATTTCACGGATGGATACCTAGAGATCAGAGTGTGTTGTATTTGGGATAGGGTATGTAAGTCGCAATAAATTCCGTTTACTACCTCAGAGTTTATGCAATTCTCAATTGTCTTTAAAAGATCCAGCGTTTCAATTTTGAATTAGGGTTTTTGTCGGAAAGCGAAAAGGTCAAGGGTTGACGGTCAGTGAATATGTTGAGGTTATTAACCCCATAGAGATAATGCCTTAGGTTCTTCAAGGCCCAGACAATAGCCAAAAGCTCGCGTTCGCTTGTAGCGTAATTCTCCTCGGCAGGTGACAGTGTCCTTGAAATCATTGTAATCGGACGCCCGTTTTGCGAAAGAACGGCTCCAATTGCATGGGATGACGCGTCTGTTGTTAGATCGAAGGGCTTGTCGAAGTTTGGATAGAGGAGCAACACGTCTTCACTAGAAAGGATCTTCTTTATTTTGTCAAAAGCCTTAATAGCTTCATTATCCAAGCTTATTTTTACATGTTTTGAATGCTTTGTACCAATGTGTCCGTTTTCTCTGCGTAAGTATTTCGTCGCTATATTCGCGTAATCTCTTACAAATTTCCTATAATAACCCGACAATCCCAAAAATGACCTGAGCCCTCTTAGGTTTGTGGGTAGTTTGTAGTTGACTATGGCCTCGATCTTTTTCGGGCATGTTCTAATTCCATCAGTTGATACAACAAATCCCAGATATTCTACGGAGTTTTTAAAAAATTTCGATTTTTCCAGGGAAACCCTCATATTGGCATGATAAAGTATTCGATCGATGTCATCGATATGTTTTTTCTCTGAATCGGAAAAAATGATGATGTCATCGATATAAACGTGACAGGATTTCCCGATTTCGTCGCGTAGAACATCATCAATCGTCTTCTGGAAAATACTAGGGGCGTTCTTCAACCCAAACGGTAGACGACAAAACTCATATTTACCGTTGTTCACGCTAAATGCGGTTTTCTCGCGGTCGCGTTCTACCAAATTAATTTGGTGAAAGCCGCTTTTAAAACCAGGGTTGTGAAAAACCTGGATTTGCCTAGATTCGATAAGATGGCAGATGGATCCGGTATGGGATACTTATCCGGGATGGTTTTAGAATTGAGTTTCGTGAAGTTGAACACCAGGCGTTTATTGGGTTTGCCCATCCCATCTGTACCTTTTTTATTAACTACTCAAACCGGGCTGTTGTAAGGCGATCGAGATGGTCTTATAATGCCGTTTTTTAGAAGTTCTTCGACCTCGTTATTACCGAATTCGATCATTGAAATAGGGTACGATTGGTATTTCGAGTATCGTGAAGTCTAATCTTGCTATGATAGCTTTAAAATTGAGTACTGTATTACACGCGCTTAAGGCTGCGTCTGCACTGCCGATGACTTTATTTCCCAAAATAGCTACCGCTTGGTAGTATTTTGAGCTTCCCTCATATGGTTCAAAAAGTTAATGCGCCGTGACGGCTGCTTGACGCCACGAAACATATCTGTTAACGTCGCCCTTAAATTCTGGGACTGATTTTACAATATCTAATGTTTCTTCGCAAGTTCTATTTGGTAAAATTTCTATTTCCTTATATTCCTCAACGGAGGGGGATGTTTCTAAGCTCTGAAGCCGACTAGTCAAGTCTGCAATAGTCGATTCAAAATCTTGTTTTGTTCTGAGAACTGCCTGTTGAATAGCAGTATCTAAGAGGACTTGTAAATTATGTGCGTCCATTTCGCTTCTACTTTTTTCGTCGTTGTCGGAAATACCTAGTGCCTGTATTCTTTGTAAGACCTCGTCTATCTGGCATAAGAGATAATCGCCTTTTTTTTTTTGTTTGACATAAACTTCGGGAAAACGCTAATTAACTTGGCAGAGCTGTAGCAAATTTCTTTTTAATATTTTGGTGCACACAATGTTGCTCTCTTACATATTTTCTTATTATTTTATTGATCATAAAAGCAAAATGGTTTAGAAAAATGTTAACTATTATATATTTTTTGAAAGGGCATAATTTGTTTAGAAAAACATTTTGTTTTTAAATTCTAGGCAAAATTTAATTAATATTTTTACTATTTTTGGGGACAATTTTAATTTTGAAATAAAATTACTATTATTTCTTTTTAAAAAATATTATTTATGCATTCGAAAAATTTACAGGGATTTAATCTTAATTGTAAAGCACTTACATTAAACTTATCATAATAGAAGTCTGCTACTCGGTTTTACTAATGAAGATGGAACCTCCGGTATTCGTCCTGAATTTTTCTCCTTTGTCCTTATTATTGCGGCTGTTTTATCTGGTTAAAGTTGACTTGTGTGTAGAGATGGTAATTTGTAGAGATACACTTTAAAAGTTTCCTTTTAATATCAAAGGATATTTTGTTCGATTTTATTATAAGTCTATGTTTATTTGTTCTGGGTTAAAAATTTACCAATGCATATTTTAGACAGGTTTTTCGAAAAATTTTTTCTTTTCCACTTTTTATGAAAGTTCACGTTATGAATAAGTTTAAGGATTCACTATGTGAATTGGTATTTATTAGAAAAAAAATGCTTAAGTATTCACTATGTTTTCTTTTCCACTTTTTATAGAAGTTCACGTTATGAATAAGTTTAAGTATTCACTATGTGAATTGGTATTTATTAAAAAAAAATGCTTAAGGATTCACTATGTGAATTTTTTTCATTATTTTTTTAGTTCGACCAGTTCGTTGGGCGCCAATTATTTTGTTCCATTAACAACACAGGTAATTTTAATTTACTTTTAGCAAGTTACAATTTTTTTTGCTTTATTTATTATTCTTTAGTAAATTACAATTTTATTCTTATGGAATAACTTTAAAAAATGATTTATATTTATATTAATATTTGAATATTATTTGTTATCTTTTTATACCCTTCACCGAAGGTAAAAGGGTATATATAACTTTGTCATTCCGTTTGTAATTTCTACAATATTGATCTAAGACCATATAAAGTATATATATTCTGGCTTCTAATGAGAAGGGAAGTTCAAATCCGGTTGTCCGTCTGTCCGTCTGCCCGTCCGTTGAAATGGGCCAATATGTTGAGCTATTTGCTGCACATAATCACCTCGTGCAACTGGTGAATAAACCAACACATATTCCATGTGTTGATGGGCACCAACACAATACCCTTAACCTCTTCCTCTCTTCGCACCCTCAAAAGTACGAAGTTGAAGTTCTAGCACCTCTTGGTAACTCGGATCATTGCACCATTTCTGCCTCTTTTCCGTTCTCCGAACTTCGGAACTATGCTATGAAACAATCAAAATTTGTTTACGGAAAAGCACGTTAGGTTGAACTCAACGACTTTTTTCGGCATTTTAATTGGAAACTTTGTTTCCTTGACAATGACGTCAATGTCATGGCGAAAATGGTTGAAAATGTTATTATGCTAGGAATGAAAATGTTCATTCCAGTTAAATATGCTTCAAATAAACCTAGGTCCAAATCTTGGTTTAATCAGACGTGCAAATCAGCAGTCAGATCCAGAGAGGAAGCATTCAGAAATTGGCGTGTCAATAAAACCACTGATACTGAATTGCTACGCAAAATGGCAAGGTCGTCGTGTGCCAAAGGGCTAAGACGGGAAAAAACTCTTCACGAGCAACGACTTCATGCTGAAGTTCTTACTGCTCCCCGGGGAGCAGTAAATCACCATCTTGTAAAATTTTTAGAGTCAAATTACCTACTAAGCGACCGCCAGTATGGCTTTCGTAGAGGTCGTTCGACTGGAGACCTACTGGCCCTGTTATCAGAAAAATGGTGTCGTTCCATTCACCATTTTGGCGAAAGTAAGGTAATTGCTTTAGATATTTCCAAGGCGTTTGACAGAGTCTGGCATGGTGCACTCTTGTCTAAACTTGTTGCATTTGGTGTCGGTGATAATTTCTCTCGATTTATATCGAGCTTTCTCAGAGATCGCACTATACGGGTTGTTATAGATGGGGTTTCATCAAACGAGTTCAAGATTTATTCAGGGGTACCGCAAGGCTCCGTTCTTTCTCCTACTCTATTTCTTATTTTTCTAAATGACCTCTTATATCAAACTTCCAACCCTATCTATTCTTTTGCAGATGACAGCAACCTTTGCCATTCGTATTCATTTGGTTACAGACCAGGCGTGTCCGATGTTTGTGCTATGAGACAGAACATGAATGATACGCTTGGCCGTGACCTAGACATAATCTCAGAATGGGGTCGTGCGAATAGGGTCGAATTTAATGCCCGAAAGACCCAATGTTGCGTACTAACGCATAAACGCGCGACGGATCAAGGTGCCTCATCTGTATGTATGGGTGGTATAAATATTGAGGAAACAGAATCTCTTGATGTTCTGGGCATGAGGATACAATGTGATGTCCGATGGACAGAACATATATTCAAGGTGTCGAAAGAAGCATTCAAGTGCCTCGGTTTTTTGAAACGGTGTAAGATATACTTCACTCCATCTGATCTCCTTACTATTTATACCACCTATATCAAAGTCTATTTTGGAGCTTCTCGACCGCGTGCAGGAGAGGGCGAAGGTTCTCGTTGGCGACAGTAGGGTATCCAATTCTATTGACTCGCTTTAACACCGTCGCAATGTGGGTTGTACTTGCCTATTTTATCGTTACTACAACGGGATGTGTTATGATGAAATTAGGGATTTGGTTCCCGAAACCCATAGCATTGTTCGTAATACACGTTTTTCCTCAAGAGCCCATCCTTTTGTGGTCGACTGGCCGGTGAATCGTACAACGAATTACAGGAAAAATTCGTTTTTTGGCCGGACTGTTCGTATGTGGAATAACCTTCCTGCTGAAGTTTTCCCTCTCACTTACAACATGAAAAAGTTCAAGTCGAATGTTCACAAACACTACTCCCTCTTTCCTCCTTCCCATAACCTATTTTTCTAGTTCCAACACAATGCATTGCATTAGTAGGGGTCATCCCCTGAGTGCTGGTCCCAAAAAAAAAAAAAAAAAAAAAAAAAAAAAAAAAAAAAAAGATATGATGACGGCTAGGTTGTTGTACATTTATGTCATATATAGTCCGGAATTGTTTGATATTGAAATTCGGGAAGATCAGTCCATAAATGGCTGAGATATGAGCAAAACACGACGACTACCTCTAGATTTTTCCGTAAATCCCATGTTGTTGTTGTTTTTGAAATTCTTTTTTTCTGCATATCTCGAGAGCGGCAAGACCTACGGCTTTTTTAGTACAAACATGTTGCTTACCAATACACAAACTCTCTAAAAAAAATGGGCGGGATTGGAGAAGTTGGTGTGGCACTTCCCATACAAAGACGTTATAGATTTCTGTATATCTGGAGAACGAAACGAGCTAAAGTTCCCAAATTAGGTACAAACATATCGGTTATCAATACACAGTAACTCCCGTACAAAGACATCATTGAAAATACTCAAAATTTTAAATTTTAGGGCTCTAGTATGACATATGAACACGTTTTATATAGCATATTTTTCCCGAAAACCCTGAAACTTTTCTACCAAAAATGGAAGAGTAATGCCCAAAATAAAATTTTTTTTTAAACATACCCATTTTCGGGAACAATAGATCTACCCGAGTGCAAGTTTTATAATCTAAGTAAATAATAAATTTCTTCCTAAAGACGTGGGTATATAAATCTGCCAAATCGGTTAAGAAATGGTTAAGTTATTAGCAAAATACTCCAAAAATGGGCTAAAAAGCATCAAAATTTCTATAAAAACTAAAATTTTAGAGCTGTTATATGACCTATGAATACATCTATTATATCAAAAGTTCGGAAATTTTTTGTAGAACATATTTGCTGAAACACTTCAGATACAAAAGAGTTATTACCAAAATATAATTTTTTTTAAGAAAAATACCTATTTTTGGGAACCGTAGATCTTTCCGAGTCCAAGTTTTATTACCAAAGTAAATGGTAAATTTCCTTAAGACGTAGGTGTATAAATCTATCAAATCGATTGGAAAATGCCCGAGTTATGACCAAATTACTGAAATACCAATATTTACCCCCCCTTCCTCATCATTTTTCTATTTGTTAACAGGCACCAGCATCATGTCCAATATGACTTCCGTTATCACTCTGCTTTTAAACTTTGATCTATTTAACGAAATAATTTCTACAAATGGAGATTGGGAATTTTTCCATCTTAAAAACTTGAAAAAACAGATAAATCTATTGTATGGCAACACGCCAGTGGTGGTGGTGTGTTTCCCTTTTTCGCATATTCACCTTTCATTCCCAAACAACAAACTCACACAAAGATATTTGCTTATATGAAAAAAATATTCCACGGCCTATTTACTTATATTAAAGTTAAGTTCGCATGCCATAAGTAATCACAAGTAATCGTCTGAGTGTTGACGGGTTCAAATCCCATTCGATAAATTTTTTTTTTCTCTTGGTATTTATAAATTATTTTTAATTAAATAAAAAATATATCAGTTTTTTCTATTTTTACTTTTATATCCTTTAAAAACACTTTTTTTTATAAAATTTAGAGTTTTGTTCTAAATAAATGCGCATTTTTTTCTGTGGCTAATAATTTGGTATAAAAACCAAACAATTCATTTTTGGTAAAACCCTTGATATCTCAAAACAAGAAATTCTGACTTAAGCCATTATTATTTAATGCCACAGATATATTATATATGTAGATTATTCTTATCGCACCATGGTGAAGGGTATATAAGATTTGGCATAGCCGAATATAGCACTCTTACCTGTTATTTAAAAGATTTATCTTGTTATTTATTTGTAAGGTTTGTGACACTATTTATATTCGTTCTATTAATCTTAATTTATATTTTATTTTACGTTGTTAATAATTTATCCCACTATGTGGGCTTGAGGCTACGGTAAGACTGACTCTTTTTGTTTTTTAACTTCAATTCAATACCAAAGACAAATTTGCTTACCATGCAACAACTTATCATAACTTTATTAAATCAACCAATCGCGTTGGACCCTACGATCGGATGATTTTCTTCACACAAAAAATGCAGACGCAGTGTCTGGATATATGACACGTTAACTTTGTGCAAATATTTTAAATAAACAAAACTAAAAAACAGAACTGTTAAACAGTGCAATCATACCAGTGTACAGAATTTATTATAAAAAGTTGAGTGTGCTCAATGCACAACTTAAATATGTTAACTACTCCCCCCTTTAAGATGCAGACGTCCCCGCTGATCGTAATTTTGAAGAACATTTCTAATTTTTAAAATACGTCGCTTTTTTATGCAGTAATATGCGGCGCAAAATACCAAAATTAAAACAAAAACAGAGGCGGAGACATAAAACGTTCCCTCAACTTTAAAGTATAGGTTGGAAATATGTTCTCTATTTTCGATGCTTAGCTCGTGCAAGTATGGGAGTGATAAAATTGCTGTATGATAAGCAAGACTTATGGAGTGGGCTACGGGAGTTTCCGGGCAATCTTAGCGAAGGTTTTCAAACTTCGAGGAATTGACCAATATTTCACTCTCAAATCTTATTAGGAAGGTGCCCTTTTGCACAAGTTTAGTTTCGTTTTCGTCAAAAAGTTTGAAAGATCGATCGTTAATAACAATGATTCCGTCATCGATTTCTAAAATAGGAGGCACATTTTGTGCCGAAAGTGTGTCGCATGTAGCTGTGTAATTATTTAACAAGTTATTAAGGCAAGCGTTTACTACTCTGTTTTGTCTTTGGCGAAATTAAATTGTGGATTTCTTTTTACAATTGGTTAGCATTACATATTCATTATTACAATTTGGAACTTCATTACTTTCAAGAGATAAGATTTTATCGTTATGAATGACATGATAGATTTGCTTTTTACTACATAGTAATTTAATTTTGGGAAATTTAATTAAAAAGGTTATTAAATTTTTATCTTGCAAAATTTTAAGTTTAGAATTAACAATGGCTTCAGTTATGCTTACATTAGCGTATTCTTCTGAGCTTATTATGAAATTTACTTCAGAGCCGTCTAACAAGATGGGGTTAATTATTTGCAACTTCCCCAAGCTTACTGATATGGCTATATTGTCCAATTCTCTAACTGTTGCTCTATTTCTAGCGCTTAGCAGGTCGTACACATGTCCTGTATCAATATGCGATATTTTAGTTGTATTGAGTAGAATCTTTAAGGTTCGAGTTAGATTTTTTATCTGCGACTGCATGTTCGTGTTTATAATTATTTGCGCGTTACTTGCCGTGACTAGTTCGTCTTGTTTGTTGCGAACTTCGGCGAAGTCGTCGTAATCCGGTGTGCCAGCTATGTACTTCAAAGCCGTGCCAATTACGTTGATGCTACGTGCGTGCCTATGGTGTATTTGAAGCGATTCTATCATTTTAAGGATTTGGTCTGCATCTGCTTCTAATAGCTTTTTCATATGAGATTGTGGAAGTAAGTCGGTCAGATTTTTCTTTTCTTCGGCTATTGCTATGAATTCTGTTAAGTTGGTGACGTGTGCAAGTATCCCATGGTTCTCGAATACGGCTACGTATCCGTCAGATACCGGTATATAATGTGAAGAGGTGTAATCTACGATGGCAGCGTGATTGGCGGACAACACGCTTAAAAGCGTTAAGCTGTAACAAGGAATTGGACATTATCTTTGTGTACAATTTTATTATCGATCTTTAAAGTTGTACCCAGATCTTCCTGCACTATTTTTTCTTCTAAAACCTTGTTAAATTTGTTACCTAATCGTTTATTTCTCTTAACAAACACTTTTTCACCAGGGCTTTAAATTTTAACGACTGACTTTTTATTATGATATACTAAATCGGATTTTTGTTTTTCGAGTATTTTCGAACGAATATCGTTTTTCAAATCTTCTGGAATTGACTGTATAACGTCTATCGGTTTATGTTTTATGGTGGAATGGATTGTTCTATTGTACTTGGCTGTAGCCATTAGAATAAGCTCTGTGGTATCGTCTATGGCGTATTCCAGCTTTATACATCGCGCAATTTCCGTAAGAGTGCTATGAAAGCGCTCAACTTGCCCATTAGAGGTACTATGCATTGGTGAAATTGTTTAACAGTTTAACGAAATAATTTAACAGTTTCCGAATTTAATGATTTTTCGTTGTCGCATACAACTGTTTTTGTCCCTTTATAAAAATTAAGGATTTCTTTCAAGGCTGGTTTAACATCTACCATAGCTCGGGACGGTATGGGCTCCACAATAGCGAATTTTGAAAATTTATCTTAACATGTTAAAAAGAATTTTTTGTCGGTGTTGTAAATATCAACATGAAGTATTTCACCCGGAGCAGACGGTATGGGAGTTTCAGCTATCTTGTGCTTCAGAGGGTGCCTCTGATATTTTGCTACCCTAGAGATTTTGCAATTAGATATTATTTCTTTAAGTCTCTTTCTTATATTTGGAAAAAAATAATCCCGAAGGACTTGCTTCGTATTTTCGACAACTGAGCGATGTGCCCTATAATGCTCGTTCATTACAATTTCGTGTTGGTCGTCTTGGCTAAAGACATCCGTGACGAATTTATTCGTGAACCGAAATTTCACGGATGGATACCTAGAGATCAGAGTGTGTTGTATTTGGGATAGGGTATGTAAGTCGCAATAAATTCCGTTTACTACCTCAGAGTTTATGCAATTCTCAATTGTCTTTAAAAGATCCAGCGTTTCAATTTTGAATTAGGGTTTTTGTCGGAAAGCGAAAAGGTCAAGGGTTGATGGTCAGTGAATATGTTGAGGTTATTAACCCCATAGAGATAATGCCTTAGGTTCTTCAAGGCCCAGACAATAGCCAAAAGCTCGCGTTCGCTTGTAGCGTAATTCT
Organism: Pollenia amentaria; assembly: GCA_943735925.1. Taxonomy (NCBI): domain Eukaryota; kingdom Metazoa; phylum Arthropoda; class Insecta; order Diptera; family Polleniidae; genus Pollenia; species Pollenia amentaria. The sequence goes on along the minus strand of OX031010.1, from coordinate 87,320,021 downwards.
CCTCGGCAGGTGACAGTGTCCTTGAAATCATTGTAATCGGACGCCCGTTTTGCGAAAGAACGGCTCCAATTGCATGGGATGACGCGTCTGTTGTTAGATCGAAGGGCTTGTCGAAGTTTGGATAGAGGAGCAACACGTCTTCACTAGAAAGGATCTTCTTTATTTTGTCAAAAGCCTTAATAGCTTCATTATCCAAGCTAATTTTTACATGTTTTGAATGCTTTGTACCAATGTGTCCGTTTTCTCTGCGTAAGTATTTCGTCGTTATATTCGCGTAATCTCTTACAAATTTCCTATTATAACCCGACAATCCCAAAAATGACCTGAGCCCTCTTAGGTTTGTGGGTAGTTTGTAGTTGACTATGGCCTCGATCTTTTTCGGGCATGTTCTAATTCCATCAGTTGATACAACAAATCCCAGATATTCTACGGAGTTTTTAAAAAATTTCGATTTTTCCAGGGAAACCCTCATATTGGCATGATAAAGTATTCGATCGATGTCATCGATATGTTTTTCTCTGAATCGGAAAAAATGATGATGTCATCGATATAAACGTGACAGGATTTCCCGATTTCGTCGCGTAGAACATCATCAATCGTCTTCTGGAAAATACTAGGGGCGTTCTTCAACCCAAACGGTAGACGACAAAACTCATATTTACCGTTGTTCACGCTAAATGCGGTTTTCTCGCGGTCGCGTTCTACCAAATTAATTTGGTGAAAGCCGCTTTTAAAACCAGGGTTGTGAAAAACCTGGATTTGCCTAGATTCGATAAGATGGCAGATGGATCCGGTATGGGATACTTATCCGGGATGGTTTTAGAATTGAGTTTCGTGAAGTTGAACACCAGGCGTTTATTGGGTTTGCCCATCCCATCTGTACCTTTTTTATTAACTACTCAAACCGGGCTGTTGTAAGGCGATCGAGATGGTCTTATAATGCCGTTTTTTAGAAGTCCTTCGACCTCGTTATTACCGAATTCGATCATTGAAATAGGGTACGATTGGTATTTCGAGTATCGTGAAGTCTAATCTTGCTATGATAGCTTTAAAATTGAGTACTGTATTACACGCGCTTAAGGCTGCGTCTGCACTGCCGATGACTTTATTTCCCAAAATAGCTACCGCTTGGTAGTATTTTGAGCTTCCCTCATATGGTTCAAAAAGTTAATGCGCCGTGACGGCTGCTTGACGCCACGAAACATATCTGTTAACGTCGCCCTTAAATTCTGGGACTGATTTTACAATATCTAATGTTTCTTCGCAAGTTCTATTTGGTAAAATTTTTATTTCCTTATATTCCTCAACGGAGGGGGATGGTTCTAAGCTCTGAAGCCGACTAGTCAAGTCTGCAATAGTCGATTCAAAATCTTGTTTTGTTCTGAGAACTGCCTGTTGAATAGCAGTATCTAAGAGGACTTGTAAATTATGTGCGTCCATTTCGCTTCTACTTTTTTCGTCGTTGTCGGAAATACCTAGTGCCTGTATTCTTTGTAAGACCTCGTCTATCTGGCATAAGAGATAATCGCCTTTTTTTTTTGTTTGACATAAACTTCGGGAAAACGCTAATTAACTTGGCAGAGCTGTAGCAAATTTCTTTTTAATATTTTGGTGCACACAATGTTGCTCTCTTACATATTTTCTTATTATTTTATCGATCATAAAAGCAAAAGTGTTTAGAAAAATGTTAACTATTATATATTTTTTGAAAGGGCATAATTTGTTTAGAAAAACATTTTGTTTTTAAATTCTAGGCAAAATTTAATTAATTTTTTTACTATTTTTGGGGACAATTTTAATTTTGAAATAAAATTACTATTATTTCTTTTTAAAAAATATTATTTATGCATTCGAAAAATTTACAGGGATTTAATCTTAATTGTAAAGCACTAACATTAAACTTATCATAATAGAAGTCTGCTACTCGGTTTTACTAATGAAGATGGAACCTCCGGTATTCGTCCTGAATTTTTCTCCTTTGTCCTTATTATTGCGGCTGTTTTATCTGGTTAAAGTTGACTTGTGTGTAGAGATGGCAATTTGTAGAGATACACTTTAAAAGTTTCCTTTTAATATCAAAGGATATTTTGCTCGATTTTATTATAAGTCTTTGTTTATTTGTTCTGGGTTAAAAATTTACCAATGCATATTTTAGACAGGTTTTTCGAAAAATGTTTTCTTTTCCACTTTTTATGAAAGTTCACGTTATGAATAAGTTTAAGGATTCACTATGTGAATTGGTATTTATTAGAAAAAAATGCTTAAGTATTCACTATGTTTTCTTTTCCACTTTTTATAGAAGTTCACGTTATGAATAAGTTTAAGTATTCACTATGTGAATTGGTATTTATTAAAAAAAATGCTTAAGGATTCACTATGTGAATTTTTTTCATTATTTTTTTAGTACGACCAGTTCGTTGGGCGCCAATTATTTTGTTCCATTAACAACACAGGTAATTTTAATTTACTTTTAGCAAGTTACAATTTTTTTTGCTTTATTTATTATTCTTTAGTAAATTACAATTTTATTCTTATGGAATAACTTTAAAAAATGATTTATATTTATATTAATATTTGAATATTATTTGTTATCTTTTTATACCCTTCACCGAAGGTAAAAGGGTATATATAACTTTGTCGTTCCGTTTGTAATTTCTACAATATTGATCTAAGACCATATAAAGTATATATATTCTGGCTTCTAATGAGAAGGGAAGTTCAAATCCGGTTGTCCGTCTGTCCGTCTGCCCGTCCGTTGAAATCGGCCAATATGTTGAGCTATTTGCTGCACATAATCACCTCGTGCAACTGGTGAATAAACCAACACATATTCCATGTGTTGATGGGCACCAACACAATACCCTTGACCTCTTCCTCTCTTCGCACCCTCAAAAGTACGAAGTTGAAGTTCTAGCACCTCTCGGTAACTCGGGTCATTGCACCATTTCTGCCTCTTTTCCGTTCTCCGAACTTCGGAACGTTTCACGACAGGCTATGAAACGATCAAAATTTGTTTACGGAAAAGCACGTCGGGTTGAACTCAATGACTTTTTTCGGCATTTTAATTGGAAACTTTGTTTCCTTGACAATGACGTCAATGCCATGGCGAAAATGGTTGAAAATGTTATTATACTAGGAATGAAAATGTTCATTCCAGTTAAAAATGCTTCGAATAAACCTAGGTCCAAATCTTGGTTTAATCAGACGTGCAAATCAGCAGTCAGATCCAGAGAGGAAGCATTCAGAAATTGGCGTGTCAATAAAACCACTGATACTGAATTGCTACGCAAAATGGCAAGGTCGTCGTGTGCCAAAGGGCTAAGACGGGAAAAAACTCTTCACGAGCAACGTCTTCGTGCTGAAGTTCTTACTGCTCCCCGGGGCAGTAAAAGCTTCTGGTCATTCGTTAAAAGAGTAAGGGTTAATGCTAGTTCTTCAATACCAACTCTTTTAAAGGATGGCCAAACATTCACGAACCTGGTTGATAAGGCTAATTGTTTTGCCGAATTATTTGCAAATAATTCTAACTTACCAGATAGCAATCAACCACTACCCGAACTCGAAAAAGTATCCGTAACTATGCCTAAAACATTTTTCCGGGCTCGAGCTGTTAAAAAGGTTCTTGCGGATCTCGACATAAACAAGTCTCCTGGCCCGGATGGTATACATGTACTGGTCTTGAAGCAGTGCTCTTCCACGCTAGCTCGTCACTTAGCAAATATTTTCAGCACTCTATACCATGCTGGTGAATTTCCCGTCTGCTGGAAAGTTGCTAATGTAACGCCAATTCCTAAAAAAATTACCGCCCAATTGCAATTTGCTCGGCACTTTCCAAAGTTATGGAGAGTATGGTAAATCACCATCTTGTAAAATTTTTAGAGTCAAATTACCTACTAAGCGACCGCCAGTATGGCTTTCGTAGAGGTCGTTCGACTGGAGACCTACTGGCCCTGTTATCAGAAAAATGGTGTCGTTCCATTCACCATTTTGGCGAAAGTAAGGTAATTGCTTTAGATATTTTTAAGGCGTTTGACAGAGTCTGGCATGGTGCACTCTTGTCTAAACTTGTTGCATTTGGTGTCGGTGATAATTTCTCTCGATTTATATCGAGCTTTCTCAGAGATCGCACTATACGGGTTGTTATAGATGGGGTTTCATCAAACGAGTTCAAGATTTATTCAGGGGTACCGCAAGGCTCCGTTCTTTCTCCTACTCTATTTCTTATTTTTCTAAATGACCTCTTATATCAAACTTCCAACCCTATCTATTCTTTTGCAGATGACAGCAACCTTTGCCATTCGTATTTTCGATGTTTGTGCTATGAGACAGAACATGAATGATACGCTTGGCCGTGACCTAGACATAATCTCAGAATGGGGTCGTGCGAATAGGGTCGAATTTAATGCCCGAAAGACCCAATGTTGCGTACTAACGCATAAACGCGCGACGGATCAAGGTGCCTCATCTGTATGTATGGGTGGTATAAATATTGAGGAAACAGAATCTCTTGATGTTCTGGGCATGAGGATACAATGTGATGTCCGATGGACAGAACATATATTCAAGGTGTCGAAAGAAGCATTCAAGTGCCCCGGTTTTTTGAAACGGTGTAAGATATACTTCACTCCATCTGATCTCCTTACTATTTATACCACCTATATCCGACCGCGAATGGAATACAACTCTCATGTGTGGGCCGGTGCTTCAAAGTCTATTTTGGAGCTTCTCGACCGCGTGCAGGAGAGGGCGAAGGTTCTCGTTGGCGACAGTAGGGTATCCAATTCTATTGACTCGCTTTAACACCGTCGCAATGTGGGTTGTACTTGCCTATTTTATCGTTACTACAACGGGATGTGTTATGATGAAATTAGGGATTTGGTTCCCGAAACCCATAGCATTGTTCGTAATACACGTTTTTCCTCAAGAGCCCATCCTTTTGTGGTCGACTGGCCGGTGAATCGTACAACGCATTACAGGAAAAATTCGTTTTTTGGCCGGACTGTTCGTATGTGGAATAACCTTCCTGCTGAAGTTTTCCCTCTCACTTACAACATGAAAAAGTTCAAGTCGAATGTTCACAAACACTACTCCCTCTTTCCTCCTTCCCATAACCTATTTTTCTAGTTCCAACACAATGCATTGCATTAGTAGGGGTCATCCCCTGAGTGCTGGCCCCAAAAAAAAAAAAAAAAAAAAAAAGATATGATGACGGCTAGGTTGTTGTACATTTATGTTATATATAGTCCGGAATTGTTTGATATTGAAATTCGGGAAGATCGGTCCATAAATGGCTGAGATATGAGCAAAACACGACGACTACCTCTAGATTTTTCCGTAAATCCCATGTTGTTGTTGTTTTTTAAATTCTTTTTTTCTGCATATCTCGAGAGCGGCAAGACCTACGGCTTTTTTAGTACAAACATGTTGCTTGCCAATACACAAACTCTCTAAAAAAAAATGGGCGGGATTGGAGAAGTTGGCGTGGCACTTCCCATACAAAGACGTTATAGATTTCTGTATATCTGGAGAACGAAACGAGCTAAAGTTCCCAAATTAGGTACAAACATATCGGTTATCAATACACAGTAACTCCCGTACAAAGACATCATTGAAAATACTCAAAATTTTAAATTTTAGGGCTCTAGTATGACATATGAACACGTTTTATATAGCATATTTTTCCCGAAAACCCTGAAACTTTTCTACCAAAAATGGAAGAGTAATGCCCAAAATAAAATTTTTTTTTAATCATACCCATTTTCGGGAACAATAGATCTACCCGAGTCCAAGTTTTATAATCTAAGTAAATAATAAATTCCTTCCTAAAGACGTGGGTATATAAATCTGCCAAATCGGTTAAGAAATGGTTAAGTTATTAGCAAAATACTCCAAAAGTGGGCTAAAAAGCATCAAAATTTCTATAAAAACTAAAATTTTAGAGCTGTTATATGACCTATGAATACATCTATTATATCAAAAGTTCGGAAATTTTTTGTAGAACATATTTGCTGAAACACTTCAGATACAAAAAAGTTATTACCAAAATATAATTTTTTTTAAGAAAAATATCTATTTTTGGGAACCGTAGATCTTTCCGAGTCCAAGTTTTATTACCAAAGTAAATGGTAAATTTCCTTAAGACGTAGGTGTATAAATCTATCAAATCGATTGGAAAATGCCCGAGTTATGACCAAATTACTGAAATACCAATATTTACCCCCCCCCCCCCCCCCCCCTTCCTCATCATTTTTCCATTTGTTTACAGGCACCAGCATCATGTCCAATATGACTTCCGTTATCACTCTGCTTTTAAACTTTGATCTATTTAACGAAATAATTTCTACAAATGGAGATTGGGAATTTTTCCATCTTAAAAACTTGAAAAAACAGATAAATCTATTGTATGGCAACACGCCAGTGGTGGTGGTGTGTTTCCCTTTTTCGCATATTCACCTTTCATTCCCAAACAACAAACTCACACAAAGATATTTGCTTATATGAAAAAAATATTCCACGGCCTATTTACTTATATTAAAGTTAAGTTCGCATGCCATAAGTAATCACAAGTAATCGTCTGAGTGTTGACGGGTTCAAATCCCATTGGATAAATTTTTTTTTCTCTTGGTATTTATAAATTATTTTTAATTAAATAAAAAATATATCAGTTTTTTCTATTTTTACTTTTATATCCTTTAAAAACACTTTTTTTTATAAAATTTAGAGTTTTGTTCTAAATAAATGCGCATTTTTTTTCTGTGGCTAATAATTTGGTATAAAAACCAAACAATTCATTTTTGGTAAAACCCTTGATATCTCAAAACAAGAAATTCTGACTTAAGCCATTATTATTTAATGCCACAGATATATTATATATGTAGATTATTCTTATCGCACCATGGTGAAGGGTATATAAGATTTGGCATAGCCGAATATAGCACTCTTACCTGTTATTTAAAAGATTTATCTTGTTATTTATTTGTAAGGTTTGTGACACTATTTATATTCGTTCTATTAATCTCAATTTATATTTTATTTTACGTTGTTAATAATTTATCCCACTATGTGGGCTTGAGGCTACGGTAAGACTGACTCTTTTTGTTTTTAACTTCAATTCAATACCAAAGACAAATTTGCTTACCATGCAACAACTTATCATAACTTTATTAAATCAACCAATCGCGTTGGACCCTACGATCGGATGATTTTCTTCACACAAAAAATGCAGACGCAGTGTCTGGATATATGACACGTTAACTTTGTGCAAATATTTTAAATAAACAAAACTAAAAAACAGAACTGTTAAACAGTGCAATCATACCAGTGTACAGAATTTATTATAAAAAGTTGAGTGTGCTCAATGCACAACTTAAATATGTTAACTACTCCCCCCTTTAAGATGCAGACGTCCCCGCTGATCGTAATTTTGAAGAACATTTCTAATTTTTAATATACGTCGCTTTTTTATGCAGTAATATGCGGCGCAAAATACCAAAATTAAAACAAAAACAGAGGCGGAGACGTAAAACGTTCCCTCAACTTTAAAGTATAGGTTGGAAATATGTTCTCTATTTTCGATGCTTAGCTCGTGCAAGTATGGGAGTGATAAAATTGCTGTATGATAAGCAAGACTTATGGAGTGGGCTATGGGAGTTTCCGGGCTTCGGAAAGCAATCTTACGAAGGTTTTCAAACTTCGAGGAATTGACCAATATTTCACTCTCAAATCTTATTAGGAAGGTGCCCTTTTGCACAAGTTTAGTTTCGTTTTCGTCAAAAAGTTTGAAAGATCGATCGTTAATAATAATGATTCCGTCATCGATTTCTAAAATAGGAGGCACATTTTGTGCCGAAAGTGTGTCGCATGTAGCTGTGTAATTATTTAACAAGTTATTAAGGCAAGCGTTTACTACTCTGTTTTGTCTTTGGCAAAATTAAATTGTGGATTTCTTTTTACAATTGGTTAGCATTACATATTCATTATTACAATTTGGAACTTCATTACTTTCAAGAGATAAGATTTTATCGTTATGAATGACAGGATAGATTTGCTTTTTACTACATAGTAATTTAATTTTGGGAAATTTAATTAAAAAGGTTATTAAATTTTTATCTTGCAAAATTTTAAGTTTAGAATTAACAATGGCTTCAGTTATGCTTACATTAGCGTATTCTTCTGAGCTTATTATGAAATTTACTTCAGAGCCGTCTAACAAGATGGGGTTAATTATTTGCAAGCTTACTGATAAGGCTATATTGTCCAATTCTCTTACTGTTGCTCTATTTCTAGCGCTTAGCAGGTCGTACACATGTCCTGTATCAATATGCGATATTTTAGTTGTATTGAGTAGAATATTTAAGGTTCGAGTTAGATTTTTTATCTGCGACTGCATGTTCGTATTTATAATTATTTGCGCGTTACTTGCCGTGACTAGTTCGTCTTGTTTGTTGCGAACTTCGGCGAAGTCGTCGTAATCCGGTGTGCCAGCTATGTACTTCAAAGCCGTGCCAATTACGTTGATGCTACGTGCGTGCCTATGGTGTATTTGAAGCGATTCTATCATTTTAAGGATTTGGTCTGCATCTGCTTCTAATAGCTTTTTCATATGAGATTGTGGAAGTAAGTCGGTCAGATTTTTCTTTTCTTCGGCTATTGCTATGAATTCTGTTAAGTTGGTGACGTGTGCAAGTATCCCATGGTTCTCGAATACGGCTACGTATCCGTCAGATACCGGTATATAATGTGAAGAGGTGTAATCTACGATGGCAGCGTGATTGGCGGACAACACGCTTAAAAGCGTTAAGAAGCTGTAACAAGGAATTGGACATTATCTTTGTGTACAATTTTATTATCGATCTTTAAAGTTGTACCCAGATCTTCCTGCACTATTTTTTCTTCTAAAACCTTGTTAAATTTGTTACCTAATCGTTTATTTCTCTTAACAAACACTTTTTCACCAGGGCTTTAAATTTTAACGACTGACTTTTTATTATGATATACTAAATCAGATTTTTGTTTTTCGAGTATTTTCGAACGAATATCGTTTTTCAAATCTTCTGGAATTGACTGTATAACGTATATCGGTTTTTGTTTTATGGGGAATGGATTGTTCTATTGTACTTGGCTGTAGCCATTAGAATAAGCTCTGTGGTATCGTCTATGGCGTATTCCAGCTTTATACATCGCGCAATTTCCGTAAGAGTGCTATGAAAACGCTCAACTTGCCCATTAGAGGAACTATGCATTGGTGGGGTTGCAGGGATATCAGCCCCGAAATTGTTCTTTACCAATAATTTAACAGTTTCCGAATTTAATGACTTTTCGTTGTCGCATACAACTGTTTTTGTCCCTTTTAAAAAAATATAGGATTTCTTTCAAGGCTGGTTTAACATCTACCATAGCTCGGGACGGTATGGGCTCCACAATAGCGAATTTTGAAAATTTATCTAAACATGTTAAAAAGAATTTTTTGTCGGTGTTGTAAATATCAACATGAAGTATTTCACCCGGAGCAGACGGTATGGGAGTTTCAGCTATCTTGTGCTTCAGAGGGTGCCTCTGATATTTTGCTACCCTACAGATTTTGCAATTAGATATTATTTCTTTAAGTCTCTTTCTTATATTTGGAAAAAAATAATCCCGAAGGACTTGCTTCGTATTTTCGACAACTGAGCGATGTGCCCTATAATGCTCGTTCATTACAATTTCGTGTTGGTCGTCTTGGCTAAAGACATCCGTGACGAATTTATTCGTGAACCGAAATTTCACGGATGGATACATAGAGATCAGAGTGTGTTGTATTTGGGATAGGGTATGTAAGTCGCAATAAATTCCGTTTACTACCTCAGAGGTTATGCAATTCTCAATTGTCTTTAAAAGATCCTCAACGTATTCAAATGAAAGACAATGACGGATTTGATCCTTAAAGAGTATCTTGGTTTCCTTTTTTAATTCTAGGCCTTGGGTTATAATGATTTGGTTTCTGAAAGAGTTTATTGGGTTTCCTACTGTGAGGATAATTTCGGTTAATGACATTTCACTACCACAAGCTTGGAGTGAGCACGCTGACAGCGGATCTACTGTAATATTTATAAATTTCCTGCAGAGGGCGTCGGCAACGACATTGTCCTTGCCGGGCTTATAGTAGAATTTAGGAGAATACTCTTCAATTAACGCCATCCAGCGTTTCAATTTTGAATTAGGGTTTTTGTCGGAGAGCGAAAAGGTCAAGGGTTGATGGTCAGTGAAAATGTTGAGGTTATTAACCCCATAGAGATAATGCCTTAGGTTCTTCAAGGCCCAGACAGTATATGTATAATGAGAGTTCTACGCCAAATTTACCCAAAAAGCCATTAAAATCACCCAAAAGCCATTAAAATTACCCAAAAGCCATTAAAAAGCCATTAAAATTACCCAAAAGCCATTAAAATTATCCAAAAGCCATTAAAATTATCCAAAAGCCATTAAAATTTTTCCAAAGCCATTAAAAAGCCATTAAAATTATCCAAAAGCCATTAAAATGAACACGTGTTAAAGTATGTCAAATGAACACGTGTTAAAAAAGGTCAAATTTTAAAAAAAAAAAAATTTTCAAAAACAAAGTAATAAAAAAAAGTCGTTAAATTTTATAGGAAAGCAATGCACAAGTGGTGGGTGCATTGTTGAAGCCTTTCTTTTGTTGTGATCGATAGACAGACAGCCAGACAGACATAGAGATATGTAGATAGATAGACATACAGACCTTGTAGAAGCAATTGGAAAATATTGTTGATAATTCTATCTTTTTATTTTCTTGAATTATGTGAAGAAAAAATTTTTGTTGAGGAAACACACAAAGCTGATAAGCGCATTTTTTTATTTTTTTTTATGATATTAAAATTAATAATTTATGGGGTGTGAGATGATAAGGGTATTGTATTGGAGTGTGTCTTGAATATAGATAGATAGATACACAGACAGACCTTGAGGAAGAAATTGGAAAAATATTTTTTTTATTTTTGTGTGTGTTTTGTGGATTGTTGGGAGAAAATACACATTTCTGATAAAAGTCCTTTTTGTTGTGTGTGTGTTTATGGGTAACCAGATGGAGGGTTGTTGTTATTTTGTTTGTTTGGGTGATCGACGAAAATATTATTGGATGGATAGACAGACATACAGACAGACTGGCTTCGTAACAGCAAATGGTTTTTCAATTTTATTTGGGGTTGAAGAATAAATTCAAAGTATCTATAAATTATGATTTTATTTAGTTATTAAAAAAAAAAATTGTATAGATGCAATTGGTGTTTCTATTTTTATTTTGGAGTGGATAGGGAAATATGAAACCATTCTTGAAAATTTTTTTAAAAAATTTCAAAAAACAAAGTAATAAAAAAAAAGTCGTTAAATTTTATAGGATAGCAATGCACAAGTGGTGGGTGCATTGTTGAAGCCTTTCTTTTGTTGTGATCGATAGACAGACAGCCAGACAGACATAAAGATATGTAGATAGATAGACATACAGACCTTGTAGAAGAAATTGGAAAATATTGTTGATAATTCTATCTTTTTATTTTCTTGAATTATGTGAAGAAAAAATTTTTGTTGAGGAAACACACAAAGCTGATAAGCGCATTTTTTTATTTTTTTTATGATATTAAAATTAATAATTTATGGGGTGTGAGATGATAAGGGTATTGTATTGGAGTGTGTCTTGAATATAGATAGATAGATACACAGACAGACCTTGAGGAAGAAATTGGAAAAATATTTTTTTTTATTTTTGTGTGTGTTTTGTGGAAGACAGACATACTGTGTACTTGTCGATGCACTTGTTGAAGCCTTTCTTTTGTTGTGATCGATAGACGGACTTACTGTGTAGATACACTTGAGAAAAGATGTGATTTATTTTTTGTGTGTGTTTTGTGGAAGACAGACATACTGTGTACTTGTCGATGCACTTGATTTTGAAAAAAAATTTTGTGGACAATTTTTTCAAAGCGCTGATATTAAAATTAATAATTTATGGGGTGTGAGATGATAAGGGTATTGTATTGGAGTATGTCTTGAATATAGATAGATAGATACACAGACAGACCTTGAGGAAGAAATTGGAAAAATATTTTTTTTTATTTTTGTGTGTGTTTTGTGGATTGTTGGGAGAAAATACACATTTCTGATAAAAGTCCTTTTTGTTGTGTGTGTGTTTATGGGTAACCAGATGGAGGGTTGTTGTTATTTTGTTTGTTTGGGTGATCGACGAAAATATTATTGGATGGATAGACAGACATACAGACAGACTGGCTTCGTAACAGCAAATGGTTTTTCAATTTTATTTGGGGTTGAAGAATAAATTCAAAGTATCTATAAATTATGATTTTATTTAGTTATTAAAAAAAAAAAATTGTATAGATGCAATTGGTGTTTCTATTTAAATTTTTATTTGGGTGGAAGAAAAATTCAAAGTATTTATTTATGATTTTTAAAAGAAAAGAGAAGATAAAAAGGGGGAAAAGGAAAGTTAGTCAGACAGACAGATATACAGAGACAGTCTGGCATTTTATTTGTTGATAAGTAAATTTACGATTGTATAGATATTTGAAAGTATATAAAAGGTTTTAAATATATTCTATTCATTAGTTTCTAAAGTAGACTTGCTTAAGAAAGTTTGTTTTTTTTTTGTGAAAATAAAAAAAAAGAAATTAATATTTTAAAATAATAATAATGGCTAGTGTACTAATTTGTGAAATTTGCCAAAACCAATATAAAAAGAAACAAAAATTAAAAAAACATATTCAAATTCATGTGCCATGTGATGTGTGCAATCATATATCCCTGACATCAATGGAGAGGAAAAAACATATGGAAATCCATCTAGATTTCCTTCAACAGCAACAACAGCAACAAAAACAGCAGCAACAACAACAACAACAACAAGTAGAAGAAATGGATGAACATCCTTCAACATCGGATGCATCTAGGAAGCGTCTATCGATGTTACAATCAAATATACCATTTAAACAACAAAAGCCTGAGTCATGTTCAGAATCTTTTATTATGTGTGAGGATTGTAATGTTAAAATTCAACCACAACAGTGGTTTATTCATTGCTCCCAACCCGAACACAAGAAAAATGTACAGGAGAGAATTGGAAACCGGATTCAATTGATAAAAAATTCATTTAAATCTCGACTTTTGACGTACCGTTTCCCGAAAGGAGATTTGAATTTGAATGTAAATGAATATTTGAAAGAGGGTCAAATGTATGTTCAGAAATTATTAAATAATTGTCTGGCTGAGCACATAATTGTGAAATTTAATTTGGAATTGACAGCTCGATATAAGCTACCAGCACATCCTCTTAAACCAGAAACTGATATGTACCACAATACGGAAATGATACGCTTGTCAAGGGCAGACAATATTGGCTCAGCTCTCACACTTCAATTTGAAAAGATTAAGGCGAAGATGTCTGAGTTTCAAGAAAGAGATTCTGGTTGGACGCTTATACAAATTAAATGGCTGGAAATAAACATAAATAAAGCATCACCATTATCAGGATCCCAATATATACCTACACCCGTAGAGCTGGCGAGGAAGAAAGCTTGTGTCAACATTCAAAACAATGATATATTTTGCTTTAAATGGAGTGTAATAGCAGCATTTTATAATGGTGATGACAGTCATGTATACAGACAGACAATTTACAATATACCAAATATTGCTGACAATAATATTAAGCTTGATTGCGGTAGAACACTTAATTTCACATCAATGCAATTTCCTACTGATGTGAAAGATATTAAAGTATTTGAAAGAAATAATACTGATATAAGTGTAAATGTGTTCGGGTTTGATAGGAAATCCAAGGCTGTTATTGGACCATACTACATTACCAAAAAGGAAAAAAATATGCATATAAACCTTATGCTGCTGGAAGACGAATGTGGTGATAAAATGCACTACATTCTAATAAACAATATTTCAAGGTAGTTATCAAAAACTTATATAAAATTTTTTAAAAAAAAAAATCTATTCAATTTAATAAATTTATTTCTTTTTTTTAGACTACTTTCAAGTCAAATATCTACGCATAATGGAAGAATTATATTTTGCAACGCATGCCTTTACCACACAGATATACCGGAAAAAATGATTTTTCACAAAGAAAAAGAATGTGGAGAGTGCATTCCCAAGATGCCGGAGGGAGACAAATCCATCATAAAGTTTTCCCATCATGAGCGACAAATGGATCTCCCGTTCACTGTGTATGCGGATTTTGAATGCGTTCTCGAGGAAGTAGATGTAAGTAGTATTAATGAAAATAGTAGATTTACAAAAAAACATGTTCCATGTGCATATGGTTTTAATATTAAGTGTAATTTTAATGAAAATTTAGATAAGTTTAAAATGTTTAGTAGTAGTAGTAGTAGTAGTAGTAGTGTTAATGTAGGGCAACATTTTGTAAATAATTTAATAAATGAATGTAGACAAATTTATAAGAAGTATTATGAAAAAATTGTCCCCATGCATTCATTAACCCCCTTAGAAGAAGAAAAATTTTTAAACTCTATTAACTGTCATATTTGCGGTTTAGCACTAGGCGATGAACTAGCTGTGAGAGATCACTGCCACTTATCAGGAAAATATAGAGGGGCTGCACATAATTCGTGTAATTTAAATTTTAAAATTCCAAATTTTATTCCTATATTTTTCCATAATTTTTCGAAATATGACTGTCACTTATTTATTAAAGAATTACTTAGTATTAAAGGGGAGACAAATGTAATTCCAATAAATAAAGAATTATACATTTCTTTGTCGCATACTGTTCGGGTATATACTGATGAAGAAATTGATGATTATATAAATGAGTTGTATATAAGAAAAGTGAAGCAAAATATTCCTCAGCATATTATTTCAAAACAACTTGAAAAGGTGCGAGTTTATAAAACTGGAAAAAAAATTGAGCTTAGATTTTTAGACTCTTTAAGATTTATGGCATCTGGTTTGGAATCATTAGCTAGTAACCTCAATGATCAAGATTTAAATGCAGTTAGAAAATATTTTCCAGATGCTGAGAAGTTTTCTCTTATGAAGCGAAAGGGTGTTTTTCCTTATGAATATTTAAATTCATTTGAAAAATTAAATGAAAAGAAACTCCCACCAATTGAAGCATTTTATAGTAGGTTAAATGATAAAAAATGTTCAGAAGAAGATTATTTGCTAGCACAAAATATATGGACAAAATTTGATTGCGAGACTGTTAAGGATTACATGGAGCTGTATTTAAAAACTGACGTGTTGTTACTTACAGATATATTTGAAAACTTCAGAAAGCTCTGTAAGAAGATTTATAACCTAGATCCTCCACATTATTATACCATCCCAGGGCTTTCTTGGGATGCAATGTTAAAATATACAAGAATTGAGCTAGAATTATTAACAGATCTAGAAATGTATAATTTTATTAAACGAGGAATTCGTGGTGGTCTTTCACAATGTAGTAAGAGGTATAGTAAGGCGAATCATAAATATCTTAATGATTATGATCCTACAAAACCCTCCGAATACATTTTATATTTAGACGCAAATAATCTTTATGGTTGGGCAATGTCAGAGTCACTACCATATGGAGGCTTCAGTTGGACAAATGACTTCATCCACCCCAAAAATATTCCACATAACTCAGATGTTGGTTATATTTATGAAGTCGATTTATCATACCCGTCTAGCTGTCATGATTATCATAATGACCTGCCATTCTGTGTGGAAAACAAAATAATTGGTGGGAGTAAATATGAAAAATTAATTGCTGATCTATCTAACAAAAAGAAATATGTCATACATTATAAAACATTAGAGCAATGTTTAAATAATGGATTGGTTTTGGAAAAAGTTCACCGAATTCTGAAATTTAATCAAAAGCCGTGGTTAAAGACATACATAGATTTAAATACGACACATAGAACAGAAGCTAAGAATCAATTTGAAAAAGATTTCTATAAATTGCTCAATAATGCTGTGTATGGTAAAACTATGGAAAATGTCGATAAGAGAAAAGACGTTCGGTTGGTTAGTGAATGGGGTCGTACTAATCGCAATAAATTGGGTGTAGGTGAACTTATAGCAAAACCAAATTTTCACAGTATTTCACAGTTTACTGATAAATTATGGGCTGTACAAATGAACAAAACTTTGACATATTACAATAAACCCATTTATTTAGGCTTTTGTGTACTTGATCTATCAAAATGGAAAATGTATGATTTCCATTATGAGTATATGAAACCTAAATTCGGAGATAATATAAATCTCAATTATATGGACACTGACTCTTTTATTTACTCAATTAAAACTGATGATTTCTATAATGATATAAGAGGAGATTTAAAAACACTCTTTGACACATCAGCATATTCACAAAATAATCCATTTAACTTTCCTCAATTAAATAAAAAAGTACTTGGAATGATGAAAGATGAAACTGAAGGTAAATTCATCACTGAATATGTAGGCTTAGGACCCAAAGTTTATTCTTTCACAGTTGAAGATGATAAAGATGTTAAAAAAGCTAAGGGGGTTAAAAAATGCGTGGTAGACAATTATACTATAGATCATTATAAACATGTCTTATTTAATAAGAAATCAGTAGGGGCATGTATGTACACATTCACATCTAAGTTACACACAATACTAACAAATAGAGTTAATAAAATAGCTTTAAATTTTATTGATAGTAAACGTAAAATAAGAAATGATGAGATTAATACACTTGCATGGCACCATTATCAGTTAGATACTGATAATGGTGATTTAGAATTAAGTAGGTTAATTAGTGATATTGAGTCACTAAATAATTAGTATAGAATATGTAAATGTAAATATATGTAAATATATACACCTATATACACATAAAATAAAAAAAAAACCAAAATTTATTTAAAAAAAAACCAACAGTTTTATTCTTTATTTAATAGAAATTAAATGAAAAAAAAGTAAGTATTAGAATGTATTTTAAAATAGATTATATAACTTTTCGAACAATTCCAGTTAAAGGTGTGTACTCCATCATACGATCGTGTAGGATTAAACAATAAGCATTTGTATTTTTTGATACTGGACTACTTGTCTCGAACTCAATTTTCACATCGATAGGCCCATTTTTAACAATTTCATTTTGATAACTAACATCAACTACTGCAATTGGAATATTTTTAAATTTCTCACATGAAAGAAGAGGTTGTGCTTCTCTCATATAGTAATTTTGTTGAAACTTAGCATACATATCATACAAAATAGCGTATCGATTCTCCTCAAATTTTAAATTTAAATCATCATATGGATACGATTCTGAATTTAAATGCACTTTAACATTTTTCAAATCTGAATGTATATATTTATTATCGTTTTCTAATACGAATAAAAGAAATCTTGGCCTTTCTCTATTCACTGATAGTTTAATATTCCAGTTGTGATTTCTGCCTCCGGAAAATGTTGGATTAAAATAACAGTCCCAACTGCGAAATGCTATGGGTAATGAAACACCCTCCTTTATAATCTTCATTATTTGTATTTTTCGTGTATCTGATAGGTGAATATGTGGTATTCTCCATGTTATGTTTTTAATCGATAAACTTAATTTTTCATTAGCATCTGTAGAGTAATACGCCTTATCATCATTTGAACTTCGTAAAAGAATAAGTTCATGTTTACTATTTAAAATTATTTTATTGAAATCCTCAGCAAATCCCAATAGTAGTTTAAGGGGAATATAAAAATTAAATTTTCGCATTGACAGGTCTTCAGAAATATTCCACCCTGCATTTCTCATCATATTGCTTTCAAATTTATTTAGTGAGACATAATTCTTAATTGTACTGGATATTCCCAAGTATCGAGTACGATCAATTTCAACACCATTAATCTCATACCGTATTTCATCAAATAAGTATGCAACACAATTATTCCTCAATCTAGTATTTTCTGACGCTTCTTCACCTTTAGTGTTTTTTATGTTTCCTTCTATATATAAGTAGCTTTCAGACGGAAGAACATATAAGTCTTGATTTTGTAGTGTAATTCGAATTTCATCATTGTTTTTAAATGATTGAATATAGGGCACATAGCTGTGATAATCTTTTTTTATTATATTTTCATCAGAATACGGTTTTTCAATGACATTGAGTATATCAGACATTTTTCTTTATTTTTAACTTAAGCAATTTTAAAAAGGTGGTGTTTTCTTTCGATAATGATGGTCTTATAGCTTTAATATGATTAGTAGGAATGACCCTATTAACTTTAATGTGCTTAGTTTTATTGTAAATTATCATTTTTTTCTGGGTCTTAGATGTAATCTAAGTGTTATTTCTTCACCTCTGAAATTAACTGCACGATTTTCTTGGTCAACAATCCAAATTTTGAGATATGTTATTTCTTTGACGTTTACTGGTAAATAAATTAGGTTATTAGCAATAACATCTAATTTATAGCCTGGTGGTACGTCTAATGCGAACTCGTGTAGTATATGTGCGGGAGAATTATTCATATATGCTCCTGTTATGATGTTACACTGAATTTGTATAGCATTCACTTTTAATATATTTACAGGTTGATTTGATATATGTTTCATACCAGCCTTTAAAATTTCTTCACTAAAACCTAACAGCGTACCAATGGATCGTTTTCGATTAAATAAAATTGCATCGTGGGATGAAGTTATTTCAATCTGTAAAGTATTATTATTAGCTTTAATGAGAATAGATTTATTATAATTTTCTGCTTTATACTGCCCAACTATATAATCAACAATATCTTGTAACTCGTATGATCCAATAGGAATTTCAATTATTTTATCTCCTATATGAAATAAATTATTATCATAATCTACATTAGGAATAGAGTTATATGAATGAAAATCAACTAGAGAACATTCATAGTCATCTTTTAGATCTATTGGTGGGAAATAATTTGCCGTTAGGATTGATGAATTTCCACTTAAAGCTAAAGTAATTGACATCCTGAATGGTAAATTGTAAATGAAATGAAAATGCTTGAGTTTTTTTGTTTTATTAAATTTATACATTTATTAGAAAAACTTTTTTTTTTGTATTTGTTTTCTTATAATATTTCATTTTTACTTATCCAAGAATTATGTTGGTTTGGAAAACCTAACCATTTAACATACGCTTTATCACCTTCTTCTTTTAAAATTTTTTCCACCAGAAATGTATTAGGATAACGTGTACGACGTATTTCTTCCTTGTAAAATGCGCCTTTTATAGGATTTCCTTGATAGTCTTCAAGTAAAAATGTTATTGGGTAGGTGTTCTGTATCGATTTTATTTTAAATATTTCTGTAGTCCAATTTGGTGTATAACCTTTTTCAAATATATGTTTATATTTACTTATGCGAACATAGTCCCCAACCTTAAACCTTGATAATTTAAACATTTTTAAACTGCTAAATGCAGTTTTCAGTAGATGTTGTTCATGTTCACGTTTTACATCAATAGGCGCCATTTTAATTTTACTATGAGTTTTTCTGTTATATTGATCAACTAGTTTTTTATAAATATCAATCCAGTGAAATGTTCCATTATAACTAAATTCTGTCCACATCATACCTTTTAGTGTTCGATTAAACCGTTCAACTATTGAAGCTTTCATTACACTATATGTAGAGTAATGATTAATTGAATATTTGCGCATTAGCAAACCAAACTCCTTATTAAAAAATTCTTTTCCGTCATCTGTTTGTAAATTTTTAGGTATTCGCCCCTTACTTAGTATTTTCTGAAAAGCTTTGGATACTTCAGATGCGGTTTTTGCTTTAATTGCAGCAGCCCAAGCGTATTTGGAGAATGTATCAATGACTGTTATCATATATTTATAGCCGTTGTTTATAGTCGAATAGTTGCCCATCTCTACTAAGTCTGCTTGCCAAAGATCATCAATTCCCTTTGTTATTACTTTCCGTCTTAAGAAATTTTTGCGTGCTCTAGAATGTAGTTCATTTATTATCGTTCTTTTTTCCATTATGTTGTTGTAGTTGTTGTTGTTGTGATGAAAGTTTGTTGTGATGAATCATTGCACTATATATATCAGAAATTTTCTTATTTAAATCCTTTATTTCATTTCTTACAATTAAAACTTCTTTGTTTATACCCCTTTTTAAATGTTCTTGCATATGGGTCATTTGTATATTCACATAATTTTTGTTAACAGCATCTGTCCCATTCATTGGAGGTGACAAATTTAAAATTCTTTTATTCTCTATATCAATATTATTTACGTTGAGTTTGATACCGAATTTTTTTGAAATGTTGTTTCTTGTTATATCTCCTATATATTTTTGATTATAGTAATGACCAAATTTGTCAACAGTCATAATTTTTTTTTATTTATTTATTTATTTAAAAGTTATTCAATTATATTTGCTTCCCTTAGTTCTTCGATTATAGATATTATTTCATTAGAATGATTATTGTTACCAGCATGTTGTGATGCTATTAACAGCCTCAATCGGTCTACAATTTCATTAGGATTATCCCAGTATATATAGTTCGGTTTATTAAGATTTACCTCCATTAAACCCTTACCAACGTGAGTAGTTGTAGTAAACAATTTATTTATTATTTTTTTATATTTATAACCTCTGTTTCCATTGATTTGATTATTAGGATCATAGTTTCTTCGATGTGCATTTGTATCAAGTAAAATATTTTTATATATTGCTAGCTCTGACGAATCAAATTGTTTTGGATTTTTATGAAAAAGTAATGAGTATAACCCTGGGGTTAGTGCCCAAGATTTTTGACCTATTATTATTTTATCATCGGTTAGCTTTAAAATAGAATTTCCAAATTTCCAGTCTCCATTTTCCATTTTATGAGGTCCAAATATAGTGTCAAGCTTTTTATTTCCATTTAGGGTTGATAAATCAAACTCCCAATCGGATGATTGAGAATAAAATTGTTCATTTTTCGATTTATCATTTACTTCATCTTCACTATTACTATTATAGTCTTCTTCTTCTTCTTCTTCTTCTTTACCCCTTTTTATTTTATTAGGTACTGAATTAATGTTTTTCTCGTTCAATAATTTTTTCTTAGGAGTGCTGGTGAATATAGTATTATTTTCCGTTTTTATTTTAGTATTGTGCTTACATTTATATTTTTCGTCTGTGGGTATTGTTAGATTTGACGAATCTGACAATTTGACTAGTTTCTTTAGAGGTTCTGTTAAAGGTTTAAACGTTCTTTCTAAATTATTAAATTTTTCCAATTCTCCCAGTCTTATGCTTTGAAATTTTTTCTTTAAATTTTTTTTGGATTTCACCAACTCTTTTAAAATATTTTCTTCCATGATTATAACTTTGATGAAAAAAAAAAGCTAAACAGCTTCTTTAAACAGCTAAACAGCTTCTTAAAACAGCTAAACAGCTTTTGAAAACAGCTAAACAGCTTTTGAAAACAGCTAAACAGCTTCTTAAAACAGATAAACAGCTTTTGAAACCAGTTAAACAGCTTTTGAAAACAGCTAAACAGCTTCTTAAAACAGATAAACAGCTTTTGAAACCAGTTAAACAGCTTTTGAAAACAGCTAAACAGCTTCTTAAAACAGATAAACAGCTTCGTGGAATAATTTTAACAGTTTCCAAGTGGAAAAAAAAACGTATTTAATATTAATAGGTATACGTCTGATGTAGTTAGTAGTATTTATATGACTAAATCTGAATGAATAGATCAAAGCCTTTTCTATAACGCCCTTGCTTCATTTCATCATCTTTACTTATTATAAGAAATCCATATTTATCCTTCCAACATTCTCCGCAAATGTAACGAAACATATTTAAACTCATGTCACTGCCAACATGATCATTGTAGATGTGCTTTAAATTTAATTCATCTTGCTTGAATAAAATAATCATATTTGCATTATCACGTACTAAATGTTTTGGAATATGTGTATAAGTCTGACATAAATAAAAAGAATCAATATCCTTATGTCTCCCCATACAGAAATATGATCTTATATTATTTTGTTTTTCACAAGCGACATCGTCAAATATCATAATAGAATTTACTTTAGCTTTTTCGGGTGGTATGACATGTTCATTGTCTGAAAATGTATAAAGTCCCATACCCTTTACTGATGAAATTAATCTTGACAGATATTTATATTTCGGTTGATTTAATGATTTTGAGTATATATAAATATTTTTAAATTTTAAACCATTCGGACTTTCAATTAAACTTAGCATTATATTTGTTTTGCCACAGTTTGAGGGACCAACTATTAGTGCTCTGATAGAATTAGGTAAAAGACAGCTATGTTTAAAACCATTTCTGTTTTCCATTAAATCCAAGTTTCTCACTGAAATATTCGATTGTTGTTTTACCAAACGCATCTTTATAACTGAAAGCATACGTTTGCTTAATATTGCGTTTTATTTACTTTTAGATTTTTTATTTATTTTTTATTTTCAGAAAAGCAATTTTATATATAAATGATTGTGTATAAAAATAAAGAATTTAGTAGAAAACATTTCGTCCTTGGAAAAGGACTTGTAAATAGCTTAATTAATTCACTACCACTTGAACTTCATTTACCGGGTTATCAATTTTGTGGACCAGGCACTAAATTGGAAAAACGATTACAAAGGGGTGATAAAGGTATCAATCCGTTAGATGCAGCTTGTAAAATTCATGATATTGCTTATGCCCAGAACACTGATATTCATAAACGACATTACGCAGATAAAGAACTAGCAGAAAAAGCTTGGAGTAGAGTTAAAGCTAAAGATAGTACATTTGGAGAAAAACTCAACGCATACCTTGTCACTAACACAATGAAGTCAAAAGTTAAATTGGGCTTGGGAGTAAAAACTGACAAACAAAAGAAAAAGTGTAGACGAAATATTTTTAAGAATGCCGTTAAATCAGCAACCGATATTTTAAAAAAGGAAAAACCAAATGACATCAAAACCGCTATTAAAACTGCACGAAAAGCTATCCAACATTCATTTCTTGGAAAAAAATCTATAGTAAAAATTCCTAGAATTATCAACATACCTAAACTTGGCGGTTTTCTTCCACTTGTCCCTATTCTAACAGCACTTGGAGCATTGGGAGCAATAGCTTCTGGTGGGTCAGCAATCGCTAAAACTATTACTTTAGCTAAAAATGGTAGACAACAGCTCGAAGAAAGTAAGCGTCATAACAAAACATTAGAGGCAATAGCTATGGGTAAAGGTCTATATCTTAAACCCTATAAAAAAGGCTATGGAATATTTTATACCTCATCAAAAAACTATTAAAGCAGCTACCTAATAGACCGCTAACAGATGTGGACTTGAGAACATTTGGGAAGAAGTATATTCCTTATTTTAGAGGAGTATATATGAGGGATAAACTTCCTAAAACTCCACACCGAATAGAGAATGGAATTATAAACTTGGATTCAAATAGAGGATATGGAACGCATTGGGTAGTATTTTATAAAAATAATGACAATGTAGAATACTTTGATAGTTTTGGTAATCTCCAACCACCTATAGAAGTTTTAAGATACTTGGGTAAAAACATTAAATATAACTATTTAAGATATCAAAAATTTAATACTTTTATTTGTGGTCATTTATGTTTAAAATTTTTAATAAATTTCAAAATAAAGAATTAATAAAAAACTCAAATATTTTGTTTTTTTTTATTATTTTTTTTGTTTGTTTGTTTTTTATTTATTATCCATTCTTAATAATAATCTATAGATTTTAACATCTGTTTTAATTTTATTTTGCATTTTTTTTCCAAACTCATAACAAAGTCTGGTTAAATCAATTTCTATATCTCTTTCATTTATATTTTTAATTTCATAATATTGTACATTTGTTTTATTTAAAATAGAGCAATTAGGAATATAATGTTCATAATAAAAATATAAGATTTGCTTGCGAAGAATTGTATTCCAGCTTAAAAATGTCGTCAAGAATATTCCAATTTGAGTCAGAGATTTCCAAGTTTCAGGATCAATTTTTATTTTATGGTTTCCCTGTTGTAGGATGAGATAGCAAATATTATTCCTATACTGAAATGTATATTGAACATCCTTCTTTTCATCCTTATTAATTAGATTCATACAATCTTGGAATTCATACTGATTAAGTGTTGCCTTAATATATTCCTTATAGCTCATAAGGTTTATCCATTCATCCCGGTCCAATGCAATGAAGTTCCTATCCTTATAATGCAACCAGACAATAGGCTTAAAACCAAGAGCTGTGGAAAATCCGCAGGATATCTTTAATTTTAAATTTATAAAATATTCCAACTCAAATACACAGTCGTATATTTTCGGGCTTCTTACAAGATTGAACATTCTCGATGAATTTTAAATGTAAACTAATAATATTTTTGCTTTGAAACTCTCTATTTAAAGAAAAAAATGCTTTTATCTTTTTTTTTTTTTTTTTTTTATTTAATTATTTTTGTTTTCTTGTACATAAATTTAGACTTCTAAAATATTTTAATATCTTTTTATAATTTTCTATAATTCTTATAACCTCCTTTTTCCTCTTATAGAAAAAGTAGCATCTACACAAACCCACGACATCTCCACTTGTACTTTCGTGAGAGCAAGGCATATTATATACATTAAAATTTGTATATTCTCTTTTGAATGTACATAATAATTCCAAATGTTCTTCAAAGATTACACTTCCAAATTCTTGTAGAAAAGCTTCAATAACCTCCATCTTTCCACATTAAGATTTCAGTTACAACTTATTAAAAATATTAATATTTCTATATTATATATAAAAAAATAAAATAAAAAAAAAAAACACTAGAATCTATAATAATTTTTTTTATTGTTCAATCATTTTTTTTTATTGAAAAAATTATTTTATTTAAATGTATTAAAATGAGTATAAGGGTAATATCCTTTCATAGGAGCAGCCGTCTTAATTTCTAGCTTATAATTAATGCTATCCTTTTCGTCATCTAAAGGAATCTTTGAAATTATATATGAGCCAGTTGATAGGCTCCCAACATCGTTTTCAGTTAAGACATTAAACCTTTTAGGAAGATAAAGCATAGCTCCATCCAATTCCAAGACAATGGCATCTCCATATTTTGTAGTTACCCGTTCAGCTCCTGTAATAGGATAGTCCTTTCCACCTATCATATTTTTAACACTTAAAATATGTTTTATATTTATTTTGTTGAATGAAGCAATTAATTCCGCGTTAATATTCATCGTTTGATAATTTATAATGAAATGTAATAAATTACTAAATAAATTCACAATTTATAGAAAAAATTTTTGTTTTTTTTTTTTTTTTTGGTTACACTTAGTTTTAACATATGTTGTTTGCTCTAATTCATTAAAATTATCGATAATGTTTTTTAATTTTACCCACCACACCCATTGTAAAAACAAACGAATTCTAATTTCAATTTTATTAGTTTTTATTATTTATATTTATTTATTAATTTCTTAAAATATATTTTGAATTAAAAAAAAAATCACTACTACATCTATAAACATAAGTCTACTTCCCTAATATAACGATCTCCATCTTCGTCCAAATAAAAACCATCATTTGCCTTCAAAATGATGGTATCTCCCTCTTCATCGTCCAGAAAATCCTCAATTTCCCACAAAAATCAAAAAAGATAGAATTATCAACAATATTTTCCAATTGCTTCTACAAGGTCTGTATGTCTATCTATCTACATATCTCTATGTCTGTCTGGCTGTCTGTCTATCGATCACAACAAAAGAAAGGCTTCAACAATGCACCCACCACTTGTGCATTGCTTTCCTATAAAATTTAACGACTTTTTTTTATTACTTTGTTTTTTGAAAATTTTTTTTTTTTTTAAAAATTTGACCTTTTTTAACACGTGTTCATTTGACATACTTTAACACGTGTTCATTTTAATGGCTTTTGGATAATTTTAATGGCTTTTTAATGGCTTTGGAAAAATTTTAATGGCTTTTGGATAATTTTAATGGCTTTTGGATAATTTTAATGGCTTTTGGGTAATTTTAATGGCTTTTTAATGGCTTTTGGGTAATTTTAATGGCTTTTGGGTGATTTTAATGGCTTTTTGGGTAAATTTGGCGTAGAACTCTCATTATACATATACTCCAGACAATAGCCAAAAGCTCGCGTTCGCGTGTAGCGTAATTCTCCTCGGCAGGTGACAGTGTCCTTGAAATCATTGTAATCGGACGCCCGTTTTGCGAAAGAACGGCTCCAATTGCATGGGATGACGCGTCTGTTGTTAGATCGAAGGGCTTGTCGAAGTTTGGATAGAGGAGCAACACGTCTTCACTAGAAAGGATCTTCTTTATTTTGTCAAAAGCGTTAATAGCTTCATTATCCAAGCTAATTTTAACATGTTTTGAATGCTTTGTACCAATGTGTCCGTTTTCTCCGCGTAAGTATTTCGTCAGAGGTTTCGCTATATTCGCGTAATCTCTTACTAATTTCCTATAATAACCCGATAATCCCAAAAATGGCCTGAGCCCTCTTAGGTTTGTGGGTAGTTTGTAGTTGACTATGGCCTCGATCTTTTTCGGGCATGTTCTAATACCATCAGTTGATACAACAAATCCCAGATATTCTACGGAGTTTTTAAAAAATTTCGATTTTTCCTCATATTGGCATGATAAAGTTTTTCTAGTATTCGATCGATGTCATCGATATGTTTTTTCTCTGAATCGGAAAAAATGATAATGTCATCGATATAAACGTGACAGGATTTCCCGATTTCGTCGCGTAGAACATCATCAATCGCCTTCTGGAAAATACTAGGGGCGTTCTTCAACCCAAACGGTAGACGACAAAACTCATATTTACCGTTGTTCACGCTAAATGCGGTTTTCTCGCGGTCGTGTTCTACCAAATTAATTTGGTGAAAGCCGCTTTTCAAATCCAGGGTTTTGAAAAACCTGGATTTGCCTAGATTCGATAAGATGGCAGATGGATCCGGTATGGGATACTTATCCGGGATGGTTTTAGAATTGAGTTTCGTGAAGTCGAACACCAGGCGTTTATTGGGTTTGCCCATCCCATCTGTACCTTTTTTATTAACTACCCAAACCGGGCTGTTGTAAGGCGATCGAGATGGTCTTATAATGCCGTTGTTTAGAAGTTCTTCGACCTCGTTATTAACGAATTCGATCATTGAAATAGGGTACGATTGGTATTTCGAGTATACGGGCTCTTGGTCTTTAGTTCTAATTGTGCCGGAGATTTTTGTGTTAAATGGCAAAGCTTCATTTGGATTCCCAAAAACAACTTTGATAATAAATTTTTGCAAGTGCACGTGCATAAAAAACTGAACGGACAAATTGTTTTTATTTTGTTTTCTTACGAAAACAATAAAAGTACTTTGTTTTTGTTTTTAATATGTTTTTTCTTTACCCACTTACAGCTACAATTAATGTTGGGAGAATTCTAACTAATTGTAGTGGGAAATGTAAGAAAAGATAAAAACTCATCACTGTTTTATTGTTTGGTATTTTGTTTAAGCTTTGATATCGTTGCAAATAAAACTTTTTGAGGGTATTGTAGGTAATTCTCATTCCTTCTGTAGTTTTGTTTGCTGATAGCTTTGGCTTTTCTAAAATTATTTAGGAGAACGTTTCCTGACGATCTGGCCTAAGCAACCAGTGAAATGCGCATAGGAACAGCTTATCCTCCAACAATAAATTTCAGTATTTTTATCAATTATTAAAAAAGGGAATTAAGCACAACAAACAAAATCTTTTAATAAATATTTGTATTCCCAAAAACAACTTTGATAATAAATTTTTGCAAGTGCACGTGCATAAAAAACTGAACGGACAAATTGTGTTTATTTTGTTTTCTTACGAAAACAATAAAAGTACTTTGTTTTTGTTTTTAATATGTTTTTTCTTTACCCACTTACCGCTACAATTAATGTTGGGAGAATTCTAACTAATTGTAGTGGGAAATGTAAGAAAAGATAAAAACTCATCACTGTTTTATTGTATGGTATTTTGTTTAAGCTTTGATATCGTTGCAAATAAAACTTTTTGAGGGTATTGTAGGTAATTCTCATTCCTTCTGTAGTTTTGTTTGCTGATAGCTTTGGCTTTTCTAAAATTATTTAGGAGAACGTTTCCTGACGATCTGGCCTAAGCAACCAGTGAAATGCGCATAGGAACAGCTTATCCTCCAACAATAAATTTCAGTATTTTTATCAATTATTAAAAAAGGGAATTAAGCATAACAAACAAAATCTTTTAATAAATTACTTACCCGTTGCACACCTTACAAAGTTCCAATTAAAAAACACCAGCCTCATGCCCGATATGATTTTTACTTTAAAAACTAAATGTACATATTTAACTTAAAATATAAACTAAACGAGAACTCTTGCGATTTATTGCAATTAGTTTCGACCTAATTTTAGGTATAGTATTGTATCGTATTGTGTGGTATGATAAGGTAAGATTTACTAGAAAAAATATAAAATGGTAATAATAAAGAAAAATTTATTATCTTTTAATTCTTAAACGAAAACTATAAGCAAATAGAATGGATATTTCATTATTTGATATTCAAAAACCGTATATTATTCTCTTTATTAGATGATCTTTATTGATGTTGTAATATGATTCCCTTTTTCAATATAATTTAATATGCTGAAGGCTACTGCAAGTATATACTATATACTAGCATTTAACCCTCTACTTCGTTAGAGTCTCCTTTCCTTTCGTGAACATATTTTTACGCCATTCTGTTATTCTGTCTGTTGCGCTCGTAGAAGATAGACGTGTTTTCTAAGCTCGGCATACGGTTTATTTTTTACAAAAAACGTGAACATATAAAAAATTAAAAAAAAGAAAATACAAGAAAAAAATATATGCATACACATTTTGAGCAAAAATATTTTTTGTTTTTATTTGTTTTATTCTCGGTGTTAATAAGAACAGCACAACTGTAAACAGTAAAGTAAAAAAGAACACCTGTTTGACCAAAATGTCAAATTTTGACCCCCTTTAACTTAGAAACTTTTTGACCGATCTTGTTGTAAATTTGTGTCTAAGCTAAAGACGTGCTCAGATATATCTGTTTGTACAAGTTTCTGTGTGTTTACTAAAGTGAGTGTGTATTGATGAGTGGTCGAGTGTTTCTGATATAAGTTGATATGGATATTTTTTGTGACATAGTGGATATGAGTTGATAAAAAGAGAATGAGAGTAACATATCTGTTTATATCTGTTTTACAAAAGCAGATACTAGTTGATACTGATCGAATACAATTAGTTACTTATTGTACGATACCGTTTTTTTCAATTGTCTTTCAACGAAAATATTTTGTATTTTGCTTTTGTAAAAAATTCTTCGATGCCCTTAAAAGGATGGGGTTTTTTCGTTCAAGAGACATGTAGACAAAAATTATTGAAAAATATAAAAAAAAAATTACCAAAAAACAACACATGTATTTTGTTTTTGTAACAAATTCATTGATGCCCTTAAAAGAATGGGCTTTTTCGTGCTGTAGTAGTGAAAATTCCCGAGCAACAACAACAATACTAGCGAGAAGCGTTGCGATCAAACCTGCCATATTTACCGACTTATCGCTATTTTGCCGATTTTTTTCTCTAAATTATCAAAGTGCCTATTTACCGAATTTTTGCTAAAAACTTAAAACACGGTAGCTTTTGGTTTGTGTTATATAAATTTTTAATTTTGGGTAACTTGTAACGTTACAAAGAGACAACTGTTATTAAGATTTATATTTTTACGTCTTTAATAACCAGTGATGCCATTAGGATACGAAAGATACATTTTTCGTATCTTTTGATGACTTCAGGTACCATGTATGATCGTGATATTTTTCGTATCTTTTGAATCTGTGCGCAAAATGTACAGAAATCAAATTTTAAACTTTCCTACTCTGACAAAGTTTATTAAAGTTATCATTTCGTTATGAATACTAAAAAAACAGTGACAACTAAATACAAAAATAACATGTATTTTGTTGTAAGGTTTTCTAAGTTCTTCTGTCGCTTGCTTATTCTTGTGTATGTGTGTTAAGATGAAATTTTAAAAGAAAAATTTATATGAACTTTTTGATATAATCGCCATAGTATAAACGCCTTAACTCGTATATTAATTTTTACAAAAATGAATTTGTTTTGAAAACACCCAAAGACAGTTACATATAATAATTTTTAAAGTTTGCTCACTGTATTTTTAAATTTACATACCTAATATTTATGACTTAAATAAATATAAAAATTAATTTATATGATATCATTTTCTTTATAATATTCATTAACTATGTAATAAAAATAAATGTTAAACGTTAAAATGGATTTTCAAAGTGTATCTCTTTGGAAACTAAAATGTATCTTTCTAGAAATTTCACTTTCAACACTGATAATAACACTCATTTTGTTTTCTTCTTTTTTTAATGACAATTTAATTGCAGTACAAGCTGATTAGATAATACTGCTATACAAATTGTAGTGATCTGACCAGCGGCAAGCTTTGAGTGTCGATCTTTGATTCCTTAACTGAGTTTTAATTTATGACGGCTAAATCGAACTCCCTTTTTAAGAGTTTAATTTGACCTTTTATATTTACGTTAAAGAGATAACTGTTGAAAATGGACTTTTTTGTTTTTAATTCACAAAATAACTCCGGGACTGAAAATAATAATAATAATTTTTTTTTTTTTTTTGAAAGGAGAAAAATTCCTTTATTTCCAGTTGGGAATTTTTAACCATTATCGCTACATATATTTTATTTGAGTTATCGTAGCCAATTTAAGTAACAATTTTTTTTTTGTTATTGATAACCATTATTTCAACCAAAAAAATTTTCGGTTAAAGATATGTATTGTAAAAAAGCATTTATTTTTCCACTATAAAAAATAATTTATTTTTTTGGTTGCAATTATCCATTACAAACAAATAAGAAACTATAGTCTGCATGCCCGACCCTACGATACTACACACCACAATATTTAGAGATGGCTTTTCAAGAGTGTAGCTTAGGGACCCATGGGCAATCATGGACCACGCCATTATATTATGAGTTGAATATTTTTCAAAATGTGTGTGTGTGATGGGTTAGACATGTACATATGTATATGGAATAAATCTAACCCTTTTGTCCTTAAGTATAAGCGCTGAATTAACCCTCCGATGAGTGACAGTTCTGAACTTCACGGCAGTGTGAAAAGGTCCTTTTTTGGGGGGGGGGGGGTTGTAGCGGCCGAAGTAGGAGTAATTTCAGTTTGAAAAGGCAAAAAGGTCCCTAGCAAAAATATTTCCTTTTTCTATGTCATTTCGTGCCCAACTTCGATTTAAGTTTCTTAATGGCGGTTTAGTGATAACTGGTCTTTTAAGATTTCTAGCTGCACGCCATAATGAGTAATCAGATTGAGGAGTTGCATCAAGTTCCTTAAGATATTTTTCGAGAGAAGCCGTTTTTTGAGACTGCAGTAAGTTTCTTAGCCTTTTTGTGCACTCTTTTAGTAAATTTTTAAGTTGAGGGGATCTGTGCAATTGCCACTCTCTTCCAACTCTCCTTTTTTCAGTCAAGAGACTCTCGACATCAGTAGAATATATTTTACTATTTTTGATATTTTTGCGGGCTATGCTAGAATGTTGAACAGCTAGTTTGAGATAATTGTCAAAATTTACAATAGAAAGATTCGCATTCTCCGGTGTTCTAAGCGGAATATTTTCAGTGCAGTGGGTACTGAAATATTTTTTATACTTTAACCAGTTTATTTGTGTGGCTGACGTCACTAAGTAACCAAACGGAGATACAATTCTATAAGGGTTTGATATGGTAAGAATTGTAGGTGTGTGATCAGAAGATAATTCTAAAGAAGCTTCAACGTGAATCGTTTCTGCGGGGATGTTTTTAACCACGCCAAAATCGATGACATCTGGAATTTTTTGCTGATCAGTAGGCCAATAAGTTGGTTGTCCACTCGCGACCACATTTAAATCCATTTTAGACATTGTATTATACAAAACACGACCCTTTGGTGTAATGAGCCGTGACCCCCAGAAGGTATGTTTAGCGTTGTAATCGCCAGCGGCTAGGAAACAGGATCCTAATGAAATTTTATGAAATCAAAAATTCAGCTGTTTCACGGTTGCATTATGAACAAAAAAGCGCGCGAAATTTTTACTAACTTTGATCGTGAGTAAAGCATTAATTTTAAGCACTGTGAAAAAGTTTAAATATGGAAGAAGTTAGACAAGGTATGTAAAACAATTTGTGATATAATTTAAAAAAATAGTTGTGTATTATTGTCTAGTAATTCAGTGTGTTGTTGGTGTGTTATTTTAGGTCGAAACTAACAAACATACGTGTGTTGTATGGAATATAACTCTCTGTGTATAGAAAGGTATTTGCAATATTTCTGAAAAAAGTTATTAATCAAACTGTATATAATCCAACATCATTAACACTTTTTGCTCTTTTTTGTGTCTCTTGGGAAGAACTTCATTTTGTAGTTTCATACGAGTTTTGCCATTCAACACTGGTTGAAGTTTGGAGCAGCAAAAATCGACAAGCAGATAGTGTAAAAGAATTTATTAATTGTAAGTTATGGGTTAGATGGTTCGACATGACAGAGTTCATATAAACATTGGATGAACATATTGGACTAGACCATTCACTCTTTCTGACAAACATAGTTCCATTGAAATTAATAGATAAGATAAATAGAGTAATTTGGCTAAATAGCTCTCCACAGTCTGGCAGATTCTGTCGGCCTCTAAAAATGGAATTTATAAAAGAAACTACTGAACTTATTTAAAGTGAAAATAGTAAGTTAGATATTCAAATTAAAAACATCCAAGAACACATCTATGTACACAAGGGCAAAAACATTCTTGTTAAATATGAAGCACATATGACTCTTATAGATGGTAAAGTTCTGAATATTTTAACTGGTACCAACCTGCCCACTATGTGGTGCTTAGCCAAATCAACTGTTAAAAACCCATGACTTCAACTCGAAAATCTTTGGCGTTAAACCAAATAAACTTAAATATGACGTAAGCCCTTTACATGTATGGATAAGATTTTTTGAATTTGTATTAAAAATATCGTATAGAATGGAATTAGAGATATGGCGTGTTAAAAATGGTGACAAAGTCAAAGTTTTTTTTTGCGAAAACAGTACCTTCAAGAAAGGTTGTGGATGGAAATGGGTCAAAATGGCAGTGGAAATAGCAACGATGGAAATACTGCAAGAAGAGCATTAAGAAATGCTGAGCTCTTATCTTCCATTTTCCATTAATTTTGACAAAGGCATTTTAGATTTTGTCTCATATGACTTTTTTTTGGGATCCGGTTGAGCCAACCTTACTTTTATTCAACTAACCTTTATTCAACTTATCTTATTCAATAACTGAAGCCTTTAAAAAGTTTCTGGAAAATAAAATGTAATAATTTAAATATCTCCGGTCTTTGAAGGGCTAATGAGCAGTTTTATACCTTAACAAAAAGGCTGAAGCCTTGTCTATCATCTGAGTCTACACAAAACATATAACCATATTATACTTAAGTGGTTTTATCCAAAAAGTGAGGTTAAGAAATTGTTTTTTTAGTTCTGGCCCCTAATGGGTTAATAAACTAAAATATTTTTAGATGCAAACTTACAGATTCTTGAAGCAGCCTTCTAGTGACATATATTTCAATTACCGAAAATAAAAAAAGCCGAGGTGCACCCATGTCGAATTTATGCCAAAACCTGAACTAATGTTATAATGGGTAGGCGGAAGAAGGCGTGGTCCAAATAAAAAAAACCAAAATTCCACTTTGGTGTTAGCTAAATTCGTGCAAAATGTTAAGTGTCTAGCTTTAAAACTATAATTAATGCCAAACATATCGCTTTTTTGCCCATAGTGCTTTGGCAGAATAACGCAAAGCAAAAGGTGTATGCCACAATGAAAACTTTGACAAAACGTACGCATTGCTTGTTTACTTCTAAAAGCGGTTGGTAATTTGTACATTTAATTATTATTAATTATAATTATTATATATTTGTTATAAAAATAAAAGTTAAAATTTTAATTGGACGTTTTTTTGGAATTGAATTTGGCAAAAAATAAGAAGAAAAGAAAATTATACTAGCCAATTGTCAATGCGCGTAAAAAGATGAGAGTTAGCTAACTTTTTGCTTCCCTCCGCTTTGAAAGTACTTTATGTGACATGTTTCGTATAAGTATGTATATTTTATCCTAGATGTCAAAGCGAATCGGTAACGCAACGCGAAGCAAAAGTTTTATCTGACATGGCCTTTAAATATTTCACACTATATTTTTCAACATTACCTGGCGATCCTGCCAGATCTGAACATTACATTGCGACTCTGCCCACTAGAATCACGAAAATGGAATCCTGCCCCCTCGGGTCAACAAAAAAGGAATCCAACGTTTATTTCCAAACTAGAGAAATCGTGCAGATCCTGCTGTCTCAAAGATTTTAAAATGGAAAAAATATTTCTTTAAATTTTCGTATGGAGGAAGGCGCAAAAATAAATTTAAATAATAAAAGATAAAAAACACATAAAAAATGTTTATCAACAATTAATTTAATTACCAATGGGATTTCATACAAGTGTATGAATATTTTCCAAAACTTTTCAATAATCCAGAAAAAGATAAAACAGCAGTATAGATGATAGGAATAAAAAAATTTCTAACGTTTTGATAGATGAAGTAAAACGAAACTTAAAAAATAAAGGATTGTGTACAAAAATTTAAGGCATTAAGAAAATAAATTTAATGGCACATAGTTATAAAAAAGAGAAACCTCAAAAAAAAAACAATAGTAAAACAAAACAAAAAAATTCCAAAAATCTTTTTTCACTATAAAAAAAATATTGTACTTATTTTTAATTACTATTATTTAAATTTTATTACTAGTATTTTTTATTATCATTTACCTTCGCCAGGGTAACAATCTTGTCGAGATGCGAGGACTTAAGTGCACTCTACGGTTCTGATCTACTGAGATGATGGATACGTCTTCGTAGGAGGTCATGAATACTGAAGGAGTGTGCGACATACAGGCGGACAGTCTTCTGGAACTGTCGAGTGACACCTGTGGTAAAACCGGGACTACTCAGGGGTTGAAGCGGCTGACTCTGCTCTCTGACGAGGAGCAGGATAAAAAAAGTATATCTGCTCACATTCAGACTACCGAGCCTGTTCCTGCCACCGGTGAGGCCAAGGGAAATCAAAGGGGACACTCGGGAGAAGACTGTCCACAACTTTTTCGGCAGGGCACCGTGGAGGAATTGCCAAGTGCCCCTCAACGTGGTATTTACAACACCAGCCGAACGAAGGAGGAGAAGGCGAGGAGCGGGACAAGGGATTGTCTGGTGGCGAAGAGAGATCCTTCAACGTCCGAGGAACAGGTACCTTCTGAGATGGCACCGAAAAAGCGTCGCTAAAGTCGAAAGAATTTACGGCCCTGTAAGTACCGTTCTGGGTTGGTCCTCTCCCTGGAAGAAGCAGGTGGATGCACCCTGACATTGCTTAGAAGAGTAGAGGGCTGGTGGCTTCATCCACCTGCCGCACGGTAGGCAACTTAGAGGGTGCTGCCCAAATAACCAAGGTGCTCATGTCTTCGGAACGAGCTGCGGAGGGTAAAGGAGCGACACCCAAGGTAGTAGTGAACTCTATGAAGATGTCTGGTGCATCATCGGCTGAAGCTCCTAAGGGACACAACAACAAGGAGATCATTAAGAGAGTCAAATCTGGAGAGGATCAGCCTTCTTCATCTAACAAGAGGGCGCAGAAGTAGACTTGCCTGGATAACCATCTTGAGGTGGCCGTCATCGATCGGAATGATCCAGATGGGAGGTTCAGCACCGATCTATGGCAGCTAGTTGAAGGTAGGCTCATCGACGAATTGGCCGTATTTAGTGGCAAAGAGGAGGATGTATCCTTCAGTGGTGCAGACTGGGTTAAGGTAGTGAAGATTGTCAACAGTGGTAACAAGGTTTAAGCTCGGTTTGGGTAGTGTCAGGTTCCGGTATCCGAAACATGCCAGGACCAAAGAAGCTGTTAGCGGTGCAAATAAACCTGCACCATTGTGAAGCAGCTTCAGCCGAACAACCAACTTTCCTCACGAACCCTCATTTATCCAGAAGCCTTGGATAAATGAGAATAAAGTTTGCGGGTTAAAGGTAACGGGATTCACTCTGTTTGTCCCGTCCACAGTGGACAAGGTAAGAACGTGTATACTAGCAAGGAATGAATTGAATTTTCTCATCTCTCATTCTTTCAGGTAGAGAAGCCCAAGGTAAGCGTACTCTTACACTGGCTTCTGTGTATATGCCGTACGAGGCAATAGATTCACCTGGCGCAGAGGTGGCATATGCCAGTAATAGTGGAACCATCCTGGTTTTGGGGTGTGAATGCAAATCATTACCTGATGTGCATTACGCTGATAACAACAACAGGGGTGAGTTAATGTTTAATTTTATAACTACTTACAATCTTATTATCTGTATTATGGGTAACACTCCGGGGTTCAGAAATAAGGATAGGCAGGCAGTTATAGATCTGACATAAGTGAACCGTGGCGAGCAACTTGTCGTGGATTGGAGGGTGGCAACGGACTGTACTTTTCCAGATTATAGCTGCATAACCTTTACACTGAATTTTGACCTGTCAAGTGTTAATGCGTTTAGGAACCCGAGGAGGAAGAATTTGGACTTCTTTAATGAAAGGGTCGGCTCTGGGTTGGCGCAATATGCCCTGTGCGACTTGCCTTCCACTAATGAGCAAGGTGATGTGAACAGATTCACTCATCTGCTAAGAAAGAGCTATGAGCTGTCTTGCCCGGTTACTTTTCCGGTTAGGCGTGAACAGCCCAAATGGTGGACCAGGGAACATCAGGTTCAAAGGTCGACGGTAAGGAGGCTGTTCAACAGGGCCAAGCTCACGAGAGCACCGGGTGATTGGCGGATCTTAAAAGGGCAAAGGGGCTCTCATGGAGGCAGTTCTGTGAATCCATTGATAAAGTCAACGAGTTGTCTAGATTCCGGCGAATTTTATCCTAGGGGTAATGTCCAAAGGAATGATGGCTCATGGATTTCGGCCATGCTCTGCACTATCCCGGACGACGCATTATTTCTGCTGGTGAATATATTTAGGAAATGCCTCACTAGGAGGTATATGCCAAGGGGGTGCAGATATACCCAAGGCTGGTAGGGCAGGCCCCTCGAAGCCGGGAGATTTCAGGCCTATTAGTCTGTCTTCATTCTTATTGAAGATACTCAGGAGACTGACAGATCTCTATCTTAGGAGTAATATTGATACCAACCTCATTAGCAACGCTCAACATGCCTACCTTAAGGGTAAATCTGTTGAGAGTGCGCTACATGAGGTGGTTGTACTGAGCACGGCCTAAGGCATAAGTAATATACTCTCGCCGCGTTTCTGGTCATAGAAGGAGCCTTTAATAACATTAGGATTGAGGCGATCAAGGATTCCTTAGTAGAGCTGGGAGCGCTTTCTAGTAGAGTGGACAGTCTTAATGCTTAGCAGCAGGATTATCAACTTGAGCCTGGGGGATTATAGTGTATGAAGGAATGTTATTAGGGGGACACCGCAGGGGGGGTTCTATCTCCTCTACTGGGGTTGCTTGCGGTCAACGGGATTCTCAGATTATTTGATTCCAAGGGTATGAAAAACGTTGCATATGCGGATGACATAGTTCTGCTGGTCAGGGGAAAGTTTCTGTCCACGATCGGTGAAATAAGGTGATGTTGGGCGAACTCTCAACTTGGGCGAAGGATAGAGGGCTGGGAGTAAACTCTGCGAAGACTGAGCTGGTTCATTTTACTAGAAGGTACAAGTTCGATGATTTTAAGGGGCCAGTGCTGGATGGCGTCGAGTTAACTCTATCTGACTGTGCTAAGTATTTGGATAACTTCCTTGACTGTAAGCTGTCTTGGAGAAGAAACACCCACACCAGCACGCCACAGGCGGCGTTGGATATCCTACTACATCAGTCCCCCATTGTTCAATGGGAGTAGTGTGACTACCACTTATTTAGGAACTTATTTAGACTCTACGAGTCTTCGTTGATCAGACCTAGGCGGGATGACCACACAAGGACTCTATACGAAGTGGGTCTGCTTTATCAGTTAAGGATTCCGGCGGGAAGCGGGAATCTCGGATCATAGGAGTATGACCTTGGACTTCGGTGTAATACCACCGGTGAAGTTCGCGGATAGCAAAGTTTGGCATGGATCCAATGGACTGTTTGAGGGGTGGGCAGTATATTCGGACGGGTGCAAGATATATACTAGCACTGGGGCTGGTGTTTTATTGCTGACACTGAAGTGAAAAGGTCATTCAGACTCCCGGAAGAGTGCAGTGTCTACCAGCCTGAGATCCTAGCGATCTGGAGGGCGACGAAAGTGATACTAGGTCTCATCATGGGGGGATCTGTGGTGACAATCTACGTTGATAGTCACGCTGCGCTAAAAGCAAATTATACGGTGCGATCGTGCCTGGTTGCACGGTGTAGGAATGCTCTGCGGGAGCTCATGTTGGCATTCACAATTAGGCTGTGTTGTGTACCAGGACACATGCAAGGTTGATGGCAATGAGGTGGCAGATGAACTCACGAGAGGAGGTTCGAATCTAGACTAAGAGGTAAGGGACAGAGGAGTAAAACCCCTCTTATTATAGGGGGACTTGTGCTACGTAGTATCTACCTGTATCAAGCCTTAGGTCTACTTTCTTCTTTACTTCTCTTTTTCCTCTTTTCCTATACTGAAGGGATTCACAATGGACCTCATTGGTCTCCGAGTGGATATGCGCCCTTGGGCCTATAACACTTCTTAACCTAACCTAACCTATTATCATTTACAATTAAAAATTTTAAAACAAAGTTCCAGGCAAGTCGTAATATATAACTAGATTCCATTTGGTTCCATATAGTTTTTGTGCTGCCATTTTCCCCAGCAGTAGAAAAAGAAACAAATACTTTCTTGGTGAAACGTACTGCTTGTCAAAAGTCATCAACGTTGTATAATTTTGTGACATTGATTATATATGTGTTATTTTCCATAGAATCGTAAATTGACGTCGTTAAACGGAAAAGTTTATGAATAGGACGTTTGATGTTGCCATTCTACACTTTTAACGTATCTACTCGTGCTATACCATCGTCACCTTTGTGCACTTCCACTGTTCTTCCCAAGGGCCCTTTACACGGATGAGTTGCTTCAGTTTTTATAAGCAATATCTGATCCCTTTTTAGGGTTTCTTGTGCTTGTTTCCATTTGTAACGCTGTTGTTATGTTCACAAGTATTCCATCCATCGTTTCTAAAAATGTTGCTTAATTTAGAGCAGATATATTTGATTCGTACCTTGGCTTTGTGATATCACTTATTTGATGTCCAATAAGACAATGACCAGGCGTTAATGTAGTTTCTTCTTTTGAAGTACTAGTCCACTAGGCCATGTAATGGTCTTGAATTTAGTGGTTTTTCAAAGACTTAGCTCCAGCTTCCCATATTCCTCCAAAGTGAGGGGCTGCCGGGGAATACATTTCCATTCTATTTTTTTTGCTGCTAACACTGGCGCTACTTATGCATTATCTTGGGTCACTTCTTTGAAATCTTTATCAAGTTTTTTTGATGCTCCAACGAAGTTTGTACCATTATCAGAGTAAATTGCCTAACATTTTTCTCGTCTGCTTAAATATCGTTTTAATGCTGCCAAGAAAGATTCTATTGTCATATCTGTAACTGCTTCCAGATGAATGGCTTTTGTAGAGAGGCAGATGAATATGACTACGTATCCTTTAAATGTTTTTTGACCTCTTCCTTTTGAACAGTTCATTTGATAGGGACCTGCGTAGTTGACTCCAGTAAAGGAAAATAGATGGTATTCTGTTACACGATATTTTGGGAAGTTACACATTATCTGAATGCTCGTACGTTGGTCATTTGGGACAATATCTGACACACTTCTTGATGATACTTCACGGTCCGATAATCCAATAATTTCTTCTAAGAGTGCATTTCATCAGGCGATTGCCTCCATGTAATGTTATTTTATGGATGTGTTCAACCATAAGCTCAACTAACTTCGACTTTTGCAGAACTTTTGGATGATTATGGTTGTAAATAAGCGAAGATAGTTCTAGTCTTCCACCGACTCTTAAAACACCATCATTATCTAAATCCATTATGTATTGATCCCTTCAGAAAATTCCTCGTGTAGTTGATACTTTATTATGTAATGGCGAACCGCTGCACAGAAGAGCGAAACCCAACAAAAGTGGCGATTAATTCAAAAGATGAACTTTAACTTTCACAATCGTAGTAAAGAAGATAAAATTCTACATCACTAACTGCCAAAATAAAAGTTCTAAGTTGTTTTCCTTATTTGCAGTGTGTGTTCAAAGTTTAATCATTTATATTATTTATGCGCGCATTGATTAAAAGAGAAAATTTTGATATTTTAAGTGATTATATTTTTTATTAAAACTTCTATAAGTAAAAGTTTTATAATGGAACCTTCAACTTCAGGTATATGAGCAAATAAAAAATTATTTTTTGCTTTGATAAATGTGTTAGAAATATTAAAAAAAAAAATTGCTCTAAAAATGTGGTATTTTAGATATGTACAATGAGTTTCAACAACTTTGCGGATGAGTGCAGAAACAAATGCTCTTAAAATTTGAGATTTAAGCTAATAAATTCCAAAATGCTTATTTGCGCATTTGTGCGATTTTTGAGTTATGAAGGTTTTGTGAGAGAACTCCAGTTGCTAAAATCAATGTGAAAAAAACAAACAAAAAACAAGTTGCTTTTATTATCTTTTGTTGTTATTGTGGTTGTTGTTGTAGTTAATGAGTGTAATGAGTGTGATGTTTATTATAGATGGGTGCGTGAGTAACTTTAAACCACGCACACTCACAAAAAAATAGTTTTGGTGCATTCACAACGAATAGAATTTTTCACATATAATCATGCTATAATGACATAACAAGTTTGGATTTCACTCACGAACGAGAAACTGTCTCGTAAATAGTAAATATATATTTACTTAAAGCTTATTGCATAAATAATTAAAGCTCTTTATATATTTTTTCTCATTTAAAATCTGATATATATACTTGCGCACAACTTACTTACATAGCTTCGTTTAAAGATATGAGTTACATAAGAAAATTATATTTTACACACGTACACTGTTTTTGTGGTAAATGTGGTCACTCTTCCATCTCTATTTATATTTATTGTTCATTTGTACACTACATAATAATTGTTGGTCATGTGCGTGAGAACATGCGAGTACTGCTTTTATTTTGGTTTAAGCTGATGATATTAAATATATTAACGTATTGATAACACTGTACAACAAAATCAAATTTTTTTCAAAATTACAAGGTGCGGCCTATAAATTTTGATAGAGTAGACAAAAAAAGAAATCCGCGTTTTGAAAGTTTACATCTGAATTTCATTTGAATGGTGGTTAAAGCTTCCCAGCTCTGGCACATTCTTATTATTAATCGGCATAAGAAACCATGTGAACCTTACATTTAACCCCTTGTCAACCGAAGGTATTTGTAAGTACCATAACAGTAATATGCCTACAAAATGAAAGTGATTAACATTTTGATTCTTGTTGCCCAAAGGTACTTTCAAGTACACTTTAATCTTTTATAGAAGATATTTTTACCTAATTTTTATTGAAAAATAATTTGCTGTGTGCATATTAAGTGTTTGTTTACAAAAAAAAATTGTTAATTATTTGTTATTTTGAAAATAAGTACAGAGGACTGGTAAGTACCGTTGGGCTGTAAGTGTTATTTTGTATTATTATTACAGCACAATCTTTTTGTTTGCCAATAACAGAACTATGGCTGGAATTCGTTGCAAACGTCTTGGTACAGATGATATTCTAACAATTCTGGAGGCAACTCCTGTCGATAATACTGATGACACCGACATTGAAATTGAAGAGGAACACGAGCCGGGTAATGACACATTGAATGAGTATTTGCAGGAGCTGTTAGATGAAGATGTTTTACCCAACAATATTA
Organism: Pollenia amentaria; assembly: GCA_943735925.1. Taxonomy (NCBI): domain Eukaryota; kingdom Metazoa; phylum Arthropoda; class Insecta; order Diptera; family Polleniidae; genus Pollenia; species Pollenia amentaria. The sequence goes on along the minus strand of OX031010.1, from coordinate 87,277,938 downwards.
CAGAATGTGAGACATTACAACATTGTAATGACTTAATTGAGAATGAAAGACATGTTGAGAACGATAATGACAAAATATTGCAAATAACTCCTAGCAGCAGCCATAAAATCAAAGATGCCGAGCCTAGTCGCCGATGGAAATCAAAACCACATGAAACAATTATTTCCGAATTTTCAGTAAAATTTATACGCTACCCAGAGGAATAAGACTAAATATAAAAAAATGTGCGTTTTACGCCTTTGTAGGCATAAACTTCCTTATGGGTTATCACAAACTTCCTAGTTGGAAACACTATTGGAGTACAAGTAATGATTATTGTCTACCAATAATTGGCAAAACAATGAGCCGAAATAGATTTGATGAAAAACTGAGTAAATTACACGTTAACGATAATTCAAAAATTCCGCAATACAATAAAGACCGCCTCTACAAGCTTCGACCTATGATTGATGAGCTGAATAATAAGTTTAAACTGTTTTACTATGGTACAAGACAACTTTCCATTGATGAATCGATGATAATGTTCAAAGGACGAAATGCAATGAAGCAGCATTGTCCTAAGAAGCCAATAAAACAAGGCTATAAAGTTTGGTGTCTAGCTGACCAAAACGGCTATATAAAAAAATTTTCAGTTTATCAAGGTAAGGACGAAGCTTTAGAGAAGAAGTATTCTGAATTTGGTCTTGGAGAAAGAGTTGTCTTGTCAATGACCGAAGAGGAGTGGGGAAAAAACAAAATTGTTGTTTTTGATAATTACTTTACATCAGTTCGGCTTTTGGAAAAATTAAAAACGGAAGGAACATTAGCATGTGGAACAATACGCTTCAATAGAAAAGGCACCCCTAAGAATTTAAATATTGACAAAAAAATGAAAAGAGGGAGTCTAGAATTTCATGTACCGGCATAAGTTTTTATAAGTGGATGGACAATAAAGCAATATTTTTGGCATCAAACTGTCACGTAACTGAGCAAACGACGGTTTCTAGAAGAGGCCGCGATGGAAGTTTAAATGATATGAGCTGCCCAACGATTGTCAAGGACTACAATTCATTTATGGGCGGAGTTGATCACGCCGATCAATTAAGAAGTGCATACGGTCTTGATCGAAAATCAAAGAAATGGTGGCACCGAATATTCTGGGGTCTATTGGAGATGATATTTAATAACTCATACGTTACTTATTGTCAATCCTTTGAAAAAGTTACTCTTTTGGAATTCAGGCGCTCAGTAGCAATGGGCCTGCTAACTCAGAATAATCCAATCGTAAATCGTAAAAGTTTGAAAGCAATATGCACCAAACGTTCCAGGCTGTAAGAAACGCCGAGGAAAACCCGAATCCGTTTTAACGGATGTTCCATTAGGAAATCTAGGAAGATATTGGCCAACTTTTGTCAAAACACGGGGAAGACGCGAACAGTATAAATAAAATTCAATCAAAGCCCTTTTCGAAATGTTCTCTTTGTGGTATCTATTTATGATGTAATGATAAGAAAAATTGTTTTGTTAAATACCATGGAATATATTAAAAAAAGTTGTAAAGTTGACGTAGCTCCTCATTGAACTATTAAAATAAAATAAAAATATTAATTAAACTTTAACAAGAATCTATAATTTTATTTTTAACTTTAGGCCCTTGGCAACCAATAATATTAATAAAACAAACTAAAAACTATGATTTTTGTTTAACTTTTGGATTATGCTGACCCGACGGTACTTAAAAGTACCGGGTCCCCCTCGGATCCTTGCAAGTCCACCACAAATTTAAAATTTAGTAAACTACCTTATAAATACCCCTCTATCGATATTTTATGAAAAAAAAATTCACTTTTTCAACGAATTCAAGCCTTGGTCCACAAGGGGTTAAGGTATAAAATGTGTTCAGCAAATTTAAGTAGAATGTTACGGAGAACATTTTTGTAAAATATGTTAACCCTCTAACTCCTCAAGGTATGGGTGTTTTTTGTCCTTCTTTTAAAAAAGAGCAAAAAACACCATTAAAACAGGGATTTAATGTTTCACAATAATATTATCCGTCAAATTTTACTTTAAGTCCCTGAATGCACCAAAACGGAACATACATCCAGAAAGTCAGAAATAAGACACAACAAAAGAGAGCTTAGGTTTAATTTCGCATTTATTAAGAATTTTATTTTAAAGTCCCCAAGAATTTAGCATAAAAAAAATAGCTCATATTTAACTAAAAATCATTAATATCTCTATAATTTTTCCTTCGATAGCAAATTTGGATAGGAAGTTGGTTGACATATGAACACCTAGGTTTTCAAAAGCTCTAAGCATGGTGTCTACGTATATTCGAACAGTAGGAGAACGATTTTTGCCTAAGACATTGTATATATCTTCCTTAATGCTTTTCCACGATTCAAGCTCAATTGGTGATAGTATTTTCTCGAAGTCAGCGTTTTGAATCAGCTTTGTTATATCTGGACCAACAAAAACACCTGTTGGTATGAAACCAATTTTAAGGCTTTCAACAATAACAACGACTTGAAGAACATATACATACCTTCTTTAATCTTTGCATCCTTAATTTTGGAAACATTGTTTTCAGAAAATTTATTGCTGATACAAATGATTGTATTCAGACATTTGACAAAGTTTTTTACCGCACCAAGTTTGATATGCAATGGGGCTAAGAGTTTTTTTTTAGTTAGTACCAATGCTTGATGATGTTCCCTCAGCTCTCAACTTCCATTGATTTTTGGTATATTGGTCGCCTGTCCATCTGCTATCCCAAGTGCATAAAAAGCATCCGTACTTAACGTATCGAGCCTGCATACCTGAAAGGAAACTAACGAGTCCAGTATTAATTTTATAGAATCATAGCTTTCTTTTAAATTCATTCCATAGGCAATTGGAATAGGATTTTTGGTATTATCGAAATACAGAATTACAGCTTTAAGACTCTTCTTAGATGAATCAATTAATATACGCCAGTCCTCGTGGTTATACTCAAGAAATAATGAATGAAATGAATCATTAATTATTCCTTTAATATCGTTGCAATAAGCAAACGTGTTATCATCGTTGACTGAAAAAAACTGCAGAATGCTGTCTTGACGCTTACGACAGCTGGTAACATTGACACCAGTAGCCCGTTTCTGGAAATTGATGCGAGAAAAATAAACTTTAAAAAAATGGAGCACGAATTATGTATGTATTTACACAAGAATGTGTATTAATATTTTTTTTTATTTGAAGAGAAAGAATTTAAATGATGAAAATAAATAAAACACAATTGTTATATTTTCTTATTTAAATTTTTTTAAGCCCTTCATTGTTTTCGTTTTATGCAGGGATGCCAGATAAATTTTTGAAAAATCGTTAATTTCCTAAGAAAAATTAAAAAAAATATTGTCTAATTGATTTAAAAAATCGGACAATTTAAAATTAGTTTTTACAAATATTGTTCGATTTTTATTAAAACATAACTAAAAAAAAAAAAAATTGTTCAAGTTCGTGGGTTAAATACATATTTTATACATACATACATACTTAAGCTTGAGGTCTATTTAAATAAAATTATTTATTATATTTTTTCTTTAATCCGATAACAATCTAAAATTTCAGATTGTTTTTTTTCCAGAAAAAATCACACAAAGGCGTGACAATATATCATATTGAACTAACAGGCAAAAATTTCCTATACTGCATTGACTGAAAAATGGGGTTATAGTTTAATGTTTTTATTACATAAACAAATGTATTAATAATCTAAGAAATAAAAATTAAACAGTTTTTTTTCGAAATTTTCCTTTTGCCGATAAATTTTTTAAGCTGCCTTGTTTTTAAAGATATCGGTTTTCTGTGGTGCCTAATACACAAACATATAAAACTATTCAAAAGTATTTTATTTCGAAGACTGAATAATATCGTCACTAGAAAAAATCAGCAAATCGTTACTTTGCCAATTTTGGCCAAAAAATCGTTAAAATGACGACAAATCGTCAACTCTGGCAGCCCTATTTTTATTATACCATTTCTTTCGTTTACGTTGCATTTGACACTTAATTATCTGTTATGTCTGTTCTCGCATTTAAATACAGAAACACTTTGTTCTCACAAATCCAGAAACGATGGAATTTTTTGATTCACACTTAATGTGAGAAATTTTGCGATGCGAGAAATACAGAAACGAGCTACAGGTTTAAGGGTGACCCAACTAGAACGCATTTTTTAAATTTTAAATAAAACACAGATATTTAAAAAAAATCGTGAAACATTATTATATCGTAAAGTAGACAGAATGAGGTTATGTATGGAACAATATATCGTGCAGATGGCCGCCGCGGCTTTGCTAGCACACACGCGATCTTTTAATGAAATTTTCAATGACCTTTTTGCATAAATGCTGCGGTATTTCATTAATGCATCGTCCAATTTCCTCTTTTAAGACTTGAGTCGTCGTCGGCTTATTCGCGTAAACCATCGACTTCAAAAAACCCCAAAGAAAAAAATCTAAAGGTGTTAAATCGCACGATCTAGGCGGCCAATTCTGGTCTCCAAAACACGAAATAACACGACCGGAAAATGACTGATGCATCAATAGAATTGTTTCTCTTGCTTTATGACATGTGGCGCCATCTTGTTGAAACCACATGCCCTCCACATTCATTTCTTCAATTCTAGGCAAGAAAAAACTGGCTATCATTTCACGATACTGAACACCATTGACTGTTTGCGCTGTTTGAGGTAGATGGAGTTTGAGCGACATCATCACGTACAGCTGCGACATTTTCGGTCGATCGACCTGGTCGAAGGCGCGTTGTTGTCTTTACATCACTAACAGACCCAGTTTCGGCAAATTTATCCATTAACCTCTTTACAGTTGACTCTTTTGGAGCATTATTGTGACCCCAAATTGATCGCAATTTGCGAACTGTAGCCGCAAAACTTTCACCATTTTGGTAAAACAATTTCACAAAGAGAATGCGTTGTTCATTCGTGGACGCGCTCCATTTTTACTAACCTCGTACCTTCTATTAGCAAACAATAACAATTGTTCAAATGTCAAACAATGACACTTCGAATGGCGCCAAATTTAAAAATTGCGTTCTAGTTGGGACACCCTTTAGCTGAAGACTTTTTAAGTCTGCAGCTAAAATTTCTGATTTGGTTTTAGACAGATTCAGTATCTGAGCCAATGCATTTAAATGCTCGTGCGACATTAATATTGGTCTTGGGATAACTTCAATTCCTGTGTAATCACTACTTGCGCGATTGTTCGATCAACATAATGACTAGGACTTCGAAGTTGCAGCACAGGAGTTCGTCAGAATGCGGAACTGAGAGCATGGTACAGCTTTATATACAAAACTCTTTCGCCTATATCTATTTAACTTTAATGTAGGACTATTTTGGTACACGTAGCACGTAGCGTCATTATGTTCACCTGGATCTAACCACCACTTAGGAATACCAAACTGCATTGAATTTCGTTGACCTTCATCGAGAGTTCTTAAATAATATTATAGTTTTAGAACACAAACTGTTGAATTTGTCTTTTAAAGACACGGATTTTTTAAATAAAACTCCCAAAATTTTTAACAGCACTCATTAACTTTATTAATTTATTTTAACTTATGACTATAATTTTATTTATTAAAATTAGAAGTTTTACACTGTTAGAGCGAGAGCTTTAAAACAATTTTGTAGGCTTCCGTGCCTTCGACTGAACTAGATTTGAAATTTAAAAATATTTAACAAATAGCTTTGGATGCCTACGTGACATATAATTAAGGACCGTTAGTTTTTGTATACAAGTTATTTTTGAACAAACTACAAAAGGAGAAATGACCATCAATATGTACATACACACAAACAACATGTAGATGTTGGTACATATGTAAAAGAAAAATAACTTTACCGAAGTAAATAAGAAATGATCAAATTTAAGAAAACAAAGGGAAGTACCCCAACAATAATTAATACAATTATAAATAAAATAAGTTGCGAATAATTTTATCGATTATTAATGTCAATGAAAATAAATAATATGAAATAGAATAATTTATACTCATGTAGATTTCGGCGGCAACATTCTCTCCCTCGTAAATGAGCCCACGGGACGAGTTTACCTCAAATTATTGCCGAAGTCTAATTTCGCTAGCTTAACTGTTGGTCTTTGAAGAACACCACATTGTGTTTGAACTGTTGCCTGTCGCACTTGACCATCTTTTACCATAAGTGTTTCTATTATTTTTCCTTTTGGCCAGCAACGACGTGGTAGATTTTCATCAACTATGACGACTATGTCACCAACTTGCAGTGGAGTTGCTTTTTCATGCCATTTAGGTCTTCTGATGAGTGTTGGTGCATATTCTTTCAACCATCGATGCCAAAATTTATCAGCGAATATCTTAGTATTGGCCCTGCGTTGTCGCAAATCAATTTGTTTGTAGTTTATGGACTTGAGGCCATTGGATGAGCCCAACAATAAATGATTAGGTGTAAGTGCATCATCATCAAAGGATTCTAATGAAACGAAAGTTAGCGGTCTGGAATTTATGATGAACTCTACTTCAGCCATGGCGCTTTTTAGGGTTTCATCGTTGAAATTCATTTGTGGGCTTATGCGATATAGGACATTTTTGACTGATCTGACTAGTCTCTCCCAGGATCCACCCATGTGGGGTGCTGATGGTGGGTTGAATTTCCATTTGATGCTGTCGAATTCTTTGGAAATCGTTTTGTGATCAACTTCGGCAGTAAATATTTTAGATGCTGCTCTGAAATTTGTCCCATTGTCCGTATATATTTCTCTTGGTGTTCCTCTTCGAGCCATAAAGTTGTTAATGCTCATGACACATGAGCTGGTGTCCAGACTGTGAGCAATTTCCAAGTGCACTGCTCGTACGGTAAGACATGTAAGAAGCACACCCCATCTCTTTTCCTTTCTCCTGCCAACGGTAACGTAAAGTGGTCCAAAGTAATCTATGCCCACAAATGTAAACGGCCTTTCAAAACTTGCCAATCTTGCTGGTGGTAATGTAGACATTTGAGGCATAATTGATGAAGCAGTTGTATTTTTACACATCTGGCACGATCTTCTTACTTTCTTGAAGAGTACTCGTAGTTTGGGTATTTAGAAAAGACTTCTCAAATTATTGTTGACGGTTTCATGTGACATATGATGAAATGTTTCATGCATGTGACGAACTAGTAGGACTGTTACATGGTGATTTGAAGGCAGTACTATAACATCTTCATGATTTAGAAATTAAGTACGTCCTCTAGCTCTCAATATGCCATCGTCATCTATAAAGACATTCAAAGATATTAATTTACTGCCTTTTCCAATTTTCTTACCCTTTTTCAAATAATACATTTCGTCATGAAATTCAGTCTGTTGAGCATCTCGGAATAAAGCGAATTTTGCTTGTTCTATCATCTCAAATGACAAATCTTCTGGGGATTTATGGCCCTTGCAACGCGCTTTAAGTTTACCCAAGTAGAGTTTAAATGTAGCAACGGCTCGGTAGGGTCTTCTCCAATTGGAAAAATATTCATAGTTGAAATGCAGTTGATCCCCAGCTTTGTTGATGAGTAATAAATGATGTCTAATTTCTTCTTGATTACATTCATCGAATTTGTTGCCAGTAGGCCACGTTGATTCATCTTCATGTAGAAATTTTGGACCATCGAACCACATTGGAAATTCCCTCACTGTTTGCGTTTTTGTTGCATGATCTGCCGGATTCATTTTTGAGGGTACCCATTGCCACTGTGTTGCTTCTGTTGTTGCTAATATTTCACCTACTCGATGCATAACAAATTGTTGAAACCTTCTCGGATCCATACGCAGCCATTGTAGAACCGTCTTGGAATCACACCAAAATATTTTTGAAGTAATGGTGCTACCTTAGATTTTGCAGCAACAATAAAGACGTCATAACTATCTTTATAAACCACTCGAATGTAACAGACAGCTGCATAAGCATATTCACCAGCATCAGTAAAAGTATGAAGCTCTACACGAGTCACCTCATTTAAATGTGTAGAGTAACAACGTGGTATTCTAACAGCAGCTATGTGTGAAATCGCCACCTTCCATTTCTGCCATTTGACTAACAACGACCCAGGTAGTTCTGCATCCCATTCAATCCCAGATCGCCAGACTTCTTGTAAGACAATTTTTAAGGTAGTGGTGTAGCATGAAATCAGACCTAGGGGGTCGAAAATTGACATCAGCACCTGAAGTAGTTCTCGTTTTGTTGGTACGATCTCGTCTCGTCACTGAATACGAAGGCTGGCAAATCTGAAAGTGTAAACGAAAGAGTCGTTATTATGATCCCAAAACATACGAAGAATCTTCTCTGTGTCGGCCAACTCTTTTGGACTTTGGTCTTCTAAGTGACAATCTTGTAGATGCCTGATAACTTGACTGCTATTTGATGACCAATTTTGAATGTTGAAGCCTGCAGCAGCATGAATGAATTTTACTTGTGATGCTAAATCGATCGCTTCTTGAATGGTGTCCATACTGTCGATGAAGTCGTCAACGTAATGATGATGCTTAATAGCTTCCACCGCACGTGGAAATTTTTCTTTGAAGTTTTCAGCATTAATGTCTGGCACATAATGCGCTATGCATGGAGCACAAGAGATGCCAAATGTTAAAGCTTGCATGACATAAATACTCGGCTTGTGAACGTCATCGTCTTCATCCCACCACAGGTATCTTTGAGAGTGCATATCGCTTTTTATCACGTTTATTTAATGGAACATCTCTGCGATATCGCCACAAACTGCAATTTTTCCCACACGAAAACTCAACAACACATCGAAAAGTGATTTCAGTAGATCGGGACCACTGCTTATAAAGTCATTAAGACTGACTCCATTAGATTTGGCAGCGGCATCCCAAACCAATCTAATTTTGCCGGGCTTATTGGGATTTGTTATGGTGAATATCGGAAGATACCATACACGTTCTGACGCTTCATTTATTTAATCTTCAGTCAATTTTTTGGCATAGCCTTTTGATAATAAATTATTAATTAGATCTTGCAGAACATTCTTTAGATTTGGATCTCTCTGCATTTTCTTATTAAGACACATGAGGCGCTTATAAGCATTGTTGTAACTTTCAGGCAAAATATGAAACTCTTTTCTCCATAACAGGCCCACTTCATAATGGCCATCAACCTTTTGACATGTACTCTTCAATATTTCCATAGCTTTGTTGTCCTCCTTAGACATTATTGATGTTCTTGAAGGTTCTTCCAGGTTAAAACTATCTTTGACCAACTTGTGCAACTCACTATAATTTCTTTCACACTCACAATTATGAATATTCAACCATTCGAATTCTTTATTCTGCTTGCTACAGCCCTGAATGGTCCAGCCTAAGCGCGTTTTGATTGCAATTGGTTGACCCCATTGACCTTCGCGAATCATTAAAGGGACTGCAACACTCCAATTATTTAATCCAATTAAAATACTCGGTGCAGCTTTTTTATAAGACTCTATGGGAAGTCCTTTCAAATGTGGATATCTCGAAACCATTTCTTGCATGTTTAGTGTCTGCTGGGGCAGGCCTATTTGCTTGACGTGCTGCCAGTTGCGATGATGTAGGCTCTGACATAAAATTCATATTATTGGACACATTGAAGGGGTTTTGTTGAAATTGTACACTCTCATCCATCTGGGACAAAATTTTATATTTTCTTTCTAAAAATTCTTGTTGTAAACGTTGTTGTTCCTCTAAGAATTTTAACTGCAAGTCCACATGAGGTGAAAAGGAAACATTTTGTTGGTTTGACTTTGGTTTTTGTTGGTTTTTATTAAATGGAAATGAAAGCGAGGTTATAGGTGCAGTAGACATCGTTGTTTTAGTTTGTTCTTCTGTAGAGTAACTAACCCGCAGATTGCTATTATGTTGTTGGACTTGAAATGGCATATTACCATTTGTGTTTGGTGGGGGTAGGTTCCTATTGTCAGTCTCTGTGGTTGTCTTACTCGCCATTTGCTGCTTCTCTCCTGTTTTTGTCGGTGATGATGCTGCTTGCGGCTGCCTTATTAGACCCATAGAATTGCCAATAGATGGATTATTTTCTGCAATAGTTTTATTTCCTCCGGAGGCTTCATCACTGCGTAAGTGACAACCTTCACAACTCCAACTTGCATCAGCTACTCCACTGTTAACAGCATAACAATCGTAATGGTACCACTGATCGCACTTATCACACTGTACCATTCGATCATTATCCACTGCTTTACATTTTTTGCAGTTAAATTCTTTTACAAAATTTTTATTTTCACTCATTTTTTATTAATATTTTTTATTCACAGTGTGATAATTGTTCTTGAATAAGCAATATTTTTTTTTTATTAACGCGAAACCGTTTGTTTTATGTAAAATTATTAAAATTGTTTTAAAGAATGTTGAGTTTGGCTTTTAAAGACACGGATTTTTTAAATTAAACTCAGAAAATTTTTAACAGCACTCATTAACTTTATTAATTTATTTTAACTTATGACTATAATTTTATTTATTAAATTTTTATTTGTAGGCTTCCGTGCCTTCGACTGAACTACATTTGAAATTTAAAAATATTTAACAAATAGCTTTGGATGCCTACGTGACATATAATTAAGGACCGTTAGTTTTTGTATACAAGTTATTTTTGAACAAACTACAAAAGGAGAAATGACCAATATGTACATACACACAAACAACATGTAGATGTTGGTACATATGTAAAAGAAAAATAACTTTACCGAAGTAAATAAGAAATGATCAAATTTAAGAAAACAAAGGGAAGTACCCCAACAATAATTAATACAATTATAAATAAAATAAATTGCGAATAATTTTATCGATTATTAATGTCAATGAAAATAAATAATAAGAAATAGAATAATTTATAATCATGTAGATTTCGGCGGCAACACAAACAAATTAATTATATTTTGACCACAAAACTAAGCCATTATAACAAATTCGAGAGCAATGCTTCAGCGTCCACAGTTCATCCGGAAAAACTTCTAGCTCAAAACACCTTTTACAGATGTCTTCACCTTTACTATTGAAAAATGTAACTTTATATTCCGGTATAGTATGTTTACCGCAGATATAGCAACACCAATCAAATTTTTCCAAACAATTGGACATTTTTGCCAAAAGAAATCTTACACGTTGTTTTGAGTAGCACTTTATTTTACATACTAAAGACTATTCTCTCAAATTCGTCCTTAAATACTATTTACAAAATTCTTAAAACTATCTAGCAGGCATGCGTACGTGACCATGCGCACATATTCTTATCTCTTATTTTTAGCTTCCTACAAACTGCTAATGATTTTTCAATATCATAAAATATATGTAAAAGGGCGGTTTTCCCATGTACGTGTTGCTTAACATAAAATGTAATCTATTTACAGATTACCTCGAACATTTCAAAGGTTACGACTAGGGGCACACCGCAAGGTGGTGTACTGTCACCTTTACTTTGGAATCTGAATATGAATACCCTACTCAGAGCCATGGAAAGGACGTGCTGCAGAACGGTTGCATATGCGGATGACGTTGCAGATGTGCCTATGGGTGAAGATCCCAGACTATTGACTGAACTAATGGAGTCCACATTGGACGTCCTAAAAAAATGGAGCCAGGGATGTGGACTGGATGTAAATCCTGCCAAAACAGAACTGGTACTTTTCACAAGGAGATACAAAATTCCCAAATGTAATACCCCGTGGATAAAAGGGGCGTCACTGGAACTGTCTAACAGCGCCAAGTATCTTGGGCTAATACTAGACAGCAAGCTGAACTGGGGGATGAACACCAGCTCCAGGACTAATAAAGTGGCAACTGCATTATATTGCTGCAAAAGGGCCATTGGCCTAAACTGGGGAATTAACCCGAGGAATGTATACTGGCTATACGAATGTGTCATTAAACCCATTCTCTGCTACGGGGCAGCTGTTTAGTGGCCGGCGCTCAAAGTGAAGAGTCATCAAACCAGGTTTGAACGTACAATGAGAATGGTGGCGATAGCGGTAACAGGTGCCATTATAACAACCCCCTCTAAGGCATCGTTTACGATTTTAAACTGGTTACCACCAGACATTTTGTTCGAAATATCTGGAAGGGATATATAAGATCCCTGGAGAATGTGTTCATCACATCGAGAATTGTCCGAGAATGCCGGATGTCTCTGGAGGAGATACCGAGACATTCACTGGTCACCCTTAATTGGGTCCCCGGACACCGGGTCATACATGGGAACTGCATGGCGGATTCGTTGGCGTATGCAGGTACCACCTTGAATCGGCACGGTTCCACATATTATGTAGGTGCTTCACTCCCAAGGTGCAAGCAACTTATAGCGCAAAAGTTTCATCTTATCGCCAGTCAGAGGTGGCACGATGAAACCACCTGTGGGGAAACCAGGAAAATCTGGCCCATAATAGATGGAAAAAGGACACGGCGGGCATAACAGCTGTGCAGACATCATCTAAGAAACCTAATTGCGGTTATAACTGGCCACTGGCCCATTGGAAGGCACGCCCAGAGGCTGGGGCTCCCTTATAATGACTTGTGTAGAAGTTGCGGCGATGAGGAGGAAGAAGAGTCAACGGAACATCTTCTCTGTAATTTCCCAGCATTCGGAGACTTAAGACTCGAAATGTTTGGTCGAAGAGCCCTTGGGGACAAAACTTGTCTCTCTGATGTTGATGTAAACAGGATACACTCCTTTATTGAATCGACCGGTTGGCTGCATGGGAATACTAGCAGCCAGATTTCATAGGACCCATGGGAGACGGCGTGATATGGTAACACAACGGGAACTAACTAATGGACCCACGTGAGCTGTGCTTGATCACGGCTGCCAATGCAACCTAACCTTACCTAACCTAACCTATAGATTACCAATCAGTTTTCTCATCCTAAACAAACAAGACAGCCAAGGGTTGTTTTCTCAGCTGCGTGATATTAACAGACCCACAAGAACTGTAAGCAACTCATGATAATTAAAAATAAATTTAAAATAATTATGTATGTTCAACTAATTTGGAACACACGTAAAGTTTAATTGTTTACTTTAATTTTTTATTATTTTTTAAGTAAAACACTCAAATCACAAAACAAATTATGTACAAATTATATTCTAGCTCAATCCCGACGCTAAAAATAATGCTTATAACACATTAGTTTTTTATTAAAGAATGTTTTTTTTTTTGTTTAATTTATTTATTAAAGAATGTTTTGCTTTTTTATAATTACAAATCTTAATGGTTCTTATGTTTACCTTAAGTTTTACAATTATTCTTGCTATGCCAGCTTGAGTGCCGAAACTGACCTATGGCTTTTGATTAAAATAAAGAGCTCCACAGCTTCATGAAAAAGTAAAGGCAAAACTAAAGACAACGACAAATATGCTTACCGGCAGAATCGATTCACATTTCATGTGAGCGGAATGTTGAATAAAAAATGCAAGGTAGCGTCTGCAACAATTGTTGAGTCGCAATATATTAAAGCAATTTGAACACCAAAAGTTTCCTTTGGAGTTCAGATTTTTGTTTTTAAATAGTTATGAGTTAGCCCAGGTAGAAACACCATGTGCTAGTTAGTATTCACAATGAGCCTGGGTAGAAGCACCGAGACTAGTCAAGCAATCATCAGAGTTAATCTTTGTTTGCCTAAAGTTAAGTCTAAATTAAAAATAACAATAATAATAACAATAACATTTAAATATGCGATTGCAATTATTATAAATGCTTTATTGTAATATTACACCTTTTTCAGGTTGATTGACTGAATTTAGTAAACATTTCTAAAGGTATATGACTTACAGTAAACATTTTTAAGGTAAATGGCTGAATTCTGTCATGTAAGCATTTCTGTGTTTTTAATAAGTTAAGCTAAATAAGTAGGTTATAGTTTTTTTGTATAAATTTGTTTTTCTTTTGAAATTAGGGTTGCCAGTTTTGAAATCAGAGAAATCAGTACATAAGAGAAAAAAATCAGTACAATTGCATAAAAAACAGTACATATAATTTTTTAATATAAAAAGGCATATTCATAACATAAAAAGCTTTAATATTTTTTAAAACAAAACTTGAATTCAGGCTATAATTTGAACAGTGACAAAATATAATTAATAAAACTGAATTTTTTCAAAATAATAATTCAATTTTTTATATGTTTATATTTAGCGGGAATACAAAGTGAACAACAAAAAAAAATCTAAAACACAACAAGTTGGTAAAAATTCGATTCTTAATTTCCTGTAAGATTTCTCAAAGAAACATTAATTTTATTAAAACCAAGATTTGAGTTCATTAATATTTTGCTATTTTGACTTTATTGTTGCATTAGGTCCTTTCTTAACCTACGAGCACACCTAGCAAATATTTGACAAAAAAACGTGACCAACATGTGAAATAAAATTGTATTTCCTTTATTCCATTAAATTTTTTGAATATAGGATAAAATTAAATAAAAGTAGTTTTTTGCTATATCTACCAGCATTATTAATTTCATTTCGCAATTAAAATGTCATGCTGAATCTCTTTTATTTTGTGGATACAGCCAATGTCCAATTTAACCGAGAACAGCTTCAAAAGGGTTTTGCTAGCCAATTTCACTTAGAACTCTTCTATAAAAAACTAACATTTAAATTTTCTCAAAAATGAATTATTTGACATTGGCCTTTTTTTCACCAAGCAGATAAAAGCACAACAATGTTAAAAAACAAATTAAACACTTGAAATAACGAAGCTTGTTATGTATTTATCTTCAAAATAATTTAAAAGTGATTTACAACTAATTACTATTAATAATTGAAATTATTGTAAAAGGCACAATCGTTTTTCAGACGATCTTGCACTATAGATTTTTATAAATAATATTTTTACTATGTATGGACATAAATATTTACAATGTTCCAAGTTAAAAATTTCCACCACCTTGGATAACGATCTTGCAGCGATGTGGTGGCTGAGTCTAGGCAACGCCACAAGCGGCGCCTGAGTTTGAGATCCGGAACCTAAAAGCCTTGACGACGAAAGGTTATCCACCCCTAAACCGAGGTGTCATGCGACCCGTGCCTATCGGTCTGGTTTGCAGTCAGGGGTTACCGACTGTATTATCACGGAGCTTTGCTGATACCTGGGCACCTCAGCAAATAGACCACGCCCTTACCACGTTACTGGGGGCTATGACGTGGCGGACTTTCAACTCCCCTACACTCGTGGGACTTTTAATGAACAAACCTAATCAACAACAACAAAAACAAACAACGGAAACTGATGACGGACAGGCGAGATTAAGGACAACGATTGACAGTAAAACGACTAAGCCAGGGACTGTAACAGTCCCGGCGACCAAGGAAGATCGGCCTAGGCTGATCGGAAATGGTAAGGCAGCTCGACCAGAAGGCGGCTGCTCTAAAAACTGCGGTGGGGTGCCTCTGTGCTTCAATCCAAGCACCTCCAAAGCCGCTTCTGCCCTTTCCGTCTCTGGAACGGATAAAACCCCTGCTTCGGGTGCTGCTAAGTTGGGAATGACAAAGTCGCCCAAAATTGCAGCTTCCCATGTGCCCATTGTGCAAGGAGGGATGGCGATGATAACATCCAATCCCAAGGTTGCACCTCCCCACGCCAAATTCGGCGACCGTAAAAAGTCCCCAAGGCACAAAAACCCTACAAAGAGGGCATCGAACACAAGGCGTGCCGCCTTGCGTTTCATTGAGCTTCTAGGCTCCAAAAAAGCTGAAGAGCTTACCAGTGAACAAATAGCTTCACTGGCATGGGCAAGAGCCCACATAGCTGGGCTGCCAAGTGCTACTCCTTCAGTCCCTGCGAAGGTGACAATGCCTAAACGGCAACGTTCGGAGGAGGAAGCTGCAGCCGCGAAACAGCAACCAGGGACGAAACGTCCCAAGATTGCGCCGAAATCGGTAAATAGGTCGTTCAGCGAGGTGGCCAAAGGTCACCTTGTACGGGCTGTTATCGATAGAGGTGTGGATAATGGTGCCATCTCCCATACCAAGTGGGACCTGGTTAAACAAAAATTAATGGGGGTGTTCTGGACGATCCTTAGGGAGAATCCAGGGCCACCCCCTCAATGCGATGATGCTGGCTGGTTCCAGGGTCACGTGAAGTTGATGGCTTGTGCAGATGAGCGCTCAGGGCTGCTTCTGAAGCGGGCCATCCAAATGCTAGGAGAGGTCTGGGAAGGTGCTAGGCTCGATGTGGTATTGGTTGATGAGATACCACGGAGACCTAGATCGACTGTCATCATCCCTGCCGAACCATCGGAACCTGAGGAGATCTTGAAGATCATTCAGTGCTGCAACCCTCAACTTCCCACGCAGGATTGGAAAGTTGTAAAGGTTTCGGCTGCTGAAGGGTCCTCGAGGACGGCGATTGTGGTGTTAAATCAGCAATCCTTGGAACCACTGAGGGAGAGACAGGGTAAGATCTACTATGGTTTTAGTACGATCTTGCTCCGTGTCTACCGAAGTGATAACAAGGGCAATCCGGCTCCTTCGGTTAATGAGGCCAAGCAGCCTGAAGAGGGCTTGTCTGGTGACGATGCCGTAAGCTCAGGTGACAAAGAGGACACCCAGTCTATCTCCGGATTGGTGTCTGTCTTTGGGCACCTGGGTGATATGGTTGATGAGGACGTACTTCTGGAGTCAGACCAGGAGGACGTCAACATCACAGTGGTCGCCAATATGGATAATGGTGAAGGTCCTGCAAATCAACCTCCACCACTCTAAAGCAGCATCTGCTGCATTGCTCCTCCGTGTGGTAGAAAAAGGGGAGGAGCTCGTAATGGTCCAAGAACCCTGGATTCATAAGGATCGGGTTTGCGGACTCAATCTCAAAGGCTATAAGCTTCTGTTTGCGAAAGGTACAGGTAACATAAGATCTTGTGTCTTAGCTAAAAATTCGTTGAATATCTTCATTCTCTCTGATTACAGTGATGAAGACACCACAACAGTTGCTCTCGAGACACAGGATGGTATAATCTGGATGGTCTCGGGATATATGGCGCATGATCACGGACAGGACCCACCTAATCGGCTCATCCGTGATGCAGTAACGAAGGCAGCAGGCACTGGAACGCCTATTATAATCTGTGCCGATGCTAATGCGCACCACACTATATGGGGTAGCACGAACACGAATATTAGAGGTGAGTCACTATTTTCCTTTATTATTAATTATAATTTAGGAATAGTAAATAGGGGCCGCGAGCCAACGTTTGTTGTAGCAAATAGGTGTGAGGTTCTTGATGTCACGCTGGTTAGCATTGACCACATTGACATGATCGAAAATTGCATGGTTTCTAATGATTGTTCACTTTCTGATCATAGATATGTGGAATTTAGTCTGGTACTTAGATCTGTAGGTTCGGTCTCTATCTGATCCTCCCCGGGTTGATGATATAGGGGGGATCGATGCGGCAGTGGGTCTGCTTACAGACTCACTGCAGTTAGCGACTTCCTTGGCGTGCAAGCCAAGGACGTATAGGGGCAGGGATCGTCCACCGTGGTGGGATCCTGATATTGCGCAGGCAAGAAGAGACTGTCGTAGGTTGTTCAATATGGCTAAGCGCCATGGTAATTGGGCGGAGTACAAGTCTTCAATGAATAGATTCAGGAACTTGGTTAGATCGGCGAAAAGGAGTGCTTGGAGGAACTTCTGTAGCGGCGTGGAAGGATCCTCTGAGACAAACCGTTTACGTAAGATAATGGCCTCGAGCCCTGTTGTCCCGACCTATATCCGTAAATCGGACGGTTGCTGGACTACTACTAGTCAGGAAACACTCGAGGTGTTAATTGACACTCACTTTACTGGAAACTCCCAAGGGAGCTTGCGGGATCAGGTTTGTGAGTCGATGCCCGGTCCTCTGTCCGTCCCAATGGACTACGACAGCATTAAATGGGCTGTTGACAGCTTTGACCCGTACAAATCTCCGGGTATGGATGGTATAATTCCGGCGGACCTGCAGAAGAATTCGACTGTGATAATACCCTGGCTGATGGCTATATACAGGGGATGCGTTAGATTTTCGTATGTACCTGTGAGCTGGACCTTGTGTAGAGTTGTCTTCATCCCCAAGGGAGTGAAGACTTCTCACACTGAGGCGAAGGATTACAGACCGATTGCATCCTTTCTTCTTAAGACTCTTGAAAGAGTTATCGACATTCACTTAAGGATGACCATCCCAAAGTGTTTACTCTCGACCTCTCAGCATGCCTACACAAAGGGTAGGTCTGTTGAGACGGCTCTTCACTCACTAGTTGGAACTATTGAGAGATCACTCGAATTCAAGGAGTGTGCTCTGGTGGCCTTTCTCGACATTGAAGGGGCCTTTAATAATGTCAACCCGGATTCTATCGTTGCATCCATGAGGAGTCTGGGGGTTGATGACGGTATATGTAGATTTGTGGATAATCTACTCAGGAATAGGGTCATCTGTTCCACGATAGGTACGACCAGCGTTCAGAGACTGGTTAACAGGGGTACTCCCCAGGGAGGAGTACTATCCCCACTATTGTGGAACCTGACTATGAACACCATGTTGACGAAAATGGACGACATGAGGATTAAAACTGTGGCGTACGCAGACGATGTTGCAGTGGCCATCACGGGGAAACATTTGAACATAATGTCTCAGTGTATGGAGGCTGCATTAAGGGTACTTAGCACCTGGAGTGTATCATGCGGCTTGGGTGTTAATCCGTCTAAGACGGAACTGGTACTGTTCACGAGGAAGTATAGGACTGAGGTCATGAGACTTCCGAGGCTAAACGGGACTGAACTTAAGTTCTCTAACAGCGCCAAATATCTGGGCGTAATCCTGGACAGTAAACTGTCGTGGGGGCTGAACATCCAGACGAGGATGGAAAAGGCAATTGTTGCTATATATGCGTGCAGAGGTGCAATCGGCAAGAACTGGGGCATGGGCCCGAGGTGTGTCAATTGGATCTTTGAGGCTGTAGTAAAGCCGACTCTTTATTACGGTGTTGTCGTATGGTGGACTGCGCTGGATAAGGGCAGGTACCGTGCGATGGCTGAGAAGGTTCACAGACTGGTCGCATTGATGATCACAGGATCAATGCGCTCCACTCCCACCAAGGCGCTGTTTACTGTGCTAAACTGGCTGCCGGTGGATATCACGGCCAGACATATGGCTCTTTGTTCGGCGATACGGTTGAACGCGGCACACAGCTGGTCGAACCGTGACTATGGACACTCCAGTATAATGGGACACTCGATTGTCCCTGAAGGAGTGGACTACTGCACCCCGGAGCCTTTCTTTGGTGCGAGGTACGCGACACATATAGCGCACGAAAGTGCGCTGTCGGTTATGAGCACCTTCCATGAACCAGCCCTGGGGGTATACACTGATGGTTCAAGGAAGGGGGAAAGAGTTGGCGGAGGTTTCTACATAGAGGAACTGGGCGTTAAAGTTTCCTTTCGTCTGCCGGATGGATGTAGTGTCCTGCAGGCGGAAATCTCGGCTATAAAGCGGGCAGCCAATTGGCTAAAGTATTATCGCGTATCGGGAGATATACGTATATTTACTGACAGCAAGGCTGCCATTGCCTCTCTTGCGGGTGTCTATACGACATCTAGGTTGACTGTGGAATGTCGGATGTCTTTGAATGAGATTGCTGAACATTCGGAGTTAACGCTTATTTGGATACCAGGGCACTCAAATTGCCCGGGAAACCAGGTAGCAGATGAGCTGGCTAAGAAAGGTGGTCGTATGGATGAAACATTCATTGATCAATTCATTGGCCTTCCAATGGCTCACTGTAAGTTACTCATGCGGCGCGAGAACTATAGAATTGCGCAAGAGGGATGGACCCGTGAGTCCACCTGCTCCACATCCAGGGCACTTTGGCCTGGATATGATGAACGGAGAACCAAATCTCTACGCAGGTTTAATAGGAACCAAATCAGGACCATCGTGTCGGTCATAACTGGACACTGGCCTGTTGGGACTCATGCTAGAAGAATGGGTCTGGTATTCAATGACTACTGTAGAAGTTGTCATGATGAGGAGGAAGAGGAAACTGTGCTTCACTTTCTCTGTCAATGCCCTGGGCTACGGGGCATTAGGGAAAAATACCTGGGAGAACCGGTGTTTTCCTGTTTAGAGGATCTATCAAAAATAGAACTAAGATTGCTTCTTCTCTTCATTAGGAAGACGAATTGGCTCAACCTTGCAGTGACGCCATCTGAATAACTGCTCTTCGGGATGGGCATTGGCGCTGGGTATCACAAAGGGACCGCTAAAGGACCCAAGTGAGCTGTCTCTCGATGGCTGCCCATGGAACCTAACCTAACCTAAGTTAAAAATTTGTATGGCCTTTTTGTACATTGTCCACAATTACTTTGCTGTCTTCAGTCTTCAAGAAATTGTAAAACTCATTACAACTATTGCCATAGTTTGTCTTTATCTGCAAGTCACTTTTTAGGTTTTATATTAGAAGCCTGTTTCTCTCTTTTCTTCACTTTGAATGTGGAATGGAAGAAATAAAATTCTACATTTCGTCAATTTCGTAAACGCACTACCATGTAGAACCACTTTCCATTTTTCTTCTACTGTCTTCTTTTTTCGTACTGACTCGGTAAAAATCTCGTTAATAACTCATCGATAAGAACATCTATATTAATATTTGTATAGCAAACAATTTGACAATATGACAAACTATATACTGAACAAAATTAATATATAATAACAGTACAAAAACAGGACATTAATGAACAAATCAGTACATTTGCGTACTGATTTGCTTGTAATGCATAAATCAGTACTTAAAACAAAAAACAGTACATGTACTGATAAAAACAGTACGAATGGCAACCCTATTTGAAATTTTAGATTTTGTGTTAACATGTGTTAACATTTTCCGCCGCGTTGAGCGAATAGCGAAAAATGTAAGTGAACAAAATGATTAAAATTAATAGTAATGGATATGTAAATAAGCTATTTTTAAACATCAGAGCTACGCTGGCGTGGCGTAGGCTGTGGTGGTGTTGGAGCCAGGTTGAATAATGCTCTTTTGTAGCATTTAAGTCGCCATCCTATTAGGATCACGGTTATTAGAAATGACAGAAGTAGCGCCAAAACGCCGATGTAGGGATGATGAAGAACAAGGTACTTTATATCCCTTGGTAGATTTTTTATCTCTGCTAGTTGCTTTTCGATGTTCGTAAGTTCATCCAATTTGCTGTCTAGATTGATGTTTGGTGCTAGGAGCCGCTTAAATTCGGACGGTTTACCAATTGCCGCAATATTGCCGAAAATGGCATATGAATTATGAAGAGAAGTGACACTAGTTTCATGTCCATGGATAGTCAGTATATTTCCATTTATAATGCAGGTTGGGTTCATGGACAAGAGACCAGAATTTTTGATATGGAGGCGTATGATTTCAGAGTCGCAGACTGCATCTAGTACTAGGGGATATGTTGTTGAATAAAGCCAATGGATGATGGTGTTCAATGCGACAAAGGAGACCTTAGTCGGTATGTGGCAGAAACTGCATTGTGATGATGTTTTGTTGTTGAATACAGCGATTTCACAGGAAACGCTGCTTGAGCCTCGGGTGACGCTGACTTGTAACATAGAGCATAGGTATATATCGCTTCTTACTAAAATGCATTTATTGAATTGAAGTGCATTTAGTGTCAAGTATTCATCGCGGTGATGGTTCGCAGCCAGATATTCACAGTTGGTTGTTATAGCAATAGTGTTGTTGTTTAGCTTAGTGGATATAAGGATGACCTTGAAGAGTTCAAAATTTTCTTCATTGACTAAAGGCAGTTCAATAATGAACATAACACTTCCCTGGGCTACTGTGCCTTTGATAGTCATGATTTTGTATAATTCTAACAAATCAGTATCTTCAACTGGTAATGCGCGACCCTTGGGAAAATGTCCTATAATTTTAGAAATTTCCAGCTCTGTTTCAATTCTTTGTAAATCTGACGCAAGTGTATTTAATTAGATCGCCAAAGATATTAGATTCTGGACTTGTCGTAGGTTTGAGTACTCATTTTTGACTTTGTTTAAATCATGGTAGATGCTTTTCTTAAGATCTGAAAAGCGCACCTTAGTGTTGTTCTCGGCTTGCTTGAGAAAATTTATTGTCGAATCTATTACTGAAATTTGGTTTTTTAGTAACAGCTGCAGATACTCCTGGTTTCTTTTTACGTTGGCTATAATTTGAGCCTTTTGTTCTGCATAATCTGAGTCAAGAACTCCGAGCATTTTTTGATGTAGCCCCGTTGTAGCCTCAGGACTGAATGTTGCAGGACCGCCGGATTCTGATGATACCCCGTCTCTTGTAACAGGACCTTGGGATTGCTGAATGAGATGCTGTCTCTTGTAACAGCAACTTCGGGCTGATGATGAGATCCTGTCTCTTATAACCGGACCGTCGGAGTTGATGAGATCCTATCTCTTGTAATAGGACCTTTGGGCTGTGTGTTCTGATGAGATCCTGTCTCTTATAACAGGACCGTCGGGGTCACCAAATGTTGATTCGCAATATATTAAAGCGATTTTAATACAAAAAGTTTCCTTTGGAGTTCAGATTTTTGTTTTTAAATAGCTTTGAGTTAGCCCAGGTAGAAACACCATGTGCTAGTTAGTATTCACAATGAGCCTGGGTAGAAGCACCAAGTCTAGTCAATCAATCATCACAGTTATTCTTTGTTTGTCTAAAGTTCTTTATTTTTAATTGCCTTTTATACAATTTCTTAAGTCTAAATTAAAAACAACAATAATATTTAAATATGCGATTGCAATTATAATAAATGCTTTATTTGCATTTATTATAATATAACACCTTTTTCAGGTTGATTGACAGAATTTAGTAAACATTTCTAAAGGTAACTGACTTACAGTAAACATTTTTAAGGTAAATGACTGAATTCTGTCATGTAAGGATTTCTGTGTTTTTAATAAGTTAAGCTTAATAAGTAGGTCATGGTGCAGCGCTCATTATTAGAGAATTCATATTTCATGTGAACGGAATGTTTGATAAGATGCACGGTGGCGTCTGCTACAGAATTAGCATTTTTAGTTTTTAGTATTTTTGTTGCGCTTGCAGCGCTCAGTTTGCAAATCCTTTAATTTTTCAAAGAATTCGACATAGCTAAACTTCCGTACCTTAACTGTTCCCGCCTTTAAGCATCGGACTTCCTCGCCTGATTGTAATTATGAAGGATATTGTTTACTTTTATTTTGCGTTGCCTTTTTCTCGAAAAAGTATGCAATACAAATTATTAGCATTAAAAGAAAAAGAAAGGCTGAGGCGTACCAGGTTTCTCTTACTTTCAGATGTAGGTGAGAAATATTTTTTTTTTTTTTTTTTTCGTTATTTATTTATTGAATCTTCATATATTTAATATGAACTAACAATAATTTATCAAATGTTAACCTAATACTTTATTTATGTCCTGCCAGTGCCAGACAAAAATTTTCTTCATCACGGGTTCTGTTCACTTATATAGGTGTTTATCTCTCATCTAGTTGGGTAAGTGCTGCAGTGTCTCTTCTCCTTAAGCGAGTGTGGCCGCCATGATTTAAAATATTTCGAGCTAAAGGATTTGGGTGTTGTTCAAGTCTTTTTAAATATTTTACTGCATATTTTGTAATCATAGTTTTTACTAATGGCACGTTGAGATCCTTATGAATGTTTGAGTTTTTAACATACCAGGGGGCGGCTGTGATTATACGAAGAAGTTTATTTTGGCGCCTTTGAATTTTTTCGATATTAGAGGCCGAGGCAGTGCCCCATAGTTGAATACCGTAGCACCAGATAGGCTTTAAGATAGAGTTGTAAAGTAGAAGCTTGCAATCGAGTCTAAGAACAGAATTTCTTCCAATAAGCCAATGAATTTGGATGGCTTTTAGTTTCATTTGAGTTAATTTTGCCTCTATATGGCATTTCCACGTTAATCGCCGATCCAGATGTATACCGAGATATTTTACATGCGAATGTTGAGGAATAATTTGATTATTGATTGTAATAGGGGGGCAAGATTCCCGGCGCAGGGTGAATGTTATATGTACGCATTTTTGCTCATTGACCATTATCCTCCATTGTCTTAGCCATATTTCTAGTTGAAATATATGATGCTGTAGGTAACGAGATGCTTCATAACGGTTTTCGTGGACGCTTAGAAAAGCTGTGTCGTCTGCAAATGTTGAAGTTTGGGTGTAGTTGTTTGTTGGCATGTCCGAAGTATAAATTAAGTATAATAGAGGGCCCAGGATGCTGCCCTGTGGGACTCCAGCGCCAATCGGCTGAGGTGAACTTAAGAAATTTCCTTCTTTAATAATAAATTGACGACCGACTAAGTAGCTTTCTAACAGTTTGTGTGTGTTTGCTGGTAAATTTTGCTTCAATTTGTGTAATAAGCCTTCATGCCAGACTTTGTCAAAAGCTTGCGAAACATCGATGAAGAGTGCTGAACAATATTTTTTTTCTTCAAATGTTTTTCTTATGACATTTACTATTCGATGAGTTTGTTCAATTGTGCTGTGTTTTCTTCTAAATCCGAATTGATGGTTTGGAATACATCTATTTTCACTTAAAATCGGTGTTAATTTTGAAACTAATAATTTCTCAAATAGCTTTGACATATTTGATAATAAGCTAAAAGGCCTATAAGACTCAACTTTCGTATGATCTTTACCTGGCTTTGGTATCATGGTAACTAAGGAAACCTTCCATTTTTGAGGAAAGTATTCAAGGCGTAAAATAGCATTAAAAATAAAAAGAATAATTTTCTTTGCTACGCGAGGTAGCTCTAATAGCATTTTATTGCTGATCTTATCAATGCCAGGTGCCTTCTTAATGTTTAAGTCACATATAACCTTTTCGATTTCTCTCATCTCAAATCTTAGGGGAATAGCTGCTCTAGCAGCAACAGGTGGTAAATCGACCGCAATATTGTGAGATATATTAGGTGTAAATACGTTTTTCAAGTGACTTACAAACAGATTTCTTTTTTCAACATCATTTCTTGCCCAACTTCCATTCAAGTTTCTTAATGGTGGTTTAGAGACAACTGGCCTTTTGAGGTTTCTAGCTGCACGCCATAATGAGTAGTCCGATTGTGGAGTTGCATCAAGTTCCTTAAGATATTTTTCCAGAGAAGCCGTTTTCTGAGTCTGCAATAACTTTCTTAATCTTTTTGTACACTCTTTTAGCAAGTTCTTAAGTTGAGGAGATCTGTGCAATTGCCACTCTCTTCGTGCCCTCCTTTTTTCAGACAAGAGACGCTCGACATCTGTGGAATATATTTTAATAGTTTTTGTTTTTTGGGGGCAATATTGGAATGTTGAACAGCTAGTTTCAGAAAACTATCAAAATTATCAATAGAGCGATCTACATACTCCGGTGTACTGAGCGGAATATTTTCTGTGCAATGGGCACTGAGATATTTTTTATATGTTAACCAATTTATTTGTGTGGCTGACGTCGCTAGGTAACCAGTCGGAGATACAAATCTATTGGGGTTCATTATAGTAACAATTGTAGGTGTGTGGTCGGAAGATAATTCTAGGGAAGCTTCAACGTGAATCGTTTCTGTGGGGATGTTTTTAACCACGCCAAAATCGATGACATCTGGAATTTTTGGCGGGTCAGCAGGCCAATATGTTGGTTGGCCGCTCGCGACAACATTTAAATTCATTTTAGAGATTGTATTAAACAAAACACGACCCTTTGGTGTTATTAGTCGTGACCCCCAGAAGGTATGTTTAGCGTTATAGTCGCCAGCGGCCAGGAAACAGGGTCCTAGTGATTTATAATATTCACAATATTGGCTTTCTGATATTGAAAATCTAGGTGGAGAGTATAAAGATGAGATTACAATGCTACGATTCAGCTCTTCAACACAAATATTCGTTGCTTGGAGATAATCCTCACGATGATCACACATTAGGTAGTGTTTGACTCGATTTTTTATCAAAATGGCAGAACCACCACAAGCTCTATCTCGAGGGTCCTTGGTATCATATAGTATATAACCATTGATGTTAAACGTATTTCTTGAGGTCAAATGAGTTTCAGAAACCATCATGACATCAATTTGTTTATTTTTAAGAAAGTATTCTAATTCATTTTTATGTTGGCGGATGCCGTTCGCGTTCCAAAAACAGATTTTTAAACAGTTCATGGCTTGTTAAGTACAGATTGCAATAACATCGATTGCATTCTAAGAATTTCCTGCATCATATTACCCATTGTGTTCGTAAAATTAGTTACTGTTTGCACTAATGTTTCCATGGTTTTTTCTAGACGACTTAAATTTGAAACTGGAGTTTCATCATTACTTGGCGCAGCACCTTGCGTTGGCGCATGGTTTGATTTTACGACGTTAGCATAAGAGGTTCTGTTATTACTAGGCTGCGGGGCCTGAATGTCACCAGTGCTTACTTGATTTGTTACCTGCATTTGAGGGGGATTAGTTTTCGGTCCAACTGACTGCTTGACGATGGTATATACAGGGCATCCTCTATAATTGGCAGTGTGATTACCGCCACAGTTGCTACATTTTTTTACGTTGGGGTCGGTTTTAGACTTATCGCAAAGATCTGTACCATGTAATTCACCACATACTACGCAAACAGGGGGTAAATAGCAATATGCCTTAGTATGACCATATTCTTGACAGTTTAAACACTGAACGGGACCATTTCTTTTGTGTGGCTCTTCTATAGTTACTCTTCTATAGAGAATATATTTCAAATTGTAAATAGGGTGCGTTTCATTTTTTTAAGCTTTACGTCGCCGGGTTCAAACTCCACTCGAAAAAGTGGTTGGGGGTTTTTTTCTCTATTTTTTATATTTACTACATGTTTTATTTTGAAGCCTTTTTCTTCGAGGAATGTTTTTACCTCTTCTGGGTCCACACATGAGTCAATTCCCTTAATCACTACCTGGAGACCTTTACTGCTTTTCAGTTGGTATGTATAAAAGTTTTTTTTAAGTACTTTAAATTTGTTTATAATTTTGCGAAAATCATTCTCATTATTGACTTGTATTTTTGTCTCGTTTATACTACCACGCTTGATAGCAGCTACGTAAAACGAATTTTCACCTATCACCGATATCAAACTCTTTATGAGCTCATTTGAGTTTTGCTCCCTAAGATATATCGGGGGAGGCTTGGCCGATTTTATGACGTTTGGTGCTTCAGAGGATTCATCCTCCAGAATTGCAAATCGATTTTGAGAATTTATTTTATCAAAAGATGGTACTTTTGAGGCCGAAGCAACTGCTGCAGAGGTAGGGCTGCGACCCCGTTTAAGCACTGTTATGTACCTGTCCATACCAACTTGTACTTGAGGCTTTTGACCACTTTTTACTTGTGGAGCTGAGTTTTCCATCATGCCTGATTTGAGGGTAATATTTTCATCACTTATTAAAATCGTTTTTGCCGCTGAGGCACCGCTTGCAGGTTTTATATTTTTTATTGTATTAATATCAACCGTATTATTAGACACCGAAGGTGATACTGAGTTTTCTATTATGCCTGATTGGGGGTTAATATTTACATCACTTATTAAAATTGTTTTTGCTGTTGAGGCAACGCTAGCAGGTTTTGTATTTGTTATTGTATCAACCGTGTTATTAAATACAGACGGCGAGAGGGATCGCGTACGAGTAATAGGTTTAGCCGTTAGGTATTTGCTATCATCGATTCTTTTTTTTATTTCTGTATTTTTTTCGCTAACACTCACTGTGATATATGCATTTCTACTGTTTGCACTCATAAGAGTTTTTTTTTTCTTTTACTGTTTACAGTTGTGCTCTTCTTATTTGTTATTGTTTATCAACACCGAGAATGAAAAAATGAGTGTTTATGTATGTAAGTACATACATGTAATTTTTTTTTTCTTTTTTTTGTATTTACTTTTTTTATACTTTATTTGTTCAAAAAAAAATAAACCGTATGCCGAGTTTAGAAAACACGTCTATCTTCAACGACCGCGACAGACAGAATGAGGTGAGAAATATGGTCAAAATTTTTAATATTTAAATCGTGAAGGTACTGGAGTGATAATGAAGTGGTATGGCCCGTTAAGTTTACTGTATGGGCTATTGGGGTTTCAGGACTTTTAAAAGCGATTTTTCGTAAATTTTTAGACTCTGTTGAGTTAACAGTAAAAGTACTGTCAAAAGTTATAAGATATGTACCGTTTTGAAGTTGTTTTGTTAAATTTTCTGAGACAACCTTGGAGGGCTGATTGTTTATGATCACAGTCCTATCGTCAATTTCCATTAAGGGTGGCATACCGTGTGCGGAATTTGTGACACAAGCGGCTGCGTTATTGTTCAATAAATTTTTGAGGCACGAATTGTTCTTGCGACTCAACACTTCACAAAATGAAGTTATAGATCTCTTTTTACAATTTTTCAACATAATGTATTTGTTGCCACATTTTGAACAACAGGAAATATTAGTTTTTTTATTACAAAATTCTATAATTTTAGGGAATTTTATTAAAAATGTGATAACGTTCTCATTCTGCAGAATTTATAATTTTGAATTTACAATTATTTCGCTTATACTAATACTGGTAACTACTTCGGATTTTAAAATGAAATCTATTTCGGAGCTGTCTAACAAAGTGGGATTAATCATTTGCATCTTTCCCAAAGTTATGGACAGAGCTATATTATCTATTTCCCTAAGCACTTCTCTATTCCTTTCGCTTAGCAGACTATATAGGTATCCTGAATCTATTTCCGAGGTTTTTACTTCTTTTAAAAGCGTGTTGACAGTGTGAGGTATGTTATTTATTCTATATTATATTTCATTGTTTATAATTAATTGTGCATTACTTGCTGTAATCAATTCATTTTGCTTGTCAAACACTTCAGTGATATCATCGTGATCCGGCGTGCCAGCTACGTATTTCAGGGCAGTCCCAATAATATCAATGCTACGCGCGTGTCTGTGGTGTATGCGTAAGGATTCTATTGCTTTTTGTATTTGGTCAACATCTGATTCTAGTAATTTCCGCATGTGCGATTTTGGTAATAGGTTTGTTAGGTTTCTAGTCTCTTCTGCCATGGTTGTAAAATTTGATATTGGGATATAGCGTGAGGCAGAGTAATCCAGGATGAAACTAAATCCAATGATGCCGTCAAAAATAGATGAATTTGGAAGGATAAAAAAGGTTTCTGTTTTATTAAAGACGTTTACTATTGTTTTTTCGCTTATTATGTTGGCTCCATGAATAGATTTTACAATGAAAGGATTTTCCAATGTTTCTATGTTTTTCAGTCCGGGTTGGTTTTTAATAAAACTTTTCGAGGCGCCAGTGTCAATCAGGAGTTTTATAGCCTATTTCTGATGTACGAAAGAATTCTTTCTTTCGAACAACTAAGTTTAAAACAAAAACAAATTCTAAAAACTTTGTTTTTGTTTTAAATGTATTTGTAAGAAAGAAAGAATTCTTTCGCACATCGGAAATAGGCAGTTATATTTTTACGACCTATCATTCCTTTGATATAGGGAAGTGCTGATCCACCCCTAAAAAATTAATTTCATCTTCAAAGACTGGATCAGTATGCGACTGATTTGCTGACAAATCCTGATAAGGTTGAACGCCTGGGTCTCCTTCATTTTGTGCGATTTCATGTCCAGGATGGTTGATTCCTTGGATTTATCTAGGGATTTGTTTATCGAAGATTATGTCCCTTTTTTGTGCTTGAAACCCTTGAAAATTGTTAGTTTGCATTGTGGATTGTGTTTTGTGCTGAGTTTTGCCCGAAGCTGCGAAAATTTGGATGTAATTGGATATTAGAATTTGCAGTATTATGACGTTGCTGCCGATGCCGATTTTGATTCGGCACATTTTGTTGCCGAAAGTAGCCTGGAGTGGCTTGATGGTGGACCGGTTGCTAACTGAAAAGGCTTTGCCTAACATTTTGTTGGCTTTGCCTTGGGGGTAGTGGGGCCAGAGGCTTTTGTAGAGCCCTATTTAGTCCATGATTATAAATAGCTGCGAAGTGGAATCGTTTTTGATTAGTTTCTAGCTCTTGGGCTAGAGCCAACGCAGTCGGTAAATCAGAGGGCTTACAAGAGAATAGTGTATCTCATAAAGGCTTCTTGAGGCCAGAGACAAAAACTCGCAGTGCGTCGTCTCTGTATTTTTGATTAAGTGACTTAATTAAAGCATCATCGCCTTCATTGGACATTATAACTTTATTGACAATAGCGATTAGTTTCCGTTCTACTTCATCGTAGAACTGAACAGTTGTTTTTGACCTTGCCTGAGTGTAGAGAAATCTTGTTCTAATGTTAATATGGACTTCTTGTCCATATAAGTGAAATCTAGTCTAGCTTTAATGGCATTAAAATTAAGAACCGTATTGTAGGCGCTTAGTGCAGCGTCCACGCTCCCTACGACTTTATTTCTCAGGATCCCTACCGCTTGGTAATATTTAGAACTTCCCTGATAAGCTTCGAATAGCTTGTGCGTTGTGATGGCGGCTTGGCGCCAATAAACATATCTTTGGGGTTCACCCCTGAACTCAGGGACCGAGTTGACTATATCTAAAGTTTCGTCACACTGCACAACTGGTATGATCTCTATTCCCTTATATTCTTCGACCACGGACGGTGGTTGTAAGCTACGAACTCTTGCAGTCAAATCATTGAAAGTGGCTCGAAATTCTTCCCTAGTTCTTTGAAAGGCCTGTTCAATGGCAGTATCTAAAAGCGTTCTTAAATTTGCTGGGTCCATGCTATTTCTATTTCCTACTTCCCCGTCAGAAATTACCAAGGTCCTTATCCTAGCTGTTCGTTTCAGAACTTCTTCTTGACTGTCCATAAAATTTTGGGAAATTAGCAAAGATCGCAACAAAAATTTCCCAGATTATAAAATTTATTATATTTTAGCCCAATCCCGACACTAAAAATAATTATTATAACACATTAGTTTTTTTATTAAAGAATGTTTTTTTTTTTTTTGTTTATTTTATTTATTAAAGATTGTTTTGGTTTTTTATAATTACAAATTTTAATTGTTCTTATGTTTAACTTAAGTTTTGCAATTATTCTATATAATATTGCAGAATATAAATTTTACAAATATTGTTTTTAAAAGTTTATAAATGCAGCCAGCACGAAACAAATTGAAAATTTATTGAACTAATAAAATTTCATTTTAGAAAAAAAATCACATCTATCGTGAATAATTTTTCCCTCGTAATTTGTTCCCTTTTCACGTATTTGCGATCATGAAAAACTCCCATGAAAAAAATTAATTCATAGGAGAATAATAACGTGAAAAAATGTTGTGGGAAAAAATCCCCTTATCGTGAACAATTTTTCCCCTCGTAATTTGTTCACTTTTCCCTTTGAATTTCTCACTTTATTTTTGCTGGGGAACAAAACATTTATGTAAGTAATTCTTCTCATAATTCGAATATTGAAGTTTACAAAATTTTAAGTTCAATTTCCGTTAAAAGAAGCACAAACTTATATGTATGTATATTGTTTAACAAAATTCTAAACACAGGTCGATTGCCTGAGGAGTTATGAAGCTTTTTAAAGACGTGGTGGCAGAATTTTAGAAATTTTTTTACTACATAAAAGCGCAATAAGCTAATGTTGCAATCACTCCATTACAATATATTTTATTTTGTTTTTTTTTTAACTTTTCTTTAAAATATACGTGTATATTTTTGAACAAAAATTTTTTTTAATATTTCTTCTTTTTTACATTCACTGATAGCGCGAAAAATTGTTCACGTGAGCTTCACGATAACATTTTTCCCTTCGAGGGGAATAAAAATTTCATGGAAACAAAAACTCCACTTGTTTTTTTTACGATAGGGGTGATTGTTGCCACATTCTATAAGATTTTATGCATCTATGTTTAGTGGTGGAAATAGTTTTATACACCATTACATTTGACAAAAATCTTACTAATACAGACATGAGTTAGGTACCACTGACATTTGAGTTATGTACCTGTCAAAGAGTCGACATACTAATAGTATACAACTAGTAGTAGGCCGAAACTAAACTAAAGTTTTTTTTTATATATATTTATTTATTTATTTCAATATACGTTATAAAGTTCACGTAGAAGAGTTTGTCTCGCGCCTAAAATTGGCTTAATTACAGCTATAGAAATTATAACATTACAAATTAGCAATTTATAATAATACAATTAAAGAAACTGTATATTTAAAGTTAAAAAGAAGAAAATTAAAATAGAAAAACTATTATTAAGTAGATAACTTTATAAACTTTTATTAAAAACTGATAATCGATTGCAGTTTTTAATGTTTTCCGGCAAATAATTAAACTTTAAGCTACCAGCATATTCTATTCTTTGTTTAGTTTTTTCAAGTCTGCATCTAGCTATCCAGAGACTTCCACCACTTCTTGTGTTAAAACTATTTTGTCTGATATTAAACTTAATTGCTCGATATCCAATGTTATTTAAAGATTTGTAAACGTAATAAAAAAGTTGTTTAACATATAGACCATATATTGGCAAAATGGTTCTAGCAAAATCTTTATATAATGATAATGTATTGTGTCTAATATTTAAATTAAAAACACATTTCAGTGTTTTATTTTGAGATGCTTGTAACGATTTTAACTCACAAGTCTTTTTATAACCGTAAATAATTGCAAGATACTCAAGTCTACTGTGTATGATTGATTATCTTTTAGCTTAAATAATATACCACAAGCAGAAGCTATATTTGCTTTTAAGTATTTAATATGATCAACCCATGACAGATTGCTTTTCAACATTACTCCCAAATATTTAATTTCTAGTTCTTCATTTATAGCTTTACCATCAACGAAAATAGAAAAATTGTTGTTTAAAGCTAGGGAATAAGGCCGAAAACGTATTAACTTGGTTTTGTTTGGATTTAAAATCAATCTCTTTAATCTCGCGAACTCAAATAATAGTGCCGAGTCTCTTTCCATTTGAATTTTGAATACTAAGTCCGGCTATATGGATAAAAGAGAGATATGTCATCAGCAAAAATTCAATTTTTCCATTTAGCCCAATATTATTAATATCATTAAAGTAGATCATAAACAACAAGGGTCCTAAAACCCTTCATTGTGGTACTCCACAATTTACAGGAATTATGCCACTGTTTTCTCCCTCAATTTCAACATACTGTGATCTGTCTATTAAGAACCTTTCAATTAGTTTAAGTTTAGAACCAGTAATATATTAGTACGATAACTTTTCCAACAAGATTTTGTGATCCACTAAATCAAAAGCTTTACTAAAATCATAGAATACTCCTGCAACTCCATTAAATCCATTATCCAGCCTTTTACATATTGTATTTACCACATCAACAAGAGCTTCATCTGTTCCGCTTCCTTTTACAAACCCATACTGATTTTTGCATAACAAAGATTCACGTTCTAAATATGCACGAATGAATTATTTTTTTAAATATTTTATCAATTGTCGAAAGAAGCGCTATTGGCCTATACTCTTCAACAGTGTTTGCATGAACCTCGTTCGGGATAGGCACAACTTTGTGTACCTTTAAAACATCCGGATATATACATGTATTTATCATACTATTAAAGATATGGGATATAAATGGTGAAACTGCTTGATAACAATATTTTAATAGTTTCGATGAAATATAGACCTGACCGCTACTGTACGTCGGTTTTAAGCCTAATATTATATTTTCAACACCGTGTGTTGAAACTTTATTTAACGTTAAGCAGATTGAATGGCGGCTTAACGTTCTTAAGTTATTACAGTTATCATTTGAGTATTTAACAATTTCATTTTTTAAATCATCTACAATTTTTTAAAGTAATTATTAAAAGTATTTGGCTTTAACTTTGTTATTTTCAACACCACAAATTTTTGTTTATCCAAGGAGCTATATCTGCCTTTTTACTTTTGTGGTGACTTGGTGAAGTGGAACTTCTAAAAATAGCCTCATTTAAAACTTTTATAACATTGGATGTCAATTCAGACGGGTTATTAGAGTTAGATAATAATGGTAGATTTAGGTCTAAATAAATTTTAACATTTTCAAGGTCACAAACAACTTTACTAGTTTCATAATAGTTATTATATTCCGTATTATCAGGCCTGTTCTGAAAATCACTTTTATTAAAATCACGTGTTTTCAAATCACATGTGCCTTTTAAAATCACGTTTGATATTTTTGGGTTCCGTTTTTGTATGCTTTGGTGTGATTTTCAATTGCCGGAAGCATACCGAGAAACATAAATATGAAATGTTTTTCAGAACACCACACAATCACACGCGTGATTTTAAAAGGACGTGATTTGAAATCACTTGATTTTCAGAACATGCCCGAATATTTTAATTTGCAGGAAATAATGTTATGATCCGATAAACTACACTTCACTGAGTCAATAGCAATGTTTTCAGCAATATTACTAAAACATGATCAATGCATGAAGTACTTTGCGGTCTAGTCATTTACTTATGACAACCTTTCAAATTGTAGAAATTAAAAAAATTTGTGAAATCATTTTGTTGTTTAATTTTTTTTTTTTTTTTTTTTTTTTCGTTATTTATTTATTGAATCTTCATATATTTAATATGAACTAACAATAATTTATCAAATCTTATCCTAATACTTTATTTATGTCCTGCCAGTGCCAGACAAAAATTTTCCTCATCACGGGTTCTGTTCACTTATATAGGTGTTTATCTCTCATCTAGTTGGGTAAGTGCTGCAGTGTCTCTTCTCCTTAAGCGAGTGTGGCCGCCATGATTTAAAATATTTCGAGCTAAAGGATTTGGGTGTTGTTCAAGTCTTTTTAAATAGTTTACTGCATATTTTGTAATCATAGTTTTTACTAATGGCACGTTGAGATCCTTATGAATGTTTGAGTTTTTAACATACCAGGGGGCGGCTGTGATTATACGAAGAAGTTTATTTTGGCGCCTTTGAATTTTTTCGATATTAGAGGCCGAGGCAGTGCCCCATAGTTGAATACCGTAGCACCAGATAGGCTTTAAGATAGAGTTGTAAAGTAGAAGCTTGCAATCGAGTCTAAGAACAGAATTTCTTCCAATAAGCCAATGAATTTGGATGGCTTTTAGTTTCATTTGAGTTAATTTTGCCTCTATATGGCATTTCCACGTTAATCGCCGGTCCAGATGTATACCGAGATATTTTACATGCGAATGTTGAGGAATAATTTGATTATTGATTGTAATAGGGGGGCAAGATTCCCGGCGCAGGGTGAATGTTATATGTACGCATTTTTGCTCATTGACCATTATCCTCCATTGTCTTAGCCATATTTCTAGTTGAAATATATGATGCTGTAGGTAACGAGATGCTTCATAACGGTTTTCGTGGACGCTTAGAAAAGCTGTGTCGTCTGCAAATGTTGAAGTTTGGGTGTAGTTGTTTGTTGGCATGTCCGAAGTATAAATTAAGTATAATAGAGGGCCCAGGATGCTGCCCTGTGGGACTCCAGCGCCAATCGGCTGAAGTGAACTTAAGAAATTTCCTTCTTTAATAATAAATTGACGACCGACTAAGTAGCTTTCTAACAGTTTGTGTGTGTTTGCTGGTAAATTTTGCTTCAATTTGTGTAATAAGCCTTCATGCCAGACTTTGTCAAAAGCTTGCGAAACATCGATGAAGAGTGCTGAGCAATATTTTTTTTCTTCAAATGTTTTTCTTATGACATTTACTATTCGATGAGTTTGTTCAATTGTGCTGTGTTTTCTTCTAAATCCGAATTGATGGTTTGGAATACATCTATTTTCACTTAAAATCGGTGTTAATTTTGAAACTAATAATTTCTCAAATAGCTTTGACATATTTGATAATAAGCTAATAGGCCTATAAGACTCAACTTTCGTATGATCTTTACCTGGCTTTGGTATCATGGTAACTAAGGAAACCTTCCATTTTTGAGGAAAGTATTCAAGGCGTAAAATAGCATTAAAAATAAAAAGAATAATTTTCTTTGCTACGCGAGGTAGCTCTAATAGCATTTTATTGCTGATCTTATCAATGCCAGGTGCCTTCTTAGTGTTTAAGTCACATATAACCTTTTCGATTTCTCTCATCTCAAATCTTAGGGGAATAGCTGCTCTAGCAGCAACAGGTGGTAAATCGACCGCAATATTGTGAGATATATTAGGTGTAAATACGTTTTTCAAGTGACTTACAAACAGATTTCTTTTTTCAACATCATTTCTTGCCCAACTTCCATTCAAGTTTCTTAATGGTGGTTTAGAGACAACTGGACTTTTGAGGTTTCTAGCTGCACGCCATAATGAGTAGTCCGATTGTGGAGTTGCATCAAGTTCCTTAAGATATTTTTCCAGAGAAGCCGTTTTCTGAGTCTGCAATAACTTTCTTAATCTTTTTGTACACTCTTTTAGCAAGTTCTTAAGTTGAGGAGATCTGTGCAATTGCCACTCTCTTCGTGCCCTCCTTTTTTCAGACAAGAGACGCTCGACATCTGTGGAATATATTTTAATAGTTTTTGTTTTTTTGGGGGCAATATTGGAATGTTGAACAGCTAGTTTCAGAAAAGTGTCAAAATTATCAATAGAGCGATCTACATACTCCGGTGTACTGAGCGGAATATTTTCTGTGCAATGGGCACTGAGATATTTTTTATATGTTAACCAATTTATTTGTGTGGCTGACGTCGCTAGGTAACCAGTCGGAGATACAATTCTATTGGGGTTCATTATAGTAACAATTGTAGGTGTGTGGTCGGAAGATAATTCTAGGGAAGCTTCAACGTGAATCGTTTCTGTGGGGATGTTTTTAACCACGCCAAAATCGATGACATCTGGAATTTTTTGCGGGTCAGCAGGCCAATATGTTGGTTGGCCGCTCGCGACAACATTTAAATTCATTTTAGAGATTGTATTAAACAAAACACGACCCTTTGGTGTTATTAGTCGTGACCCCCAGAAGGTATGTTTAGCGTTATAATCGCCAGCGGCCAGGAAACAGGGTCCTAGTGATTTATAATATTCACAATATTGGCTTTCTGATATTGAAAATCTAGGTGGAGAGTATAAAGATGAGATTACAATGCTACGATTCAGCTCTTCAACACAAATGTTCGTTGCTTGGAGATAATCCTCACGATGATCACACATTAGGTAGTGTTTGACTCGATTTTTTATCAAAATGGCAGAACCACCACAAGCTCTATCTCGAGGGTCCTTGGTATCATATAGTATATAACCATTGATGTTAAACGTATTTCTTGAGGTCAAATGAGTTTCAGAAACCATCATGACATCAATTTGTTTATTTTTAAGAAAGTATTCTAATTCATTTTTATGTTGGCGGATGCCGTTCGCGTTCCAAAAACAGATTTTTAAACAGTTCATGGCTTGTTAAGTACAGATTGCAATAACATCGATTGCATTCTAAGAATTTCCTGCATCATATTACCCATTGTGTTCGTAAAATTAGTTACTGTTTGCACTAATGTTTCCATGGTTTTTTCTAGACGACTTAAATTTGAAACTGGAGTTTCATCATTACTTGGCGCAGCACCTTGCGTTGGCGCATGGTTTGATTTTACGACGTTAGCATAAGAGGTTCTGTTATTACTAGGCTGCGGGGCCTGAATGTCACCAGTGCTTACTTGATTTGTTACCTGCATTTGAGGGGGATTAGTTTTCGGTCCAACTGACTGCTTGACGATGGTATATACAGGGCATCCTCTATAATTGGCAGTGTGATTACCGCCACAGTTGCTACATTTTTTTACGTTGGGGTCGGTTTTAGACTTATCGCAAAGATCTGTACCATGTAATTCACCACATACTACGCAAACAGGGGGTAAATAGCAATATGCCTTAGTATGACCATATTCTTGACAGTTTAAACACTGAACGGGACCATTTCTTTTGTGTGGCTCTTCTATAGTTACTCTTCTATAGAGAATATATTTCAAATTGTAAATAGGGTGCGTTTCATTTTTTTAAGCTTTACGTCGCCGGGTTCAAACTCCACTCGAAAAAGTGGTTGGGGGTTTTTTTCTCTATTTTTTATATTTACTACATGTTTTATTTTGAAGCCTTTTTCTTCGAGGAATGTTTTTACCTCTTCTGGGTCCACACATGAGTCAATTCCCTTAATCACTACCTGGAGACCTTTACTGCTTTTCAGTTGGTATGTATAAAAGTTTTTTTAAGTACTTCAAATTTGTTTATAATTTTGCGAAAATCATTCTCATTATTGACTTGTATTTTTGTCTCGTTTATACTACCACGCTTGATAGCAGCTACGTAAAACGAATTTTCACCTATCACCGATATCAAACTCTTTATGAGCTCATTTGAGTTTTGCTCCCTAAGATATATCGGGGGAGGCTTGGACGATTTTATGACGTTTGGTGCTTCAGAGGATTCATCCTCCAGAATTGCAAATCGATTTTGAGAATTTATTTTATCAAAAGATGGTACTTTTGAGGCCGAAGCAACTGCTGCAGAGGTAGGGCTGCGACCCCGTTTAAGCACTGTTATGTACCTGTCCATACCAACTTGTACTTGAGGCTTTTGACCACTTTTTACTTGTGGAGCTGAGTTTTCCATCATGCCTGATTTGAGGGTAATATTTTCATCACTTATTAAAATCGTTTTTGCCGCTGAGGCACCGCTTACAGGTTTTATATTTTTTATTGTATTAATATCAACCGTATTATTAGACACCGAAGGTGATACTGAGTTTTCTATTATGCCTGATTGGGGGTTAATATTTACATCACTTATTAAAATTGTTTTTGCTGTTGAGGCAACGCTAGCAGGTTTTGTATTTGTTATTGTATCAACCGTGTTAT
This sequence comes from Pollenia amentaria, assembly GCA_943735925.1. Lineage (NCBI taxonomy): Eukaryota > Metazoa > Arthropoda > Insecta > Diptera > Polleniidae > Pollenia > Pollenia amentaria. Next base: position 87,239,088 of record OX031010.1, on the reverse strand, counting down.
TAAATACAGACGGCGAGAGGGATCGCGTACGAGTAATAGGTTTAGCCGTTAGGTATTTGCTATCATCGATTCTTTTTTTTATTTCTGTATTTGTTTCGCTAACACTCACTGTGATATATGCATTTCTACTGTTTGCACTCATAAGAGTTTTTTTTTTCTTTTACTGTTTACAGTTGTGCTCTTCTTATTTGTTATTGTTTATCAACACCGAGAATGAAAAAATGTGTGTTTATGTATGTATGTACATACATGTAATTTTTTTTTCTTTTTCTTGTATTTACTTTTTTTATACTTTATTTGTTCAAAAAAAAATAAACCGTATGCCGAGCTTAGAAAACACGTCTATCTTCAACGACCGCGACAGTTGTTTAATTGAAATTAAATCAATATTCGAGTCTCCTACTACGACTGATGGATTTCTTGCAAATTTATCTAATTTATTTTCCAGAATTTCAAAAAAAGTCTTCATTTTTACATTTCTGAGATTGATAAAAACTCAGAAATTCCAACGGTTGGTTGTAAACGGTGTATTGTAAATGTTCACCTAAAAATAACGAAGTTCCACCATATCCATCATTTCAACTACAGTGAACACAATTATAGTGTGGAATTACATACATCTGAGAAGAATTTTTGTCGAACCAAGTCTCCTGAATAGCAATTATATCTGGTAATCTCGAAAAGTTTGAAAGAAGGGGCTTAAATTTATTAAATTTATAAAGTGGAGAAATGCTTCTTAAATTTACAGATAAAATATTTATGTATTTATAATTTATAGTTTTTAAATAATTTTCAAAAGAGTTTAAACTTTTAAAATAATTGTTTTTATCTATCATAAATAAGAGATAAAAAAATTAAAAACAAATCAAAAAAAAACTAAAAATTTAAAGCAACAAAAATTATTTATGTAATGGAGACATGAAATCAACTTGTCCCTTATCATCACTACATAATAATTGCGTTAAAGCAACATTATTTAGAGATTTTCGCATTATTGGATTCATTGTACTCGCTTCCAGCAAAATGTTGTCTACATCCTCTTCATTTCTAATTAAACGGGGACGAGAAATAGCACTTTGCCTGGCAAAAATACGGCCATGATTTGGGTAAACTGTGGCATAAACAACTGATTTTAAAGTTTTTGCATAACTAAGTAACGACATGGTTTCTTTGCTCAGCAAGTCATTAACAAAAACTCTATTTTCATCATCTTTTTTTTTAATTCTGATTTAACAGCCATAAATGTTTCCTTTGATTTTTTGTTTTCAAATTAAACAATAACATTTTTCAGTTTAGATTTTTCGTTTCGTTTTTTTTAGGAAGTTAGCATCATCAATACTATCAGATGAAATTTCCACCCCAATTTTTTAAGAAAACTTGACCAAAACTTCAGCTGCCGACTCATTTTCTTTCTGTTCTATGCCAATAGCAATGCAATAATTTTTAACTTTCTCATCATTCAACATTTTAACATTACTTTTTAGCTGTTTAATTTCTTCCTTCAGTTTACAATTTTCTTTTTTAACTTCATTTAGTTTTTTGTTGTTTTCACCCAACCCTTTTAATATGTCATCATATTGTTTAGATAGAAATATTATTGAATCTTGAATATGAGACAGCTGATCCAGCTTATTTAACTTTGTTTTTATAAGTAACAATTCTTCCTTTATTATACCATTATCGCCTTCTTCGCAATAATGACATATATACTCGTCTCTTTCATTTTCCAATAAGAATGCATATTCCCGCTTATCCAGTTTTGTACATTGAGAATGCAAAACATTTTCACATTTATCAGATGCGATGTTATCTTTTGTTTCTTCTTTTATTGCCAATTTACATTGTGCACAAATTATTTTATGATTTTGTATGCTTTTATGGCTTTTACCAGGCATTTTTAATAAGAGAATTAAATATCACAAACTAATAAATACTAAGTGCCAATTTCACGATGTCGAAAGAACGCTTTCTTTCGCACAAATACATATGAAACAAAAACAAATTTTTGAGAATTTGTTTTTGTTTACATATAGTTGTGCGAACGAAAGCGTACGTTCGCATTTAGTGAAATAGGCAGTAAATTTTTTTTCTTCTTAAATTTTGATGTTTGGAAAACCAACTTTTTTTAATTTTTTAAAATACTTTGTACGGAGCGATCAAATAAAAAACACTTTATCCAGAAGGGTTGCCAACTCTTATTTGTTTAAAATAAAGAGCTCCACAACTTCATGAAAATGCTTACCGGCAGAATGGATTCACCTTTCATGTGAACGGAATTATGAATAAAAAAATGCAAGGTAGCGTCTGCAACAATTTTATCTTAATATTTTTATTGCGGGTGCAGCGCTCATTTTTAGAGAATTCATATATTATTTGAATGTTTTAATTTTACAAAGAATTCGACATTGTTAAACTTCGGTACCGTAACTTACACAATATATGCACCGCAAATTGACACGTTTTCAGTACAATAAGAAATATAGCACTTGATTTTCGTTTTGATTTTGTTTTTCAATGTTTTTGTTGTAATTTTAACATTTTAACCCCTTAAATCCCTGTTTTAATGGTGTTTTTTGCTATTTTTTTAAAAGAAGGACAAAAAAGACCCATACCTTGTAAAGTTAGAGGGTTAACATATTCTACAAAAATGTTCTCCGTAACATTCTAGATAACTTCTTATGCCAATTAACAATAAGAATGTGCCAGAGCTGGAAAATTTTAACCCCCCCTCAATTGAAATTCAGATTTAGAATTTCAAAACGCCGATACACGTGTCTTTTTTTCTCCTCTATCCAAATTTATAGGCCGGACATAGTAATTTTTTCTTTTGTGTTGTACAGTGTAATTAATTAGCGAGAATTACTAAAACTAAGACGGGTATTTAAGATTCGGTACTGCCACGTTCATTTGTTTTGTTTTTTGTGTTGACTTTGAATGTTTTGTTTAAGGTGATGTTATTTATTTAAAGTGTTACACAATTAAAGATTATTCGGGAAAACAAAAAGTTTTTTGCAAAATTTAAAACGATTAAAAATCTAACTAATTTTAGGAACAAGTCTCAAAACAATTGTCATTTCTCGTCATGAGTTACATCAGATATTATATTACTTCAAGATAAATTCTAACTTCTGAAATGGGAAGTAATCAGACGCGTCGACCCTTCAGATATGGTAGATTTTATGAACAGATTTAATTCTTTTTGCAAAGACTATAAGCAACGCTGGCTAAAGACTCAAAGAAAGGATGAAATTTTTTTAAAAAATAACAAGAATTGGCTTGATACTTCAATCTCCTTTATTCCACCACTAGCACCAAATAAAAAAAAGAGGTCGGCACTATCTCTTTTAATGAGTGTAAAAAAAAACTAAGGTAAAGAAATGTATGCCTGTTATGGCTTACGCCAATCAAATGAGCTTGAGAGCTGCTGGAAAAGCAGATGCGTCGAAAATATTTAAAGAAGTAATGTCATCTCCTACAAGAGCGAAAAAATACCGGAAAAGTTTAGAACAAGTATCCCCACAGCATGTTAGTGCGGCGGAAGCTCTTTCCGTGTTTGTAGAAGCGAAGCTAACTCGATACCAGTATGATGTAATTAGGAAAGCCGCGCCTGAGAAATTTCCATCATTCAAAAAAATCCAAGAAGCAAAAAAATGTTATCCAGAGCAAGACGAAATTAAAATGACTGAAACGCCAGCCCAAGTAAATCTAAAAGCACTATACCACCTACAAGATCATACCACTAAGCGTATTTTTCGATACAAAATGCTGATTTCAATTTGTTAGTTAATAAGGAACTTTTTAAAATGACTTTATGCTCTAAGTGGGGCTTTGACGGAAGTTCAGGACATAGTTCATATAAACAAGCCTTTCATGACATTAACTCTTTAGTCTCCTCAGTATCTATAATGTCAATTGCACCATTGAATCTAGTTTGTGAAAAAAACAATTTGGCAAAATCCTCACCCTTCTTCCACTAGGTTTTGCAGGCCCCTGAAAATTTAATTTTTAAAAGAAACGACCGACAATATTAAACTCGAGAAAGAAAGAGTGGACTGAAAAAATGCTCTTGTCGATTTGGTAGTATTAGTTGGAGAGATTAGTGAAAGTTAATCACGAACTAATTCTAGTGATGATTGACGGCAAAGTTTGTCACGCTATTACAGACACAAAGTCCACACAAAAGTGCTATATATGTGGCGCAACAAGTAAAGAGTTGAACAATATTGATAAAATGATTTCAAAAAATGTTAATATAGATAACATGGAGTTTGGTGTATCTGTCCATCATGGATGGATAAAATTTTTGAGTGTCTTATTCACTTATCATATAAAATCCCGATAAAAAGAATGGCAAACTAGATGTGATGATAAAAAAAATATTGCTAATACAAAAAAACGCATTCAAAGGGAATTTAGAGAAAAAATGGATTGATTGTTGATCAACCAAAACCAGGATTTGAAAACTCAAACGATGGGAATACTGCAAGGCTTTTTTTAAGAATGCTAAAGTATCTGCACAAATTACAAAAATTGATTTGCAGTTGATAAAAAAATATGCATACAATATTAATAGGGAAACAACTGTGGCATTGAGGTCAATATCGAAAGATTTTCAAATTTCGCTAGTGATACTGCCAGGATATTTGTTAAGAATTATCCATGGTATTATATGTCTCCTTATCTACATAAATGCTTTATTCACGGGCCAGAAATTATTTCGTTTTTCCCATTGCCTATTGGCCAACTAACTGCAGAATTTACATAAATACTTTATTCACGAGCCAGAAATTATATCGCTTTCCCCATTGCCTATTGGCCAACTAACTGAAGAATCTCAAGAAGCTAAAAATAAGGACTTTAAAAGTTATAGGGAACACGCGTAAATGCAGCGGAAAAATACCATAGAAGACGTGTTAAATAGATTTCTTTTAAGTTCTGATCCATTAATTTCAAGCATGCAAAATAGTTGTAAAAAGAAAATGGAGCAAATGCCAAAGTCTGCATTGGAGTAACTTATTCTTCCCCACAATGAAAAAGATAATGATGAAGATGATAAAGACTATTTTAATGATGATTATGAAGATAATGATGATTATGAAGTTAATGATGATTATGAAGTAAATAATACATTTGAAGATTATGAAATGAAGTAAATAAAAAAGACTTAAGTTTTTTTAATGTTTATTTTCTGAAATGTTTGTTTTCTATTTATGAACATTTATAAATAAAAATTAATTAAAAGATTTTATTTATTGTGCTTAATTCCCTTCTTTTTTAATTGAAAAAAATACTGAAATTTATTGTTGGATGATAAGCTGTTCCTATGCGCATTTCACTGGTAGCTTACGCCAGATCATCAGGAAACGTTCTCCTAAATAATTTTAAAAAAGCCAAAGTTATCAGCAAACAAGACTACAGAGGGAATGAGAATTACCTACACTCAAAACGTCTCCAACAATAAAACAGTGAGTTTATCTTTTCTTACATTCCCCACTACAATTAGTTGAAATTCTCCCAACATTATTTGTAGGTGTAAGTGGGAAAAGAAAAAACAACTTAAAAACAAAAACAAATTGCTTCTATTGTTTTCGCAAGAAATCAAAATAAAAACAGTTTTCCAGTTCAGTTTTTTATGCACTAGCACTTGCAAAAATTCCTCCACCACCACTAGTAGTGAATGAGGGTATACTAAGTTTGTCTAAGATCCCATATCTAAGACCCCATAAAGTATATATATTCTGGCTCCTTGAGTAATTCTAAGTCGATTTAGCCATGTCCGTCTGTCTGTCTGTCTGTTGAAAATACGCTCACTTTCGAAAAACGTAAAAGAAAAGAACAAACTTGGTCTCAAATTGCTTGTAGTTATCCTAAGCAGTTTGGGATTGAAATCCAGTAACCAAATGTGGAACCACCACCCTAAAAAAATTTTGATGCAAAAACTAACATAAAAGGTGGAATAATGCACGGAATGATATAAAACTGCCAATCATACTGGTAAATTTCGTGAAGATTGGTCCATAATTGACCATAGGCCCCATATTAACCCTACTCACGGAAAAAAGTTTAGTACGCCTAAAACCGTTATAAATAACACTATCATACTAAAATTTGGTACGTCGAAGTTTTATATGACCAAAAATCACAGTGTAAAATTTTTTGAAGATCGGTCCATAATTTACATTAGGCCCCATATAAGCCCTACCAGAGTTCGAAAAAAAACTGTACACTAACGCAGTGTACTTGTCTTACCACACAAACTCTAAATCTTATTTTTTTTGTTTGTGCATTTGTACACAAACAAAATATGGTACATAACTATTGTGAGCTGACGAACAGAAACACTTAGATAACTTACCGAACTTATTTTAGAGTCCGTGTTAAGTTCTTTTAAGGTACTTATCTGTACTTTTTAGTGAACACGTAGTTAACTTTTAGCTAACATGTATGTGTTTTTTAGTGTCTGCGTAGTTGTTATTTATTGAGAAAAGAACCCAAAATATTATTTGAAAATAAGTTTTATAACAGGAGTGCAGAAATATAAGAAACAAATAGTGCAAAAATATATGAAAAATTTGAAAAAATTCACGTTAAAATTCAAGAAAATAATGTAGTAAAGAGGCCTTATAGAAGGCCTTTTTGCAGACTAAAGATCTCCCAGCCGCATGCTAACTTTATTACCAATTAACAAGGTGTGTCATTGGAGACCAACACCTTGCACTTTTGCATCAACTTTAAGCACTTCTGGAAGGGTTTCTAAAAAGATTTAAGAATAAAGCTTTATCCAAATTTTATTGTTGTGGCAAATAATACGAAGTAAGTCAATTAATAACTTAACTTGCAACACGTTCTAACATAACTACTAATAAAACGATTGCGACAGGCCTTATCTTAGAAAAGAAAAATTTGCATTTGTAAAATATTTAATAAAAACTTTTCTAAAAGACGTTTTCAAAGAAGGCAGAGTGGAGTAAGTAAAAGTTTACTTACAATTTAATTGTGAACCTTCTTAAAGGCCTAAAAAGTGAATCGCTTGCAATTTTCACTGCTGGGCAGCATGATTAGCCTTTGTGTATTTTTTTTTTTTGTAAAATTATTTCTTGACTGGTGAGTTGGTGTGTTGTTTTTTTTTGTAGGCAAATATTATTGAAATAAAAAAAAACTAAGAGAACTGCACATATCGTCATCTTAAATGCAGAATATTGTAACATCAAATTTCATAAGTTTACATGAGAAGCAAAAACCTTGTAAAATGGAAATTATATGAGAGTATTAAATATTTAGAATAAAAATGCGAGAACCGATATATTTTTTATAAAAAAATATTATTTTTATTATATTCAAAATTTTTGATTTTTGGAATTTATTCTATGATAGTGTATAAAGTAATTCCTGAAAAATTTAAGGAATAGAACTATTACTCAAAGCTCATAGAATAAATTCGAAAAATAAAAAATTTTGAATATAATAAAGTTGCTTATGAAAAGAAATAATTCCCAATATCTATTTATTATTTTTATTTTTATTTATTTAGTTATGTGTGTTGCGTTATTTTAAATTGAATGTGTGTTGCGTTATTTTAAATTCTCTGAAACAAAACGACAAAAATTTAAATATATTGTTAAAAATTACAGAAATAATTGAATATTAAGATACTATAATAGAAAATTAAGATAATAATCGTATAATTAATATGTAGCAAGAAGTAAATTTTAATTAGTTAATTTCTGAAAAATTTAAATAAGAAGAATGAACGTTTTTCAATTAAGAGTAGTTAGTATTGATAGCAGCCCCCGTATTCAGTGAACGAAAATGTTGTACAAAGAAGCACTTATCCTAAAAAAAAAAATACTATTAGTATTTAATAAAGCCGTAAAAGGATTAACAGAAAATATAGCTAAACAATTTATATTCCAGCACTTTATAAAAAATGCTATTATGTATGTGATGTAGAAGACAAGTAATTTATTATTTAACACAAAAATCTTTATAATAGTCTTTTTGAGGATATTGAAAAAAATAACAGATTATTTTAAATAAACGTGGAAAAAATATTTCTATTGTTTTATAAACATTCTATATCAATAATGAAAAAATATTCTGGTCCAGTAGTAACAGATACATTATAGGAAACTCGTCTGTATTAAAATTTATTAAAAAGTATATATGTACATACGAGTATATTAACTCATAACATTAGAAACGAAACAAATAATGGAAAAATCCTATCATAAAAATAATGGCATCCTGCTGGAAGCAAAAATCTAAGGATCTGCAGATGTTACTATTTATTCTTGGAAATTCTTAGCGTATGGGAGTGCAATGGGTTAAGCTGTGTAATTTCTAACAGTCCAATGAAGAAGAAGCTGATAGTCATACTTAATATAGGTTTTCATACATATATATGGATTCGTTTTATATTAATTTTACCGCACGGTTTTCCTGTTTGCTTATGCAACAATTTGCAATTTGATCACTTATTCCACTAACACGTTCAGAGTATGAAACAGAATACCCATTTTTGACGTAAAAAAATTATGTGTTCGTAAAAATATATCAAATACTCTGCTAATTTTTTTTTAATTAAGATTATTCATTATGTAGTTTAAGTAAATTATATACTTAATGATAAGCCATTTTTGATTTTGTTAATAGCTTGGATATTTTTTAAGGTGGAAGTTTAAAATTTTTTTTAAATATTTAACGTAAATCGTAATCAATAATAAAGTCTATTTCAAAATTTTCAATGATACATTGCTTTGCATCTTAGCAAACGATATGTATACTGTTGCAAAATTTTTTTTATGCTTTAAAAGGGGTCGGTCCTTTTCTTAAGCAGACATGAAGGCAAAACTTATTGAAAAAAAAACTCCAAGTACTCAATACGTGTTGTTGTTGTAATACAGTTTTGGTTTTACGCACCAGAACAGTGGTTTATTTCGTTGATAAAATTTTTCTTAAGTAGGTAACAAATATTTGAAATTAAAGTAAAAAAGGCTTGTTTTGCTAAAAATTATGTGTAAACAACCTTTATACGTAAAAGCAAATGTGACAGCAGGTACATTCGAACTTCCTTATAATAAATCTGCATGGGACCATAAAATCAATTCATTTACGTTAAAAAAAGCAACAATTTTACAACTTTTGTTTTTATGTATTTTACTTGTAGATTTGTAATTTGTAGTTTTGAGAAACAGCGCCCAGGTTTCTATACTTGCTCATGCAGTTTTTTTTCAATAAGTTTTGCCTTCATGTCTGCTTAAGAAAAAAACGGTCTTTTTTAAAAGCATCAAAGAATTTTTTACAACAGTATACATATCGTTTGCTGAGATGCAAAGCAATGTATGATTGAAAATTTTGAAATATACTTTTTTATTGATTACGATTTACGTTAAATATTTAAAAAAAATTTTAAACTTCAATTTTAAAAAATATCCAAGCTATTAACAAAATCAAAAATGGCTTATCATTAAGTATATAATTTCCTTAAGCAACATAATGAATAATCTTAATTAAAAAAAAAATTAGCAGAGTATTTGATATATTTTTACGAACACATTCATTTTTTTACGTCAAAAATGGGTATTCTGTTTCAAACTCTGAACGTGTTAGGGGAATAAGTTATCAAATTGCAAATTGTTGCATAAGCAAACAGGAAAACCGTGCGGTAAAATTAATATAAACCGAATCCATATATATGTATGTATTAGAAAACCTATATTAAGTATGACTATCAGATGCTTCTTCATTGGACTGTTAGAAATTTCACAACTTAACCCATTGCACTCCCATACGCTAAGAATTTCCAAGAATAAATAGTAACATCTGCAGATCCTTAGATTTTTGCTTCCAGCAGGATGCCATTATTTTTATGATAGGATTTTTCCATTATTTGTTTCGTTTCTAATGTTATGAGTTAATATACTCGTATGTACATATATACTTTTTAATAAATTTTAATACAGACGAGTTTCCTATAATGTATCTGTTACTATTGGACCAGAATATTTTTTCATTATTGATATAGAATGTTTATAAAACAATAGAAATATTTTTTCCACGTTTATTTAAAATAATCTGTTATTTTTGTTAGTATTGCATTCTTCCAAATCGTCCTTCATCAATATCCTCAAAAAGACTATTATAAAGATTTTTGTGTTAAATAATAAATTACTTGTCTTCTACATCACATACATAATAGCATTTTTTATAAAGTGCTGGAATATAAATTGTTTAGCTATATTTTCTGTTAATCCTTTTACGGCTTTATTAAATACTAATAGTATTTTTTTTTTTAGGATAAGTGCTTCCTTGTACAACATTTTCGTTCACTGAATACGGGGGCTGCTATCAATACTACTCTTAATTGAAAAACTTTCATTCTTCTTATTTAAATTTTTCAGAAATTAACTAATTAAAATTTACTTCTTGCTACATATTAATTATACGATTATTGTCTTAATATTCTATTATAGTATCTTAATATTCAATTATTCCTGTAATTTTTAACAATATTTTTAAATTTTTGTCGTTTTGTTTCAGAGAATTTAAAATAACGCAACACACATTCAATTTAAAATAACGCAACACACATAACTAAATAAATAACAATAAAAATAATAAATAGATGTTGGGAATTATTTCTTTTCATAAGCAACTTTATTATATTCAAAATTTTTTATTTTTCGAATTTATTCTATGAGCTTTTTTGTAATAGTTCTATTCCTTAAATTTTTCAGGAATTACTTTATACACTATCATAGAATAAATTCGAAAAATCAAAAATGTTGAATATAATAAAAATAATATTTTTTTATAAAAAATATATCGGTTCTCGCATTTTTATTCTAAATATTTAATACTCTAATATCCCATATAATTTCCATTTTACAAGGTTTTTTGCTTCTCATGTAAACTTATGAAATTTGATGTTACAATATTCTGCATTTAAGATGACGATATGTGCAGTTCTCTTAGTTTTTTTTTATTTCAATAATATTTGCCTACAAAAAAAAAACAACACATACATTTTGGTTCACCAGTCAAGAAATAATTTTACAAAAAAAAAAAAAAAAAAAAAATACACACAGGCTAATCGTGCTGCCCAGCAGTGAAAATTGCAAGCGATTCACTTTTTAGGCCTTTAAGAAGGTTCACAATTAAATTGTAAGTAAACTTTTACTTACTCCATTCTTCCTTCTTTGAAAAGGGCTTTTAGAAAAGTTTTTATTAAATATTTTACAAATTAAAATTTTTCTTTTCTAAGATAAGGCCTGTCGCAATCGCTTTATTAGTAGTTATGTTAGAACGTGTTGCAAGTTTAGTTATTAATTGACTTACTTCGTATTATTTCCCACAACAATAAAATTTGGATAAAGCTTTATTCTTAAATCTTTTTAGAAACCCTTCCAGAAGTGCTTAAAATTGATGCAAAAGTGCAAGGTGTTGGTCTCCAATGACACACCTTGTTAATTGGTAATAAAGTTAGCATGCGGCTGGGAGATCTTTAGTCTGCAAAAAGGCCTTCTATAAGGCCTCTTTACTACATTATTTTCTTGAATTTTAACGTGAATTTTTTCAAATTTTTCATATATTTTTGCACTATTTGTTTCTTATATTTCTGCACTCCTGTTATAAAACTTATTTTCAAATAATATTTTGGGTTCTTTTCTCAATAAATAACAACTACGCAGACACTAAAAAACACATACATGTTAGCTAAAAGTTAACTACGTGTTCACTAAAAAGTACAGATAAGTACCTTAAAAGAACTTAACACGGACTCTAAAATAAGTTCGGTAAGTTATCTAAGTGTTTCTGTTCGTCAGCTCACAATAGTTATGTACCATATTTTGTTTGTGTACAAGTGCACAAACAAAAATTAAAAAAACTGTGTGGTACCTTAACTTGCTGTACTTTACAGTTTATTTTCGAACTCTGAGCCCTACTCCCGGAAAACATTTTAGTACGCCTTAAACCGTAATCAATAACGCTATCATACTAAAATTTGGCACGTCACAGTTTTATACGACCAGAAATCACACGCTAAAATTTTTTTTAAGATCGGTCCATAATTTACATTAGGCCCCATATAAACAGCTTAGTACACCTAAAACCGTAATAAATAACGCTATCATTTTAAAATTTGGTATGTCACAGTATTTAAGGACTTTAAATTACACTGTAAAATTTTCTGAAGATCGGTTTATAACTTACACTAGGCCCCATATAAACCCTACTCCCGGAAAACAGCTTAGTACGCCTAAAACCGTAAAAAAATAACGCTGTTATACTTAAATTTGGTACGTCACAGTATTTTAGGACCTGAAATCACACTGTAAAATTTTTTGAAGATCGATGTATAATTTACACAAGTCCCTATATAAACCCTACTCCCGGAAAACTGTTAGTACGCCTAAAATCGTAACTAATAATGCTATCATAATAAAATTTGGTACTTCACAGTTTTTGAAGAGTAGAAATCGCAGTGAAGATCGGTCCATAATTTTCCCTAGGCCCCATATAAACCCTACTCTCGGTAAACAGCTTATTGCGCCTAACACCAAATAAAGCCCACTTTGGGAAAAAAATTTAATTCGCCTAAAACCATAACAGATATAGATATTGCGGTAAAATTTCTTCCAACGTCAATTCATATGGCCAGAAAAAATATCATGCAAATTTGTGAAATTTACTGTTAACGCTAAAACTAATTACACTGCTGTATTGAAATTAATTCTAATTTCTTGTTTGTAATACCAGAAATCAGTCTTCAGAATTTTGGGATAATTTACCATAGGTCCAATACAAATTACCCTCCTAAAAATTATTTAAGTTCGTCTAAAACTGTTACGAATCATGATATTTTACTCAAGCCAGTTCAAAGTTCTAACAAGAAACGCATAAAACTTTCTAATAGTCGGTCAATAATTTAATATAGGTCTAAACAGCAACCAATTTTAATGCTGACGTTTCACAGTGGAGCCCGTAGAGCAAACGAGGTTGCAAAAATAAAAATTTTCATGAGCGCCGACGAAGTTTTGAATAAACCCATGTTAGAGGAAACTATTCAGCGAATTCAAATATGCCACTCTTAACAATATCACATTTTTAGTTTAGAAGATATAACCGTTCAAAGTTGACCGACTTTCGGTTTTCAAAAATACACACAATTTTTAGTCAATTTGTTGCGATTTCAGGTGTAATATCACGAAAAATAGGTAACGAACCGCCTTATTTTTTGTTTGTATTGATTGATGTATTTATTAAATGTATAATGATAAAAAAAATTAACTGTTTACTTTGTGTTTCTCCTGGTAAATCACTATTTAAAAACTATCCGTTTTTTCACTATTTTTCAACTTTGACGGAAAATAAAAAAAAAATCTATATTTTTCTATATTTGCCATATTTGCAAAACCTGTTCTTTGATTATTTCTTTACATAACTAATAAAGGTTTTATCTGCCCGTACGTGCCCGTTTGCCTTCTAGAGGTAAAAAAGGTTAAAAAGACATGGTTGCAGAAATTGTATGGCGTCCATCCCATATATGTTTTGACTGTCAGTAGTTTGATCTAATAGTTTGAAAAAAACTACTCATTGAAATTACCAGGTACATACGTACCTCACTTAAACAATACTTTGGCGTACAAATGGTCAAGAACAATATTGACTTATGGTCCCTACAGGTAGGCACAAATCTTATTTGGACACGTGCATAATATGCAGGGAACAGGTAAATTTTTAGGCATGGTAGCATAATCCTATATATTGCAAAATAAGCATAATGCCTGGATTAGTCTACGACTGAAAGTTGGCGCAACAATTACTGAAACCATTAAACAATTTAAGTACTGAAAACATGGCGTTGAACAATTTAAAATTATTTGAACTGTTTAGAAAGTCAACCACACCAAAGTTTTTCACGGAAGCTGCTTTAGAAGAACTTGATAGCTTATACGGAAATATTGAGAGAAGCGAAATTATAAAAAATAATTTTTATCTGATATATGCAAATATTAAGGCAAAATGGGTGAAATCTAATCGAACCATTCAGAACTTCAACTCCAAATACGAGGACTGGCTTAATGAAGACACCATCCTGGATATATTGGCAGTAGATAAACCCACCACATCAACCAGAGGAGCAAAAGGAAGGAAAAAAAAAAGTATTGAGGAGTGTTCAATTTTCACAACAAAGAGGAAACTTGCCGATGCCACCAATGACTTGACCACGAAGCATTTATCGGACGCGCTGTCTATTAAATATACAAAGGATAGTGAAAGAGTTAGGTCGCAGATAACCAAATCTGTTGCTGATGCAAGCCCACTGCGACTAAAAAGGATTAAGGAAAGCATTCCCACGCCCACAAACTTAGACTTAGAACTTTCCAAAGAGAAATATGAGAAACTGCGGGCATCTTTAACGCGACACGGCGCTGACGTTTTACCCGGATACAAGCATATTACGCAAGCCAAAATAAATGCACGACCACTGCATACGGAGTTTACGGAAGTCTCTGCGAAAGCCAATCTGCAGGATCTCATGGGCCATACAGCAAAACGGTTGTTGGAGGGTCTTCCTGAAAATGAGGTGAAAATTCTTCCTGAGAAGTTGACATTGATCAGCAAATGGGGCTGCGATGGATCATCCGGACAAAGCGTTTATAAGCAACTGATATCTTCCGATGACGCTACAATATCGGACGGAAATATGTTTATGGCATCTGTTGTTCCTTTGCAGCTAAAATCTGATGTTTCCCTACACGTCCGTCATCAGTGCATTATTGCCGACCAATAATGTTTCAGTTTGCAAGGGAATCGGCAGAACTCATAAGGATTACGGTGAAGGACATTGAAGAGCAAATAAGCAAGATTAAGCCTACAAAGCTGCAAATTGGAGAAGGATATATTGAATGCAATTACGAGTTCCACCTGACCATGGTTGACGGAAAAGTCGTAAACGAACTGACAGGAACAACCTCTACAATGTCATGCCCGATTTGCAAAAAGAGCCAGAAGAACCTTGGTAATTTAAACGATTCTACAAACGAGGAGAATTACGAATATGGAATGTCACCATTGCACGCAAGGATAAGGTGTATGGAATTCGTGCTAAAACTGGCGTATACCCTACCACAAGAGGAGGAAAACTTCGATGAAAATACATCAATAAAGGATAAGAAAAAGATCAGAAAGAAGCAAATACAGGATGCTTTTTTAAACAAGTTGGACTAAAAGTAGACTGTTCCAAGAACGGATACGGTAACTCAAACGATGGAAACACTTCTAGGAGATTTTTTGAAAATGATGAGGCAGTAACTAGAATCGCTGGAATTGACAATCAAATCGTGAAAAGATTAGGAACGATCTTGGATGTTTTAAACTGCAAAGACAATGTCAATTCTACAAAATTTGGAGAATATGCGTCGAAAACTGCATCTCTTTTAGCAGAAATGTATCCACAGAGAAGTTGACCCCGACCGTCCATAAAATATTGGCGCATGGCAAAGATATAATTGATTACCAGTCTTTGCCAATTGGAGAGCTTTCTGAAGAAGCACAGGAGTCTCTTAACAAATTTCATAAAAAATATAGATTGCAGAACACATTCAAAGCATCAAGGGTAAGGCAAAATCAGGACCTCTTCAACATGTTGGCAGCATCTTCCGATTCACTTATTTCTTCCCTGCGGCATGTGAAGTCACGAATAGAGTTACAAAATAATTATAGTTTAGAAATGGTGAGTCTTTTAGATATACCTTCTCTTACGAATTGTGATGAATATTTTACAGAAAATTTAAAAAATAAATATAAAAAAAAAATTCTTTTTTTTTTTATTTGTTGGGTAATAATTTAAAACATAAAACCCTTAAGAAAAAAATAAAAACAATCTAAAAATGTAAAAATAATTTTTTTTAGTTACCATAAAATTGATTTTTCTATTAATTTTAACTTTGATAACCCATAAGTAGGCCCCTACAAAGCGTAGCATCGCTCATTTCATAGGCTGAACAGTTATCTATCATATGCTGTTTAAACTGTTCAATTATCTTATTCGGTTCAAAAGATATGATTTTTGCAACGAAAAAACTCAAATGGCGCCACTGTGCGTTCGTTTTTGCGAAGATAAGCTAATAATATATACGTATTTACAATATACACCCAACTTCTGTCAATGGAGGGTATCAAAGATTCGGCACAGCCGAATATAGCACTCTAACTTGTTTCATTAAAAGATTTTATTTGTTGTGCTTAATTTCCTTTTTTTATAATTGATAAAAATACTGAAATTTATTGTTGGAGGATAAGCTGTTCCTATGCGCATTTCACTGGTTGCTTAGGGCAGATCATCAGGAAACGTTCTCCGAAATAATTTTTAAAAAGCCAAAGTTATCAGCAAACAGGACTACAGAGGGAATGAGAATTACCTACACTCAAAAAGTCTTGTTTGCAACGATATCAAAGCTTAAACAAAAAAGCAAACAATAAATCAGTGATGAGCTTATCTCTTCTTACATTACCCACTACAATTATTATTTGGAATTTGGCATTGCCGGTCAAAACCAACGAATTATGCTACAATTGTCTTAGACATACAAAAGACAAAAAATGTTTTAGTGAGAAAAAATGCCAAAAATGCGACATGTTTCACAATACAGCTATTCACTTAGAAAAAGCAAAAGAAAACAAATCCATGAGTACAAACGCAACAAGCAGCGTTTTGCTGGCTACAGCACAAGTCAGATTGCAATCCCTACATTTTTTTTTTTTTTTTTTTTTTTTTTATTATTCCTACACTAAATCCCGCGAAGCTTTCGCTTGTCTGCAGGAGACCAGAGTCTCTGGCGGGAATCGAACCCGCAACCCCGGTACTGATAGACTGCCTCACTACCAGCTAGCCTACCGGGGCACCACATAATGAGTTCATAACGCTGAGAGCCTTAATAGATCAAGGTTCTCAAATAACATCGATTAGCGAAGAAGATGCTCAAATTTTGCAATTGCCCAGATCTAAAACGGAGGTTAAACTTCATGGACTGGGGCAAACAGTAGTAGGCGTGGCAAAATGTAAAGTAAATCTAGAAATACGTCCAAGATTTCTAAGCAATGTACAAGTTACAACGGAGGTTTTAATTCTGCCAATATTGGCGTCAATTCAGCCTGAGATATCGTTCAATTATGATGTGCAGGAGTGGAACAATTTCACGCTAGCGGATCCAAATTTTAATAAGTCTGACAGAATTGATATTGTCATTGGAGCGGATTTGTATTCCCAGATATTAGAGGAGGGAATACATAGAAATGATAAAATAGTGGGGCAGAGCACAAAGTTCGATTGGATCCTTTCCGGGGTGATACGAGTTAATCGAGCAATCAACAAACGAAAGCCGGCAACCAAACCCAGTATTGAGAGGTTTTGGGAGATCGAGGCGATTGAAAATGAGGAAGCTTCAATCGAAAATGATTATTGTTTACAACTTTATTCAAATACAACTGAGAGAGGTGAGGATGGTAAATTTATTGTCAGACTACCATCCTTATATGATGTTGAGCTTGGATTATCTTATAAAAGAGCGATGACACAATTGATAATCCTAGAAAAACGGCTCAAAATGAATACTTCTTTGAACGTTGAATACTGCAAAATAATGGATGAATTGCTGTCAATGGGGCATATGAAAAAGGGAGACGCTGGCAGAGAAGATATATTGGATATTATAACAAGATGGAGTTCCTGGAAATGTGTAATATCTGCAGATATAGAAAAGATGTTTCGGCAGATAAATATTAATATACTGGATCAAGAATACCAGTATGTTTTATGGAGAAGAAACCCAAGTGATGCAATCGAGCACTATATATTGACAACCGTGACATACGGTACAGCAGCAGCACCATTTTTGACAATAAGAACATTAATAGAAATTGGAAACCATTGTTCAAATGAAAACATTGCAAAAATAATAAAGGAAGATTTCTATATGGATTAGGGATGCCAAACGGGAAATCCCAAATCCCGGATTTATTTTTATGAGTCCCGGGATTTTTAACATATCAACTTTTATGTATAAAATGTTGGTTTTTTGAATTTTTATACTTTATACAAAAATATTTTTTAAAAATTATATTTAAGTTTATTTTTTATTGCAAATAATTCTTATTTTTGAGTTTACCTTATTTTTAATGTTATTTTTTGCTTGTTATATGACGACTATTTCTTGATTTTTGTATTTTGCTATCAAAGTTGTTTTTGGGAATACTATTATTTATTAAAAGATTTTGTTTGTTGTGCTTAATTCTCTTTTTAAATAATTGATAAAAAATACTGAAATTTATTGTTGGAGGATAAGCTGTTCCTATGCGCATTTCACTGGTTGCTTAGGCCAGATCATCAGGAAACGTTCTCCTAAATAATTTTAGAAAAGCCAAAGCTATCAGCAAACAAAACTACAGAGGGAATGAGAATTACCTACAAACACTCAAGAAGTCTTCTTTGCAACGATATCAAAGCTTAAACAAAATACCAAACAATAAATCAGTGATGAGTTTTATCTTTTCTTACATTTCCCGCTACAATTATTTTTACAATTATTTACAATTATTTTGCTTAATAAAAACCATTATTTTAGGTAAAAACGAAATTTGCAGATTCAAACCTTTTTTACAATTACGTTTAGCAAGTTCAGCTTTGGCTTAAGACATAACACCAAAATAAAATTGATTATTTTTATGCAAAATATAGAAATCAATATATAATTGTTATATATCAAACAAAAAATAAAAATTATTTACGATCCAATTAAAGTACATTAAGAAACTAAAGAATAAAAGTTGATATAATTCTTACAATTGAGTCGTTATATTTATGAAATAGCTCATATTCCTTCCGGTCCAATAATAATAAAAAATTAGCCTAAAAAACATACGGCAAATAAAAGAATTTTTTTTTATAAATAAACACTATCTGATGTTTTCATAAAAAAATAATTTAAACTTGAAATCTGTTTTAAGAAACATTTGTATAAACCTTTTGTTTTAAAATAAATTTCAAACGTACTTAAATTATTGATTATGAATCGCGCCTTACCCTGGAGGTGTACTGCACTGCAGTCGACATGTTTAACTCAGCTATCGAGATCGATGAGGGACTACACTTTGCAGTGTATTAATGTCGTCACAACTTAATTCACATTAAAAATTGAATTGCTGTCAAAAAACCGAAATGAATTGATCTAGAAAAACTAAGAGATACGTATATTTTTTAAGCTTTTTTCAGAATCTGGTCAGTTTGATCATGTCTGAGGCCAGTGTTATAAACATATGTATAAAATTAATTGTTTTATTGTTTTCTTTTTTTTAAATTTATGTTATGTATATAAAATCTTTTGAATATTCAAAAAGTGTTGTTTATTGAAAAAAAAAATCGCATCTTAAATAAACACATTGATTTCCAAAATCCCGAATACAGCGATTTTCAAAAATCAGTCCCGATTGGCATCCCTAATATGGATGCTTTGCTGACAGGAGCAGATACGCTACAAGAATGTAAAGACATCCGAGAAGCCAAATCTTACCATTTGGAGAAATTTGGTTTCCACTTACGAAAATGGATTTCAAATCACGATGAAATAGTGCATACGGGGAACACAGAAGGGGATAATGAAATACTTAATATTCAGGAAGATAAATGCTTGAAAACGTTAGGATTGCAATGGAATCCTATATTCGACTGCTTCTCCTAACGCATGCAGCTTAAAAAAAAGAAGAAATAGTTTCCAAGCGTATTGCTTTATCACGATTAGCAAAGATATGTGATGCGTTAGGATGGCTAACACCAATGACAATTACAGCAAAACTATTTATATAACACTTGTGGAGACAGCAAACTGATTGGGGCGAGCCGTTAGATAAAAACTTAACAAAAGAGTGGCTAGCGTTTACTAAAAATTTGTCAGCAATAACAGAAATTAAAATAAGCCGATGGATTCAACTCTCAAATGGAATATCAATTGAACTGCACGGGTTCGCTGACGCCTCAGAAAAAGCCTACGCAAAAATTGAGTCAACCATAACCCCATTAAAAATCGCAAAACGTTCCCAAAATTAGAACTAAGCGCTGCTCATTTACTTGCGGAACTAATGTTCAAGATAAAAGAAACACTAAATTCAAACGCTGCTATTTATACTTGGAGTGGCTTAATGATAACTCTGGCTTGGATAAAAATTCC
This sequence comes from Pollenia amentaria, assembly GCA_943735925.1. NCBI lineage: Eukaryota > Metazoa > Arthropoda > Insecta > Diptera > Polleniidae > Pollenia > Pollenia amentaria. The sequence continues at coordinate 87,218,860 of OX031010.1, read as the reverse complement.
AAAAATAAAGATAAATTTATAAGAACAAGAGTGTCTGAAATCCTTTCATCAATCCCAGAAGCACAATGGATATATGTTAGATCGAAAGAAAATCCAGCAGATATAGCGTCCAGAGGAATATCAGCAGAGTGGCTTATAAAGGATAAAAGGCAGTGGCCGTTAAAGAAATCTGTGGAGGCACTTGTTGCAGTTACAAATGTTTCAAAGCAAGAGAATTATTTATACACTATAATAAATAAATTTTCTTCCTTCACCAAACTTAAACGCGTTTTGGCATATACTTTACGTTTAATCAAAAAACTATGAGGCAAAAGAAACTTACCTCATTATTTAACGACAGAAGAGCTACAAGATGCTGAGATATTAATGGTAAAACTTCATCAAGATCACGTATTGCCAAATGAAATGCATCAGCTAAAAATTAATAAAATGGTAGATCACAGAAGCAAGTTAGCACCTCTAAGCCCGCAGTTAGATTCAAATGAAGTGATAAGAGTTGCAGGAAGACTTGAATAAGCAAATCGATTGATGGAGAATACAATCCGAAAAAATTTCTGGAACTTAGGAGCAAAAAATAGAATAAAAAGTGCATAAGAAACTGCACTAAATGCATAAGATTTAGGCATTATACAACTAACCAACTTGCTGCCTCACTAGAGTAAATGAAAATCCACCATTTACTCATTGCGGTATTGATTATGCAGGTTCAGTCCACATAAAATGTTTAAACGGAAGAGGACAAAAGTCAACGAAAGGTTATATCGCTGTATTCGTATGCATGACTACAAAAGCAGTACATTTTGAAGCAGTCAGCAGTCTTACAACAGAAGCGTTTCTTGCAGCACTTAGAAGATTTTTTGGTAGAAGAGGTAAATCTAGCGATATATACTCAGACAACGGTACAAATTTTGTTGAAGCAGCAAGGCAGCTTGAGAAAGATTTTTTTGAAGCCATTAAGAATAATTCTAAGATAGCGCCAATCTTGGAAAATGAAAAAACAAAGTGGCACTTCATTCCCCCGGCAAGTCCACACATGGGTATGGGAAGCTGCAGTTAAATCGATTAAGTTTCATCTTAAAGAAATAATAAGTAAACATAAACTCACGTACGAAGAGCTAAGCACGTTACTGACTCTGATCGAAGCAGTGTTGAAATCGCGACCAATTCATGAACTGAATAGCAATGCTGAGGAGCTGGAAGTATTAATACCGGGTCATTTTCTAATAGGACGTGCGTTGTTGGATGCCCAGAAAAATATGAAGAAACCAAAATAAATTGTCTAGATCGATGGAAACTTAAAAAAAAAAATGAAAAATCATTTCTGGAAACAGTGGAAAAATTAATATATATGTACTTTGTAACAAAGTACAAAATGGAGAAAAACATATAACAATATTGTGAATGGACAAGTAGTCATCATCAAGAATGAAGACTCTCATCCCGCTCGCTGGCCGTTAGCAAGAGTGATAGATGTTCATCCAGGAAAAGATGGACAAATTTGAGTAGTGGCCCTAAGAACTCAAAATGTCATAACAAAAAGTCCAATGAATAATTTATGCCCTTGGGAACAGTTAATTCCAGTAGAGATCAATATTACAATGAATCAGCCGAAAAAGACGAAATTTGCGTTGCCAACAATTCTATTGCTGAACTTGTTGTTTATAATGACTACACACGCATCAATGACGGTACATAGAATAAAAGAAAAAATATTCATTTATTTGGATCCAATAGGTAAAATCAATGTGGCATCTTCTTCTTGGAATATAAGAATTTATTACGAAATGAAGACTTATTTTGAAACATTGGAAAAAGCATCAGATATAATTGGCAGCTCTAAGGAAATATGCCCCAAGATAAACACCTTCAAAGAACAGTGCTGGGCAGTATTAAATAATATGGAATATTTAATGAACAAAATAAAAACTGCCAACGATTTACTCAACATAAGTTCGTGAAAGAAAAGAGAGGCGCATTTAAAGTTTATAGGCTCCTTACATCTCGTTTTATTTGGATTGATGGATGAAGATGACCGACAGGGTTTGGAGAACAACATGAAGTCACTTTTAGATAATCAACCTAATTTAAAAGAATTATCTAAGAAACAGACATCGTTGGTAGATTCAACTATTAATCTTCTTAAAAGAACAACCGAAGTGGTTAACACGCTCTTTAATGATATGAGGTCCAAAATTAAAAATATAAGTGATACGGTGAGAGAACGTCACTTCGAATATAGAGAATCCATACGCTTCTTAATGGTTACTAAACAATTACATGATATCATAGATGAGTGCAGTAAAGTTCAGAAGGAAGCAATCGATTTGTTGCTTAATGTGAATAACGGGAAGATACATCCAGTAATAATAAGTCCACAACAACTACAAGCAAAAATCAAAAGAATAAGAGAAACAATTCCTGACAATTTTATGTTACCAGGAAAGAGAAGCGGTACTGAGCTAAAAGAAATATGGCATCTTTTAACTGGAACGTGCACATTTTTGGATAGCCAACTCATCATTAATTAAAATACCACTTTTCAGCCGCCAGTCCGTTTATTAAAGATGACGTTGCATTAATGGCAAGGATAAAAGTACGATATATTATGTACAATTACGAAATGGACGACTTTCATTACTTAACGGATGCAGTGCTTAATGAGTGCAAAAAAAAACTTTAAACGAAGAAATTGTGTGAAGAAAACTTTCCATGGATAGATGCCGTCTCCAATGAATGTGAACTATCACCTTTATAACCGCACACAGTTCTCAATTGCTCATATGAATAGGCTGATGAAGTTCCCTTTTGGGTGGAACTTACCACAAGGGGTAACTGGCTTTACAAGGTTTAAGACCACATCAGCACATATAAAATGTTTGAATCAGCAGCAAACCATCATGCAGCTTTCGCGCCTAGGTATACTAGCTTAAGACAATGATTTTACAGCAAGAATTGAAGAGATCACATTAGCAGCCAGACACAACGTTCGCGCAGAGGTCAACAATAAATGTCACTCCTTTTTGACGAGAGATGCGAATACAGACGAAATAGAAATTACGAAACCACTGGGCACTGACTTGCTGAGCCACAATCGTGAAATATCCCAACTAAAAGGTCATATCGACGAGTTGAAGAAGAAAAATATCAAACTGAGAGGCATTTCGTTTCATCACCTAGCTGGTCATACATCTCTATTACTAGTATTATTTGTCATAATAATTCTTATTATGCTATTTAGAAGAAGGTTTATTAAAATAAGACAAATATCTGCAATAACTTTTGCCCCCCGCAGAATGTTCAACATTAGTTGAACATATTTTTAATTATCACGAGTTGCTTACAGTTCGTGTGGGTCTGTTAATCTCACGCAGCTGAGAAAACATCCCTTGGCTGTCTTGTTTGTTTGGGATGAGAAAACTCATTGATAATCTGTAAATAGATTACATTTTATGTTTAGCCCATTGGTGTTCAAAAATGTTATGCATATGTATTGCGAGACAATTTCAAAGTACAGTGACAAGCAAAACTAAGCGCATAGATTTTCATTAACATTTAATATCAAGAAATGGTTTTTGTTGTAAAACATTTATAATAATGGAGTTCAAACTAAATTTTCTTTTGTTTAAATTGACTTTTAAAAAATTGACATTTAAAAAACTAAATGTATTGAAAATCGTTTAATATTACCATGTTAAAAAAAAAGAAAATTCAAATTCATTAAAAGTAAGAAATATTTTAGCATTTATCTTACACACTGTATTCGAAAAAGTATCAACGCAGCGTCCATGCAAGTGCACTCGTCGCTGTCTGACGAGCAACTAAATTAATGAGCGTTAAAAACAAAGGGGTGGGGCTTCTAAAAAATTGTTTGCCTGAATGAGCATCACTGGTTTAGCCACACGTACATGGGAAAGCCACCCCCCTTATACTTTGATGATAATGAAAACTCATTAGCAGTTTGTAGGTAGCTAAAAATAAGAACATGTGCGCATGGTCACGAACACATGCCTGCTAGATAGTTTTAAGAATTTTGTAAATATTATTTAAGGACGAGTTCGAAAGAATAAACTTTAGTATGTAAAATAAAGTGCTACTCAAAACACAAGTCTTATAGTGGAGTCGCTCCAAGCAAAAACTTTTAAGCTGCAATTTGTTGTGTTTTTAACCTTGTTCATTATTTTGCCAACAAGTGTTCCGCGCATAGCTCGAGCTTTGGTAAAGTTGTCCGGTGCTTAACTGTGTTAACTCTGCTCTTAGCCACCAACATTGTTATATATGCCCCTTTTTTTAGCATATATTACACTTGCGAAAGCTTTTCCTGAAGCATCTGCAAATTCATCAAGCTCCCACTGCTCGCTATTGTCTATCTTAATCCATCTTGGAATTTTTATTTCTTCAACTTTAGAAAGATTTTCTTCCCATTCAATCCATTCCTTGGACAACTTCAGTTATTAATTCATCCCAGTCTGTATTTAGTAGCAATAACTTTTGTACAGATAACTTGATTCCTACAGTTATTGGAGTTAGCCTTCCCATTGGATCAAATATTCTTGCCATCTTTGATAAAACTTTTCTTTTTGTAAAAACTTTGTTTTGTCAAGATTTGTTTTAAATAAAAACTCATATTAAGTAGGATTCCAGTGTAAACCTAAGGTTTTTATTGTATCTCCTTCTCTATCTGTATCACTTTATTTTTTTTAGCAACTTCATCATGATCTATTATATCCTCACAATTTGACAGCTATTTACGCAAATGAAATCTATATTTCTTAAATTCTTCTGTAATTTCTTGTTTGTAATTTTTACAATCTTCAATTGTATTTGCTCCTGTTAAAAATCATTTTTTATTATTTAACTAATTTTTAAATTTTCACATTTTTCTGCTATGTCTTGTAGGGCCATTCTTGCTAAAGATAGTGCACAAGCTGTTCCATATGTAGCAGATGTTGATCGAAATTCGTTTATTGGTTTATTTCTATTTTCACGCCATAGATCTGTTTGGTATTCTTGATCTTCTGCTGCTATCTTTATCTGTCCATACATCTTTTCTATATCTCCATTATTACATAACTTTACAATCTCAAAGAGATATTTTTGTAGTCTAGGACCGACCATTAGAACATCATTTAAGCTGCACCCATTTGTTGTTTTTGCTGAACCATCGAAAACTACTCTGACTTTTGTTGTTAAGCTATCTTCTCTAATTACAGTTTGATGTGGTAAATAATATTTTCCTTCTCTTTCGGTAATTCTTTCTTTAATATGGTCTTATTTGATGTATTCCTGCATAAATTTTTTTTCATCATAAATTTATTAAATCTTCATATATTAAATATGAACAAACTATAATTATTAAAATTTTATACTAATACTTTATTTTTGTCCTGCCAATGCCAGACGAAAATATTTGTCCTCAGGATTCTGTTCACATATGTAGATAATTAGCGCTCTTCTCGTCGGATGAGTCCTGCAGTATCTCTTCGCCTTAATCTAGAGTGGCAGCTGTCATTTAAAATATTTGGGTGCGACTTAAGCCTTTTCAAATATTTTACTGCATACTTCGTAATAATAGTTTTTACTAATGGCACATTGAGATCCTTGTGAATATTTGAGTTTTTAACTTACCAGGGAGCGACTGAGATTATTCGAAGAAGTTTATTTTGGCGATTTTGAATTTTTCGATATTTGAGGCCGACGCATAGCTGAATACCGTAGCACCACATTGGCTTTAATTAAAAGTTGTAAAGGAGAAGCTTGCAATCGAGGCTAAGAACAGAATTTCTTCCAATAACCCAATTTATTTGAATTGCTTTAAGTTTCATTTGTGTTAGTTTTGCTTCAATATGGTATTTCCATGTTAAACACCGATCTATATGAGTACCGAGATTTTTGGGGCGCTAATTGATTATTGATTTTAATAGGGGGACATGACTCCCGACGCAAGGTGAATGTTATATGTAAGCATTTTTGCTCATTGGCCTTTATCCTCCATTGTTTTAACCACTTTTCCAGTTCAAATATATGATTCTGCAAGTAACGAGATGCTTCATGACAGTTTACGTGTACGCTTAAAAAGGCTGAATCATCAGCAAATGCTGTAGTTAGGGTGTAGTTATTTGTTGGCATGTCTGAGGTATATGTTAAGTATAACAGTGGATCCATGATACTTCCCTAAGGGACTCCAGCGTCAATTGGCTGAGGAGAACTTAAAAAAGAACCATCTTTTATAATAAACTTTCGACTGACTAAGTAGCTTTCTAACAGCTCGTGTGTGTTTACTGCTAATTTTAGCTTCAATTTATGTAATAATCCTTCATGCCAGACTTTATCAAAAGCTTGAGACACATCGATGAAGAGAGCGGAACAATATTTTCTTTCTTCAAAGCCTTTTCTTATGTCGTTTACTATACGATGGGTTTGTTTAATTGTGCTGTGTTCTCTTCTAAAGCCGAATTGATGGTTAGGAATACATCTATTTTCATTTAAAATTGGGGCTAATTTTGAAACTAACAGCTTCTCAAACAGCTTTGATATATTAGACAATAAGCTTAAAGGTCTATATAACTCAACTTTTGTGGGATACTTTCCTGGCTTAGGTATCATGGTAACTAAGGATACTTTATATTCTTGTGGGTGGTATTCAAGACGTAAAATAGCAATAAAAATTAATAGAATAATTTTCTTTGTTATGCTGGGTAGCTCCAAAAGCATTTTTTATTGATCTTTTCAAAACCAGGGGCTTTCTTCCATTGTTGAAATTACCATTTCACATGCTTCTTTGTAATATCCAAGATTTGGACACTCCTTTTTAACCTTTTTCATCAACGTCTGTATACGTTCCATCTCTTTTTGATATGTTGAAGGATCGAAATATATTACTAAGCTCCATTTCGAATTGATCATATTTATTTGGCGTATGTTGTCTAGATATAATGCTTTATTTGAAGAAATCTCCTTGATTGAAAATTGCTTATTGGCTTCTAACGGCGCTGTCTTTACTTGCTTAATTATCACAATCAGCAATAGAAGGAACCCTAATATTCTTAACATCTTATTTTCTTTTGGTTGCTTTCTTGATGTACAAAAACTTGTAACTGAAGAACCATTTTCTTCACCGTCATGCTCATCTGGCACCGGCAATGCGCATACTTTATGTATTGAACGCTTGAGTATGCTGTTTGGAAGTTTTACAGTCACAACTCTTACCATGCCATCTTTACCTTCATGTACCTCTGTCACCCTTCCCAGAGGCCACTTCGCAGGGTAAGTTGGTTCATCCTTTACCAGTACTACTGAACCTTTCTTTAAGTTCTCCCTAGGCTGCCTCCACTTTGCTCTTTGTTGCAATGTTACCAGGTATTCCTCCTTCCACCGATTCCAAAAATCTTTTTTTAATTTTTGGATAAGCTTCCATCTATTAAGTGAACTTATCTTAGACTCATCAATGTGCTCCGGACAGTCGATTAGGGGTCGACCAATCAGAAAATGACCTGGTGACAATGTATCTATAATATCGCTGCTCTGACTATCCACTTCTACCAGAGGTCTGGAATTCTGAACTGTTTCTATTTGCGTCAGCAGCGTACACATTTCTTCAAAAGTCAGCTTTGTATCTCCAATTATTCTTTTTAGATGATATTTTGTAGATTTCACACCCGCTTCGCAAATCCCTCCAAAGTGAGGGGCTGCGGGGTGAATGAAATGCCATTGTATTTTTTGTGATGCCAAAATTGGTATAATGGATTCATTGCTTTTTATTGCTTTTTTTGAACTCTTCATCTAATTTTTTATTTGCGCCAACGAAATTAGTGCCATTATCCGAATATAAATGACTACAAAAGCCTCTTCGTGCAAAAAATCTTTTCAGCGCTGCCAAAAATGCATCAGTTGTTAGATCGCTGACAGCTTCTAAATGAATGGCTTTACTTACCATGCAGACAAATACTGCAATATATCCTTTAAATGATTTTAAACCTCTCCCTTTTGAACATTTCATCTGAATTGGCCCTGCATAATCTACACCTGTATGCATGAATGGGGAAGATGGCGTAACACGTACTTCGGGCAGATTCCCCATGAGCTGTTTGGCTGAGTCTTGTCTATAGCGCACGCATTTTGTACAATTTCTAATGTGTGTCTTCACAGCTGCTTTTGCCCCTACAATCCAATATTTTCTTTTTATATTTGCCTCTACTAGTCGATTGCCTCCGCGAAGTGTTAAGGTATGTACATAATCTATTATAAACGATGCCAAATATGAATTTTGTAAAATTATTGGATGTTTTTGGTTGTAAGGCAGACTTGAATTATTCAACCTTCCGCCCACCCGAAGAATGTTGTCGCTGTCTATAAATGGGTATAGACTTTGGATTTTATTAAACTTATAACTTCATTTTTAAATTCATATTGCTGATGGTGACAGATAATCAATTTTTCTGCCGCTTTTAATTCCGCAACGGTCAAGTATTCTTGATTATTACGTTTGCCTTTGATTATGTTCGTGAATCGCAAAACATAGGCCACAACCCTAGTCAGCTTATTTAACTTTGAATACTTGCCCATAAGTTCATTCAAAAAATTTAATTTTGTTGCAGGGTTTGTCATGAAACATGATATTATTGGCTGTTCTTCTTGATGTGTTGGCCAATGTTCTGTTGGTTTCGACAACCAATTGGGACCATTCCACCATAATAAATAGTCCTTGAGTTTGTCGGCGTGTATTCCTCTAGACGCAATATCTGCTGGGTTATCTTTGCTGCTAACATGCTGCCATAATGCTGTAGGCACTAGCGTGTTGATTTCGTTCACTCTGTTTCTTATGAATTTATCCTTATTTCTGTTGTTTTGAATCCAACCCAATGTAATCGTTGAATCACTCCACGAGTATATTTTGTGTTGGCGTTTAAAGATGTCTGCTACTTTACGCAATAGCCTCGCTAAAAGATGTGCTGCGCTAAGCTCCAGTTTTGGAAGAGCTTTTCTATTCTTAATCGGATTAACCTTGCTTTTAGCTGTCAGTAATGTCACAAACGACTTGACCTTTATATATACTACTGCTGCATACGCTTTTTCAGAAGCATCGGCGAACCCGTGCATCTCCAATTCCATATCGTTTTCCGATTTAATCCATCTTGGGATCATAATTTGTTGAAGACTCATTATGTTTTTCGTAAATCCGTCCCATTCTTCTTTTAGCTCACTAGACAACACTTCATCCCATGTTGATTGTTGTAACCACAATTTCTGTATAAAAAGTTTTGCTACCAATGTAACTGGTGACAACCAGCCTAATGGATCAAAGATTCTGGCAACATCTGAAAGTGCTTGCCTTTTTGTTATTTTATCTTTTTGAATAAAATTAATATTGAACATAAATTCATCCTTTACTGGATCCCATTGAAGGCCCAGTGTCTTCACTGATTCGTCATCCTCAATTTTAATGACTGCATTTTTCTGAATGCTTTTAACATCTTCGATCACTTGTTTATCGTTTGATAACCACTTCCTTAAATTAAACCCGAATTTCTTTAGCTGATATTCAATTTTACGCTGAATACTTTTGCATTGTTGAATTGTATCTGCTCCAGTCATCAAAACGTCCATGTAAAAGTCTTCTTTTATTATGTTGTGAACATCCTCTTCCTTACAGCTAACAGCTATGTAGAAAAGTGATCTTACAGCAAGAAATGGTGCAGACGCTGTGCCATACGTAACAGTATTTAATTTGTATTCCTTTATGGGATCATTTTTGTTTTCTCTCCATAACACATGTTGATAAGATTGATCTCCTTCTACAATCTTAACTTGACGGTACATTTTTTTCACATCCGCTGTCACTACATATCTCCACAACCTCCACTTTATGATGATGTCAAAGATATCCTTTTGAAGTTTCGGGCCCGTAAACATTGTATCGTTTAAGCTATTGCCGTTTGATGTTTTAGCGGACGCATCGAATACTACACGTAATTTTGTTGTTAGACTGTTTTCTCGTATTACCGGTTGATGCGGTAGGTAATACTTTCCACTATGGCTCTTATTTACCTCTGTCATGTGACCCAGCTCTAAGTATTCTTGCATAAATTTGACGTAGTCCTTTTTTAGCTTTATGTTGCTATCTAGTCTTCTTTCTAATGATAGAAACCTGGCTAACGCTTGTTTTCTGGATTGGCCCAAATTGATGTCATCTCTAATTGGCAATTTTACTTCAATTTTGCCATTTTGGTTAATCATTGTAGTTTTTTCAAATATTTCTAGGCAGTGTTTATCTTCAGAATTTTCTTCAGCATTTGGAAGCTCTTCAAGCTCCCAAAACCTCTCCAGATTGGTTACGGCTGACAATAATTTGTTATTATTGCTGTTATTACTATAGACTCCTGTTAAAATCCAACCCAATTTTGTAGATTGAGCCACTAAGCCATTCTTTTTGCAAACCCCTTCTTCTAGAATATCGCCAAATACGTCAGCTCCAATCAGGATATCAACTCTATCTGACTTATTGTACATTGGATCAGCTAGAACGTAGCTGTCCCACTGACTGAGATCAATTTTAAATGATTTATCAGGTTGTGGTCCTGAAATTGAAGGTAAAACTACCGCATCAGTACTTATAACTTGGTCACTATAGAAGCGTGGTTGAATTAATAGTTTCACCATTGCCTTTGATGTGGCCACTATTGTACTTCCAAGTCCTTGTATGTTAGTTTTGCACTTAATTCTTGGAAGTCCTAATATTTGTGCAGCTTCTTCACAAAGCGCTGTTATTTGTGATCCCTGTGAGGTCGCTAGTAGTGTTGTTGTAGTTGTGTTTGGTTTTTTTATCATCATTGATTTTGATGTACTAGATTTTGGTTCCTCGTTTTTTTCCTCATCTTTATGTAGCAGCCTATGGTTTCCTTTTCCGCAAAGACCGCATTTAGTTTTATTAGAACATTTCCTATCAAATTTGTGGTTAATGCATGTAAAGCATAATTTATTTTTATAAGCGATTCTTCTGCGGTCAGCCATTGGTAATGTTAGAAACTTTCTGCAAACACTCGTTAAATGGCCATTCATGTTGCAGTAAAGGCACGCTTGTTGTGCCGTGTAAAGTGTGTTGGAAACTTTTGTATTGTCACCCACTTTTTTCTGGTACTTATATCCTTGGCGCTTCGTAACTGCTTCCAAGGCTTGAACTTGTTGCTCCAAAAATTTCAAAACGTCATCAAGACTTTGAATTTCTTTTGTTTTCTTAACATTTTGTTCATAATACCGGAGACCATCATTGTCTAGTTTTCTGATTACAATGCGAGCAATAAACGGTTCAGCATCCGTTATCTTCACATTCATTCCTTTAAGCGCATAAATTCAACTGTTTGTCGTGTCCAATAGCTGCTTTACACTTGCGGATGACTCGCTGTTGACCATTGTTTGATCTAGTAGTTTGTCGACTTGGTTGGTAAACAACAGCCTTCGATTCTCGTATCTTTGTTTGAGAATTTCAAAAGCCGCCCCATAGTTTATATCCGTCACTTTCAGGTGTTGAACTAGTTTCTTAGGTTCACCTTTTAGTGCTGTCACCAATCGATACATTTTCTCTACATTAGAGAGATAATTGCAGTCATGCACAAGGCTCTTAAACATATCATGAAATGGAGCCCAATCATTTATGTCTCCATGAAACTCAGGTATTTCTATTTTACCTAAGTTTTAAATGCCACTGGCATCAACTCTTGGCTCATTGACCTGTTCCCTTGAAGGATTTTTACCGTTTTTTGCACGTAATGCAAGAGCCATGTAATACTCGTCCTCAATATCTTCCTTGAGGATACGCACTTCTTTAGTGCTATTAAACTCGCATAGTTTTTTATAAACGTCTTCCAATGCTAAAAATCGTTTTTTTGTTTGCTGCGTCTTTATGTCCAGTAGCTCGTTGGATGCATCAGATACTATTGTATCTAGTTCTGATATCCTTTCGCGCATCCATTCTACCTTTTCGATAAATTCTTCCCGCAGTTCTTCGGCTTTTCCTTGGACATTGGTAATGTCCTTGTTTTCTTTTTTACCGGCTATTGATTGCGTCCATTGGCTTTCTGATGATGACGTACTGGCTTTTATTAACTGCTTCTTTTGCTGGTGAACAATTTCCTGATGTTTATCTAGCTCTTCTTCATTCATTACTTGTTGAATTAATTCAATATTTTCTGCTATTACATCCTCTATTGATTCAAAATACTTTTGTTCAAAGTAATCTTCAGACGTTCTTCCTGTTGTCAAAAGTGCTGTATTATTTGCCTCAAATATGGGAAATTCCATCTCCACTAAATTATCTCTTACTCTAATGACCTTTTTTGTCTTTTATTCTTAGAACTAATAAATATTATCTTTTAATAATAAACATGTTCAATTCTGAACATAAGATTAAAGAAGTTATAACGGCAACCGCTAATGCACCTCCAGCAATAAGTGTCAGTTTAGAAATAGTGATTTTTATGTGCATCCTATTTACACTTCACATGATAATTAAATACTTACGGGTATATGTTAGAAAACAAATTAGAGTTCACATGGTAAAAACAAATATAAACAGCGCAGTATAAAAAAATATATATATATAAATTTTTATATTTATTCGAATAAATGTTACTCACCATTAGAAATATATTCCCAGATTCTTTTTGTAAAAAATTATATATATATATATATATATATATATATATATATATATATATATATATATGTATGTACACGATGTAAATCTTCTTTTAAACAAATCAATATAATTATTTCTCTTAAATAAAACAAAAAAAAAAACACATGAATATTAGGGTGGGTCGAAAAAAAAAGTTGTGCCAGTCACCTTAGAATGAAAGATATGCCAATGAAGTTTCTAAAACAGAAAAAATTTTTTTTTGCCACGCCCCAAAATACAGCACTTTTGGTTTTTTATATGTAGCGCTGCCATATAAAGTCCGATCTTATTATATCACATATAGTTGTTCATGGGTTGACTGTGGATCATTTTTGCCTTTGGTGACTTTTCAATCCGACATCAAACTCTGGGCGCCAGTTATGCCATCTCGGATACTTCCCCCAAATATAAATTTTTTTAAACGTGCCAAGAAAGTCCTTGTAAAACTAAGTATGTCTAGCTTTTATTATACTCACTTTTATGCCACGCCTCAAAATTGAGCCCCTTTTTTGTTTTTCACAAACATATTACATTAAACCAGGTAGAAGCCAATACAAAAACCAAAAAAATATCCACCAGCGACTTCATATAATAAAAGTCATACATATTAAATTTCAAGAGCTTAAAAAAATTTATTTACCATGCCCTTAAATGCAGCCATTTCTGTTTTATACACGTATATAGCATCGCCAATTGAAGTCCAATCAAATCGTATCGTATATCATTATTAATGGCTAGAATGGCTTCATTTTTGTATTTAGTGCTTTTCTATGATAATTATTATAACTGAGATCATTCCGTTCTTATGTTAAATTTTTATAAATAGAAGAGAAACCCTTCTGATTATTTGTAAGTCAAGTTTTTTAACTACTCACTTTTTACACACGCCCTTTAATTATGTTCCTTTTATTATTTCCTCACATAGCAATTACATCGCCCCTTGTAATATGATCAAAAAATATCGCGTATATTTGCATGACTTGTATCATAAAACAGAAAAAACAGGTGACTGGCACAACTTTTTTTTTGTATGGAGGTCGACCCAGTCTAATGAATATACACAGAAACATTAATACCTAGAACATATGGATCATCTGCGAAATTAGAGACAATTTTAGTTAACGCAAAGAAAAGCTCAAATAGGCCTTATTCTCTAGAAACGATAAAAAACAAAAAACAAGAGGTAAAAAAAAAATATTAACACAGAGGCTAGCAATATATTAGCAGATGATAGTCTCACTTAAGAAGTTAGAAGTAAACACACTAAGAGACTAAACAAATTAACAGAAGAAACTCAAGCATTGCTCAAAAGCCACGCACAATCCATTAGATCAGGTACGACAGATAGGGACATAATGTCTGCCATTTTAGACATGAATGAATTGGCGACTATCGTCAATTTAGTCCACGTTTTTTCGGGTAAGAAAGATGAACTGCAAAGTTTCATCACTAACCTCAGCATAATTTCTGAAACTATCCCCACTGAAAAACAAAATTCGTTTTTCAACCTTATACTTAAATCCCGACTTGATATAAGAGTACAAAACAGAAATAAGCAAGGACCTATACCAAAAAACATTAGTGAACTATTAAACGTATTGAAATTGGCATACAAGCCACAAAAATCCTCGAATAGGGTACTAAGCGAACTAACTCAAATGTCACAAAAAGGTGAAAACGTTATGGGATTCGCAAACAAAATCGAAAATCGTGTGACCGAATTAAATGAGATACAAGTAGCCGATGAAGGGGAGGAACACCGTGCATCCATAATGAAAGCTAATATGAGGATAGCATTTAACACCTTCGTAAATCATTTAGAAGACCCTCAATTAATGTGAACCATAGATGCAAGCCAAGGTACCACATTCACTGCAGCAGTAAAAATTGCTGAGAGAGCTGCGACACGTACGGCACAAAGGAGTGTCCTGTACCAGACGACACTAAGACGTGTAAATCGTGATACTGGAGATAATAATCTGTGCCTTAGATGTGGACAATCACAAGGAAGGGACTGCCCGGCACAAGGAAAAAAATGCAGCAAATGCGGTAAACTCAACCATTTCGCTAGAAAATGCCTCAGTAGAAGCGGAAATAACGATAATAGTGCAAGAAATAATTACAATATGACCTGTGCCCTATTCCACGAAACAACTTATCAACTTTTCATTTGCACTTATCAAATTTCAGTTTTTGGCAAAGTGATAAGTGTTTCTGTTCCACAATATTCTTTGCAAATCTGACTTTGCAGTAAGCAAAGTTTTGCAAAGACTTTGCTCTCTTTGAAAAGACTTTGCCCTCTTTGCAAAAACTTTGCTCTCTTTGCAAAGTCTTTACGCTTTCATGCAAAGTGTTCCACGAAGCATTTAATCATCTTTGCATTTCTGTCTTGTCACTTTTCACTTTGCGTTGCTAAATTAAAGTTATTAAAATGAGCCGCAAAATAAAAATGGAAAAAAACAGTCAGTTTTAAATATTATTTAACACAATTCAACAGTTTTTTTTATTAAATTTAAAAATATATAACATATGTATATATGTATGTATGTATGTATATCAAAATGTCAAACTAAAATTTGATCAAGATGGCATTGAAAAACATTTTTGTTTGCAATTAAAAAATTGTTTAATTTGATATTTTTATATACATACATATATACATATCGCACTGCTACCTCTAAACAGGCTCAACTCAAAATTTTTTTAAATTTTCACTTATTGCAAGAAATCGAAGTAATTGCATCCCCCTTTGTGGTATAAGAGTACATATAAAAAGAAAACAGTTTTTTGTCTCTACTGAAAATTTGTAAATTTTGAGTTGACGCTCTTAAGAGGAAGCAGTGCGATATGTATATTGTATATATTTATCTATTGTTAAATTTGTTAAATAATAAAGAAATAATAAAACCCTGAAAAAGGAACACATAGAAGTGCCGAAATTTTGGATAAAAATAATTTAGAATTTTTATATAAAAAATAAGCCCTCAAGCTAGAAAATTTTATTATACAATCAAAAAAATAAGGGTCAAATGAATTATATTAGAACATATCTGTGGTTTTCATGGGTAACTGCGTATGTCCATTCTTTTCGATTTTGAGATATTGATGCCATATTGCTTAATTTTAAACGCTCTTAACATGGTTTTTAAAATTTCTGAAAAAATATGGACAATTCCGATTTTTTAAGTAATGCCTAATTTCAAAAAGCTCAATACCTAGCCCATAAATTTGAAATAAAACGTCTAAAAAAACGTAGACAACTCTATGGATGGTTCTGCAACTGTTTATTTTGCAACACCATGCATAGCTGCAACTCCATGGTACTGGCAATAATTTCCGACCCAATGCAAGCACAGAAGCAGTTGATTTTGAGCCGACAAAGCATAACTGCGATGGTATTGTGCTCTTATTTTTCCCCAATTTTATTTAAAATGAAATCAACTTGGATTTCATTTAAACGGAAGCACTCTTTAAAATTAAACTTTTGTAGTCCCAAAAAATTAATTCGGTCTCTATAATTTCTTCTTATAACTGCGGTTTAACTATCGTCGAACAAAAACTCACGTCTTAACAGTTTTAAAGCTTCACTAGTTATAACCATATGAATTTGCAAATTTTTGACAAACTTATCAAAATTTCCTTTGCAAAAATAGAATTTACAGTTTTTGTAAATTACACTTTTCAATATTAACTTTGCACTTTGCATAAGAGAACGTACGTGGAACAGAAATTGCAAAGAGAATATAAAAATTGCAAAGACTTTGCAAATTACACTTATCAATTTCAACTCATCACTTATCCAATTTAATAGTTCTGTGAAACATAAAGTTTTGCAAATTGACGAAAAATTTGATAAGTGCAAAGTGAAAAGTTGATAAGTTGTTTTGTGGAATAGGGCCCAGAAATCATCAGGCTAACAATAGCAACAGGAACACAAGTAGAAATAACGACACTAATAGGACAAAGAATAATAATCACAACTACAGCAGGAACGAGCCAGAATTTGTTTGTCAATATTGCTGTAATACTTAAAAAAAAAAGAAAATTCAACCTTCGGTTGTTTTGCCCTTTACAGCAATGTTGACAAACAAATTCTGGCTCGTACCAGCGACTAGTATCAAAAGAACGATTTAATACATTATTGTACACTTCTACCACTCCAATATTGCTTTTAAAATCACGCCGGGGACTGATATCAGTAAATAAGCCACAAATATAGCAAAATTTGTTATGATTGTCACACATTTTTTATTTAATTTTAATTTAAATTGCACACGATTTTTATTAAATTGCAAACGTTTTTTTTAAATATACAGATTCAAAGTGAAAAAGAAGACATTAACCAAACGTCATATTAAAAAAAAAAAACAATAAAATAATCATTACAAATATTTGTTGTAATTCTAAGTTTTGTTTAGGCTAACAGTGATTTGTAATTTTAAAGAAAGTGCATAAAAAGAACCCGAAAAAAACAATATTTTTGAATGACTAAAACTCTCATTACAAATTTTTTTTTTTTTTTTGTTTAGGATAACATTGATTAATACAATTTGTATAAAATGTTTAAAAGTTTATTTTCATGAAAAGTTAAATAACTCAGTCAATTACTTATGTATTTTTAAACCCAAATATGCGTTGTTATCGTAAATAAACGTTCTTTTTGAATAAATTCAATAGTATTATAGTTTCTTAATAAAATAATGTATAAAAACGTCACCAAAGTTGAATTTTTTTTTTAAATCTACAAAATTGTGTTTGCTCGACAATAACACCCAAATGTTTCAGGTTTTCTTAGATAAATTATATATCATTCGAAAGATCTCAGTTTCTTCTTTCCAAATCTAGTAAGATATTGGTACAAAAACCGGGTTTTTAACCGTTTATCCGGATTTTGGAGGTGTCCGGCATATTTCACTATTGGAATCTTGTTTTACTCGACAAGCCCTACAAGAAAAATAATATCCGGTCCCAGGTTTTTCTATTTCATTCAATTTTGTAATACTGTGTAATTTGTTGTGGACTGGTGCTTTAATCATAAATTTCACGTTGTTAAGAAACCTGTCTCGCATCTCTAAATATACTTTTGGTTTTGATTTACCAACAATTGTATCTCCAAGACCATGTGGTAAAGATTTTTCTCTAAATCTTGGTATATGTAAGACTTGTGCTGCTTCTTCAGGAATAGTTGTTTTCTGCGATCCTTGATCTATTAGCGCCCTTAACGTTACAAAATTACCATCTAATGCATTTACTCTTATATGTGCGGTTGCTAACAATACTGTTGTATTTTCTTCTTGTTGGGTCACCATATTTATACCTGTTTCTGGACTTTTCGTTTCTTTATTAAACTCATCAACATGAAGAAGAGTGTGATGATATTTACCACATTTCTTACAGTTTTCTGTATTACTTGCACATTTGTTTTCTTATTTATGGCTCAAACACCGGAAACATATTTTATTTTTCTTTAAAGCTTTTTTCCATTATTGTTAATGCTTGAAAATTTTTACAGTTTATCAGCTCATGATTTTTTAGTTTACAAAATTCACAATACTTTTATGATATGCATTTGACTGCTTTTGATTTGATTTAATGCTGTTGGGTTTTTTGCTTCTAAATGCTTCGAGAGCTTGATACTGCTGTTCCAAAAAGGGCCATACATCTTCTAGTGTTTGTATGTCTTTTGTTTTCTTTGCGCTTTGTTCATATAAATGTACCCCATCTCTATCCAATTTACGAACAATTATTCTTGCGATAAAAGTTTTAGCATCATCAATCTTTATATTAAGTCCTTTTAATCCTTGAACACATTCATTTGTTTTATCCAACAATTGTTTTACACTAAAAGATGAATCAGTATTTGCCATTGGAGGATCTTATCTACTTGTGTTGTAAATAGCAATCTCTTGTTTTCATACCTTGAGTTCAAGATATTCCATGCTGCTTCATAATTACCGTCCGTCACTTTCAAGAGTTGAATAAGTCAACCAGGCTCTCCTCTGACGTAGTTTTTTAATCGATACATTTTTCCTGCGTCAGCTACGTTTCCAAAAAACACTGGAATTTTTTTATCTTCCAATTTGACGGAATAATAAATTGTATTTGCTTCAGCTTTTTCTAGTGCAACCAATTTTTGTTTTAGAGTCATTCTGTATTCACGAGCAATGTTTTCAAACTCCTCTTCTTCAGCCTCATCGTTCCCAACTTCTTTGCTCTTGTTTGCATATTCCTTCTTAATTTCTTGGAAACAATGTTCCAGTTCAGCCTTTGTTATTGATTACTCAGTTTTTTTCTTGTTGTTGATCTCCTCACGTTTCGTCCATTAATTTTTGTAGACTACTTATTTTCCCTCTAAATTTTCGTTTTAGTGCTATGTGATACTATTGCTTGGGTTTTCATCTTTGAGGTTATCTTCTACATTTTTAAGTAGCTGTTGCTATTTTGAGGTGTTTTCATCAGATTCCCTCCCACCTAACATTCCAAAAGCTTCTTTCATTACAGTATTAATCTGCGATTAATTTTTTATTATTCAAACGTTTTCTTTTCTCGTCAATCTGCACTGACTGAATTCTTCCTTTGGCAATTTTCTCTCGAAGAGATATGTACTCTTCGGCAAGTTCTTTCGGATATTCCAATAACGTTGGTTTTGACATATTAATTTACATATTTTACGCGTTCACTACAGTTTTTAGTGATTCGCTTTTCCTATTCTTTTTCCGATGTTTAAGCCTCGGTTATGCTTTTCATATTCTTATTCCGATGTTTAAGCCTCGGTTTCGCTTTTGTTTTTTTAACACCACTCTTGTGTTCTTATACAACTTCTGAGTCTCTTACCACTGGAGGGGGGAAACAAAGAAGTTTTTATTTTTATTATTCTACTCTATTTATAGTTCGGAATTCCGTTAACACTTCTTTAATATTTTATTAATCTCATTCAAAGTTCTCAGAGTGGGTGAAAACACTGAGAAAAGGTTCGAAGGACGAAAATGTAAATAATACACTTAAATACTCTTTTGAGTACTGATTTATTTCAATAAATTCATACCCTTATATACTATTTTTGAAATCTTTAAACTAAGTGAAACTAAAGGAAAATCATAAACTAAAGATAAGAGTAAAACTAGAAGATAAGAGTTCCATTAAATGTTTAAAATGTAGACCACCAATGATATGTTGGCGACGTAAATGTACAGCTTATGTAGACAAGGGTGTTTTTAGGAACAGTGGTTGATAATATGTTTGGCATAGATACAACGCTATTTCACTTATCTATAAGTAGAAAAAATCATTAATCCTAAATAAACATTAGCCTAAATACAAAGTGTCATGTAACCAACATATTCTCATTATTTATACTATTTAAGATCATGTTCATATCTGAACATTCTGTGACTGAAAAGTGAGGCGGGAACTGCACTTAATTTTAATGAATATTATTAACATAATTAGTAATGTTACCAGTATGATGATTAGAGATGAATGCCCACTGATTGCATGGAAGCGCAATTGTCTTAACTTGATTTGGGTTGATTGTAGTTGTTCCAGCTTCATGGACAAGTCGTCGAGCTGGGTAAATTGAAAATGTGACCTTTCAGTGGTTTAGTGTGTCAGGAGATAAGTTCACTCATGTTTTTGTTCCACATGATGTTTCTGGCTGCAATCTCCGCGTTGAACGCCAATTGTTTCGATTTATCTAGGAATAATTGTGGGCATTTCACAGTGCATCCTGAATTCAGGGTTAAAATCGCTTGAAGTGGCAGAGTTAGCCAGTGTATATAACCTTCGCCAGAACTCACTTCCATGTCTATATTCTTACTTTGTACAGCCAACGATTTTCTTTACGAAGTATATGCCAAGTGTTTTTATTTTGTTTAAATTTGCAATCAGCTTTCTGTAGACCTTTTATAGCTGACATTTCACATGCTTTATTTGTGGCAGGTATCCATGCCCAGTTTTTATTGCACGTGTATTTATTAGGGTACTCATTTAATCGGGCTTTAGCTTTAAACGGTTAATCGCTTGATTAATTAACCGAGGTTTTGGTTTAATCGGTTAATTTTGTTATTGATCGGTTAACCGATTAACTAAGTTTTTTTTATAAACTAAGTAATTTCAATATATAAATATGCATAAATTATTTATTATTTAAAGTTTAAATTTTTAACAGAATATATTTCCCGAAAAATCTGAAATTTTTTTTCTCAGAAATGGAAGAGTGATGCCTAAAATATTTTTTTTATTTAACATACCCATTTTCGGAAACAATAGATCTTCCCGAGTCCAAGTTTAATAATCTAAGTAAATGGTTAATTTCTTCCTAAAGACGTCGGTATATAAATCTCCCAAATCGGTTAAAAACACACGGCCTATTTACCAGTGGTCGAGAGGTCTAGCCGTTATGTCTCAAGTAATCTTCTGGGTGTTAGCGGGTTCGAATCCCATTTGATTAATATTTTTTTCTCTTGGTATTTATAAATTGTTTTTATTTAAATAAAAATATATCAGTTTTTGCTATTTTTTCTTTTATATCCTTTAAAAAACACTCTTTTTATTTAAAAAAAACACTCTTTTTTATAAAATTTACAGTTTTATTCTAAATAAATGCGCATTTTTTTCTGTGGTTAAAAATTTTATATATAAAATACACAATTTATTTTAGAAAAAACCTTTAATATCTCAAAACAAAACAAAAAAAATTTATTAAAGGACTTATGTGATTAAGATTAAATTTTTTAGATTATTTATCTTTTTGTTTTTATTATTATTATTTTATATTAATTTAATTATTATTACAAATAATGAAAAAATTTAATTTGTCAACATCTCTATAGAAAAAAAAGGATTTTATTCCTGGGATTAACATATTGTGGGTATTACAGTATCGAGGGTATGAAATGATAGTTAGATATGTTATATACCGTCGGAAAGGTTAATTTGTCAAGTTTCTCAGCATAAGTTTTATTTGTATGATTTTAGAAACACTTACACACAAATAGAAAAAAATTCAAAATAGTGCATATGCTAAAAATTGAAAAATCCTCGTCTTGACTTAGAAATTATTTTTTTTTTATACATAACCTACTCGCATCCCAAATAGCGACCATAACTAACTAAAGGAAAAGAACTAAGCTTTCTTTTGAGCAAAAAAAAAAAAAAAAAAAACCCTTTTCAAAAAAAAATAAAAAATAAGTTTTAAATTTAAAAAAAATATTTTTCGAAAGCTTGAAGAAATAGCTATCTATTTTGTTTTGGACAAATTTTGCTAACACCAATAGATTATAAGTTACATGGATGAGAAAGAACACCGGTTTGGCCAAAATGTCAAATTTTGACCCTCTCTAACTCAGAAACTTTTTGAACGATCTTGTTGAAAATTTGTGTCTAAACTACTATCCAATAAGACTAACCTTGGTGCCAAATCGGAAGACATCGATTTCTTAGGTTGGGTCACTTGACATGAAATCCCCCATATATGTATATTTATATAAATATCCTTTTGTTCTTATCGCACCATGGTAAAGGGTATATAAGATTCGGCTTAGCCGAATATAGCACTCTTACTTGTTATAGTAGTTTTTTTTTTAATTTATAAATTATTCTTCTTAACAAAAGCCAGGCTTACCAAAAGCCAGGGTTACCCTTGAACACAAAATCTGTATATGCAAAAAAACATGAAAAGGTACAAAAATAAACGCATTGGCCATAATGTTATTAAACGATAGAAAAACGCTTATATACATATGTCAAACATGAAAGCTTTAGAAGGTTTTTTAAAACCCAAATTTTAAACGTTTTCGTTTTAATACGAAAACTTCAAGCGAGAACACTTGTGCTTTATAAAAGCAGGATGGAAAAGTGGTTTTCCCATAGTCATCGCTCAGACTTGCGATTTTTGTTGGGGTGAGAATATTGGGGAATGGTACTCAGTTTCATATACTCTGGAATTCCGTTTTGTTTCGTTATTCCCACACTTTATAACTTGAAGTTGGCTGTAGGTGTTTTTGTATTTATATATAAAATATAAAACGGAGAAGAGTAAAGACAAGATATAAATACAAAAATTGCAAAATAATAATTTCATAATCTGGACACAAATGCAATTTCAAAGCAGCACTTTTAAAAATTGCAAGTCTGGACGATGACATACTAATTTCGTGCTCTAAAACTTAAATAAACTTTTAAAAATAAAGCTGTCTAACATCGAATTGTGAATTAAATCACTATGTATAAAATGTTCTCTTCAAATGTTATTAAAGTGTCGGAACGAGCATATTAGCTTGTTTTCACTTAAATACATAATAAATATATTGTGGAACCAGCTAAATTATTTGTAGTTTGTTTGACACCACTCAACACAACATACGACGTTTTAGTTTCTTTTTGTTTTTGTTGACAAAAAGCGTACCCAGTGGTGTATCAGTGTAACACATTATTTCTATTAGACCTTTCTTCTTTAAACGTTTTCCAATCTTATTTTTACCTAGTTCTTTGCAATGGAATTTGTCTGATAAATAAAGAAATGCTTCTTGTAAGTTTAAGATGCGACTATTATTATCAATATAGGCCTATTTCACGTTAATACCATTTCCACTCTTGGGGTTTTAAATGCTTTAAAGCAAAATGTTAACTAAGTTAATCAAAGCCGTTCACATTACATTTGAGATGATTAAGATTATTAATAAATAAAACACAATAAACTCATCTACATTTCTTTAAAATATTACAAATTGATAAAAATTATTTAATTAAATTATAAGAAGAATATTTATATCATATTATTGACGAAGTTGTGAAAATTTATGAATTATTGGAAAAACATTAAGAAGAAATCGTGGTCGGCTGTACACGTGTAAGGTACGTTTATTGCGGCGGATGCTACATCATACTGAGTTTGATGTATGTTCAGAGGATTCTATGTGATTAATGAGATGATTTAGTTGTTATCATGTCAATTTGAAGTGATTAACAAATCATTTCAATGTATGGTTAATCATCTCGATTTTGATGTGATTAGAGCTTAATCACGTTCGAGGTGCTTAAACGCGTTTAAACACAAGTGTGAACATAGTATAAGCCTATTACTCTGTTCCAATTTGTGAAAAATGTTCAGTAACATCTATTATTTCATACGAAAAATTTTACGTGTATCTTATTATCTATCTCGCGGGTTTGCACAATTAGACGTTTTTAATTTTTCAAAGTAAACAAGTTTCCAATCGTGAATTGAAAATGGTTATTTCTATCTGGCAAAACCAATATAGATTATTTAAAAAATTTATAAGACGAAATGTAATAAATGTAGAGTACAACAGTTATGTTGTATACCAGCTAATATTGTATGTTATTTATTTTTCGTTTAAGATGTTCATGCTGTATTGCAGCAAATTCTAGAAAAGCTGGAATACATAGAACGGAACCAGCAAATAATTAGCAATGGCCAAGCAATTATTGTTGCCAACCAAGACGCCATTGCAAAAAAGGTCGAGCAGATTGAAAAAAAAATTATTTCACCTTTCTATTGTTATTGAAACATTAATGAATTTTTTTAAGTTCTCAGAAAAACAGGAATTGATGGCCCAAACAAAGGCTTCTGTGGGATGAAAGGTATCCATTGTCGCATTACTGGCGAAAATATCAACGAAAAGTTGAATGAAGTGGCAGCCATGCTATTAATAAACTTGAGTAATATATATTTTTTACAGCTTAACTCCATGTATAAGCTCAAGGGTGCATCGGAAGATGCCTGCAATGTCATCCGTGCTATATTTACGGACGACCTACTCCAGACCTTAAACTGGACAGGGAGGTGGGAAAAGCATTCCTTAGCAAAGCTGTATATTTGCAAATTGCTTAGAGGTATGTATTTACAAATGTTGACGATTCTGTTAAGTATAAATATAATCTCTTCTATAAATTTCAGATGATTTCCAAAAGCAGTTCGGGATACAATTTGAAAATGGCGTGAAAAAGGCTCCAGAGCGCAGCCACAACAAAAAATATTTAAAACAAGTTAGAGTACTATATTCGGCTGTGCCAAATCTTTGATACCCTCTACCAACATTTCGAATATTACAGGAGTGGGCTCTATATGATATCTATATATTATTAATTAATCATTAAAAAACGTATGTTTTCGGTATAGACCTATATTAAAATGTTAACTGACAATCGGAACGTTTTATACTTTTCTTTTTAGAAATTTGAACTAGCTTGAGTAAAATATCATGATTCGTAACAGTTTTAGGCGATCTAAAATGATTTTCAGAAGAGGAATTTACATAGAAATCTTGGTAATTTATGGATCAATCATCCCAAAATTCTGTAGAGAGACTACTGGTATCAAAAAACATAAATAAGAATAAATTTCAATACAGCAGTGAAATTAGTTTTAACATTTACAGTGAACTTCAGAAGGCTTCCTAATATGCGATCTAAGATAAATTATGGACCGCATATCGCAAAGTTGCATGACATTTTGTATGACCATATGGAGCTAAGTTGGAACAAATTTTACAGTAATGTCAATATCTGCTACGGTTTTTGGCGTATTTAGTTAATTCCCACAGTGGGCTTTATATGGCGCCAACGGTAATTTATGGACCGATCATCACGAAGCTTATAAGTATAATTCCTAGTCCTATAAAAATGTGAAGCATTAAATTTTATTATGATGGTATTATTTATAACGGGCTTAGGCGTAATAAACTGTTTCACGAGAGTAGGGTTAGTATGGGGCCTATAGTAAATTAAGGACTGATCTTCACGAAATTTGACAGTGTGATTTCTAGTTCTATGAAACTGTGACGTACCAAATTTAATTACAATTGTATTATTTATTACGTTTTTAGGCGTACTAAACTGTTCTCCGAGATAAGGGTTTATATGGGGCTGGTGTAAATTATGAACCGATCTTCACGAAATTTACCTGTGTGACTGCTAGTCCTATGAGACCGTGACGTGCTAAGTTTTATTATGATAGCATTATTTATTACGGGTTTAAGCGTACTAAACTGTTTTCCGTGAGTTGGGTTTATATTGGGCCTAGGATAAATTACGGACCGATCTTCATGAAATTTGGCAGTGCGATTTCTAGGCCTATAAAAGTACTAGGTTGTATTACGATAGCATTATTTATTACAGTTTTCGGTGTAATAAACTGTTTCCCGAGAGACGGGTTATGAAATTGTGAAGTACCAAATTTTATTACAATCGTATTATTTATAACGATTTTAGGCGTACTAAACCGTTTTCCGAGAGAAGGTTTTATATGGCCCGTATGGATTGATTTTCTCGAAATTTACCAGTGTAATTTCTGGTCTTATGTTATATACCAAAATCTATTACGATGGCATTTTTCATTACGGTTTTAGACCAGGAGCTGGGCTTGTATGGGGCCCAGAGTAAATTATGGACCGTTCTTCTTGAAATTGAACACTATGATTTCCAGTCAAAATTGTATGTCATTCCGTGCGTTATTCTACCATTTATGTAAGTTTTTGTTACAGAATTATCAATTTTTTTAGGGTGGTGGTTCCACATTTTGATTCATAGCTCTGATCCTACTGAACCGTTTTTGCTGGATTTCAATCCCAAGCTGCATAGGATAACTACCAGTTTGTTCTTTACTTTTGCGTCTTTCTAAAGTGAGCGTGTTTTCAACAGACGGACATGGCTAAATGGACTTAGAATTACTCAAGGTGTCCGATATATATATATATATATATATATATATATATATATATATATATATATATATATATATATACTTAATGGGGTCTTAGAGATATAATAAAAAGTTTCACATGGAATGACAAACTTAGTAGTATAGCCTCATTCACCACTTTTTTTTTTTATTTTAGTTTTACTTTTACTAAAAACAAAAAAAATGTACAAAGCCAATCTTGCATATTCATAAGAATTAACGCCTAAGCATACGATAATAAATTTTTTCTTAATTCTAATTGAATTTTAGTTTATTTATCATAAATTTCTTTTAATTTATTTCTTTTATTTTAATTTCTTTTCGATTATTTCTATTTATTTTTGTATTATTAATATATTTTATTTATTTATCATTTGTTTTATTTTAATTTATTTATTATTAATTTATTTTGTATTTATCATTAATTTATTTTATAAAATAAAAAATCTGAATTTAAAATTAAAATGAAAACCAAAGTTTTCTTTCATTAAGCTTACGTTTAACAGATATACTAGGTAGGTGTTACTAGTTAGTGCTAACCAGTATTTACGTTTGACGTTTACGATAATCGTATCGTTAAAATAAATATAACGAAAATTATAGAATTTGCTATTCAGTGACATTTTTAACGATATTCGCTTTTGGTTAACTTTGGGGCATTTCTCATAACATATACAGCCAAATGGAGTCTTTTTAAAACTGTATTAACTAATTTTATAAGAAACGATTAAAAATTTAAATTTACAAAATTATGAAAAGGGAAAATATTTCTTTTATGCAAATTCTGAAAGCGTTTCCCAGGTTTTTTCTGAAAAATAAACAAATTTTAGACCCTTAATATAGAGAGTTAAAATTTTTAGGCTTTTAAGAAGATTTAGAAGAAATTGAAGTAGTAATAGTAAGTTTTTGGAAAACAATTTCAGACTTTAAGCGTGGGGATTCTACCTGATGCTTTTCCAGCGCTGTCAAAGTTTGTACAATAAATTATGGGCCTTCCACATTCTTGCGCAAATGTAGAAAGAATTTTTAGCCAAGTCAACCTTAATAAAACCAAATTTCGATGTTCCCTGAAAAATGAATCCTTTCAAGGAATTCTTTTTTCTAAAGATTACTTAAAATTTAATAATGCAAACTGTTTTGATGTTGATATTAAAATGGATTTTAATTAACTATTAAGCTCAAATATGTATCTATAAAACATTTGTTAATATAAAATGTTGAAAAAATTTTTTCAACTATAACAACAATTTTAACCTAAAACCTAGTACTCTATTAAAACTTGCGGAAAATGTTGATTATTTCACACGAAAATTTTGACATGTATCAATATTATCTATCTCGCGATTTTTCAAAAATTAACGTTTTTATTGGATGCAAGTATACAAATTTTTTTGCGAAGGTAAACAAAAATGATGTTTTTTTAATTGTCATTAAAAACGATGTTAATTTTATAATTTCTCAAATCAAAAAACAAGAAAATGTAAGTTTATTATTAATTTTAGCAATTTTCTACATTTTTCTTTGTGAAACGCTTGTTATCAAAACCCCTTTACAAATACAAAATAAAAAATTACAAAAAATGATAAGCAGTTGCTTAAAATTCCGTGCAAAATAATATGAGCTGCACTTCTTTCGCACGGAAAATAAAAATGTTGCTTGAAACATTTTGAATGTTTTTCGTAATATAAATAGAGTACAACTCTATCAACAGTTATTCGTTTGTATTTAACAGAAATTATTTTTATATGGAGCTTGACAACATTTCGCAAGAAATACTGAACAGAATACTAGGCTTAATGTGCAACATTTTTTTAATTTAATTACAATTTATTTATAAAAATATTCTTTTTTATTAATTTTTATATTTTTATATGGGTTATATGTAAGTTAATGCTGAACTAATCTGTTTTTTCTGTGTTAATAAAAAAAAGTTTTATAGTTCTTAAAATGTATTATTTTTAATTTGCCGATTTTTTTTGCCGATTTTCTTAAATTGAAGTGCCGATAATGCCGATTTTTTTTTTTGAAAATATAGGTGTGTTCATTTACTTTACTAGCAGAAACTTGCAAAGAGAGAGTAGGTAGGAATTTAAAGAAATTGCTCTCAAAAATACTAAAAATTAAATGAACACTTTGCCAGCCAAAATTTGCAAGTTAAAGTAGTGACGAATACACACGAATATTTGAGTACCCATTAATTATTCTAAGACTTGGGAAAATTTTATACATTACGGTAAAAATAATGTGATTTTATTAATCTATATTTGTTTATGTTGAATAAAATGAATCATGAATTGGATTTTTTTTTATTTAGGAGGTGAAAGAAGTATTCGGGTTTTCATTAATAATAAAAGATAAAAAAACCCTTTGTTAACAATAAAAGTATTTATAAGGCAAAACAAAATTTTTAATTTAACAATTTATATATAACCTATGTATATGGATAGGTATGTATATAAAATTTCAACGTTACGGACTGACTGACAGATTCATCTTCGCACAGCCTTAATGCCGTGAGTTATAAGGCTGAAATTTGAACCGGATGCTGGTCTCTCGCTAAATCGATCCACAAAAAATCGAAGAAATTGCCTAATAGTGCGAATATTGTGTTTGTGTTAGTGAACCAATTTAGTGCATTGCGACTCGCAAAAAAACTACTTTCATGTGTAAATGTTAGGTGAGATGGAATTTTTGAAAATTAGAATTTTTAGGGGATAAATAGGGTAAAAACGAGTAAATTCGCTAACCCCATAACTCCTAAACTAACCGTGAATTCATCCATGCGTTCCGAACAATATTTTTGTCAGAAGAATAATATTTTTGCCATATCGCTTACAGATGTAAACAATTATACAAACTGGCAGCACAACTAGCAAACTGCTTATATTGAATTGTTTTCTAAAAGTGTGTTAAGAAAATGGACAAAGAAAGGAAAGTGATTTTATTATTTTTATTTATATTAAGTTTTTTATTTAATTATTCAGCAAAAAAACAATTGTAGCACTATAGCACTATATTATGTGGCAGCTCAATTCAGCTTATGTACAAATAGAAAAAAAGTGGAATCGCAGCTAATTTTGTTCTGAAAAAGAATTTAAATTAAGCCATTAATTTTTCAATTAAAGCCAATAACATAGAAATAAAAACTGTTTTACATTCGTAACTTATCCAAAAATACAAATTTGTTTCCTTTTCGAGATTCAAACATTTAAGGGGTGCAAATTGTACCTATTTTTGGTACTTTCTTAACAAAACATTTTTTTCCATTCTTTCCTTCTCAATTATGGGCTTCCACTACAATAAAGAATTTATTATATTTCAATGGGGCGAAAAAATATAAAAAAAAATGGTGAAATGCGTAAATTTATATCTTTGTTTTACTTTTTCGTTCTACAAGTTGTACCTTTTTAATTTGCTATAATAGATTACAGAAACATAAAATTATAGGTGCAGGGTCCTGAGTGAATGAGAACCTATAACGTTGGTAATTTTTTTTTAAACTTAGACACATAAACTTTAGCATTTAAATATGACCACGAAAGAAAGGTAGCAATTTAGCGGGTTTAATTTTTGTTAATTATAAAATATTTCAGATATTATTATTATCTACTTTATGGCCGTTTTATTTGGTGTTTGTTTCATAATAAACAAGACGGTCATAAAGTAAACAATGAGAATATATCAAATTATTTTATAATTAATAAGAATCTCTAATTTTGTAAATAATTTAATTTGCAAACAAATTTTTTAACTAATGGGGTATTATACTGCAACATTGTTAAGTATCGGGTATCTAGGTAACCATTATACTCACAGTACTAATAACAACGCCTGATCGGTTAAAAGCAAAAGAGAATACATAACACAGGGTCTCCACCTGAGATAATATCTGATATAATATGTGAGAGAACGTCGGCAGAATGAGAGAGCACATTTCTTCATGTTAATCTTAATCTTAAACAAGGGGAACATGTATCTTATAAGATTTCATAATTTACTGATTTTCGTACAGTAAACTTGTGTCGTTTTTTATTCTTTTTTTAGTTTTTTTTATGTTTTTAGTGTTTCATATTATTTTTTAAGCACTTTTCACAAGAATTCAACTATTTTCACTTAAAAAATTAAACATTTTAATGATAACGTCTTATTATTAATTTATGTGTATGTATGTATGTGTATTTTTGACAGCTCATCTTATAAGATAGTTATTATAAGATTTCTCATAACAACTGTCTCATAACATTTATTATAATATTAATACTAACACTATTTGAGAGTCCACACGTAAGATAATACTCTCTGCAATTGAATTTGACGTTTGCTAATATAAAAATCTTATATCTTATCTCAGGTGGAGACCCTGTGTAAGGGATTTTTTAACAAGTTCGTTATTTTATTTAGCAATAAAAATATCGAAATATCTGTCCTAAGTTAAACAAAAGAATGAAAGAATGAAAATATCCTTATTTAAAACTTCTTTTGGAAAAGTTTGTTTTGTAAACAAAAACATGAGACAGCTCTTTCAAAAATTTTAGCAGTAAGAATTTGCAAGAATTTTTTTGTCTCTCAATTTTTTTCTCTCTTTTGACGCTCTCAACTTGCAAATTTTTTTGGGTTAATGACCACTTTCCAGTAACAATTGTTACAAATTCGTAACACTTTTTAGTAAATAAACACAGGTTATGCCTATTTTTATCAAAATTATCTGGCACAGCTGGTCGCACCAATGGAACAAAATAAAGCAGTGCGGCCGAGAAGATAACAAAGTAACTTATCAAAGTACTCAATTTGAAGCGAGTGATATAAATGTCCTCTCTTTTTTAGTAGAGTTACTCAAAAAATTGTCTATTTAAAAGAAGAAGTGCTACCAAGTTAAATTATTCTTAGTACTTAACATAATGAGCATCAGCCAGAACAATGATCTTATCTTATCATATTTTTAATGATTTTGTAACCAAAATTTAATTTTCCGAAAATTTGTAATATATCATTTGGTTAAAACTTACTGGTTTTTTCCAAAATAAAATAAAAATTTTCGCTTAGGAATTTACATTAAAATAACAATAAAAACTCAAATATGTTTTTGTTTTGAATACAAATTCTTAAATAAAATTTATTTTCTTTCTGATTTAATTTAGCGTTGACAGTTATTAAAAATTATATTATTGCTTGGAAAAATGTTCACATTATGTTTTGAAGATAATATCTTTCAAGTTGTTTGTTTCTACCTGACGTAGATTTCCAATAAATTTTCTTAGAATTTGAGTGGTTCTTGTCTTATTAGCTGACACCTTACCCTTAAGGTAACCCCATAAAAAAAATTGGGAACACTTAAATCGGTCGAACGCGAACTTTCCTAAATCTTTGGGATCTTCATGTTCAAAGTACCCATGGAAAAAGTTTCAGTTATTTTGTACGATTTTTTTTTATTTTATTGAACGTTTACTTTTATATTAACAGCAGTTTCAAACGTAAACGCTCGCACACAATTTTGCTATTTTTTTTTTGTTATTTTGTACATATCGCGACTTCTGTGGGACACGGAAGCTGCTTGGGCTTTTTTTTTTTTTTTTTTATACACATTGATGTATCGAAATATTGAATACTTAATAAAATATATGTTGAAAGTTATTTTACTATCAAAGTTGTTTGTGGGAATACTATTATTTATTAAAGAATTTGTTGTTGTGCTTAATTCCCTTTTTTAATAATTGATAACAAATAGTGAAATTTATTGTTGGAGGATAAGCTGTTCCTATGCGCATTTCACTGGTTGCTTAGGCCAGATCATTAGGAAATGTTCTCCTAAATCATTTTAGAAAAGCCAAAACTATCAGCAAACAAGACTACAGAGGGAATGAGAGTTATCTACAAACCCTCAAAAAGTCTTTTTTGCAACGATATCAAAGCTTAAACAAAATACCAAACAATAAATCAGTGATGAGTTTATTTTATATATTTTTAATCCAAATTTTCATGTTTATTTTACAATACTTATTATTGTTTTTTATGTATACAAGTAAAAACCTCAAGCTCAATAAATTATACTATTAATTAAAATTACTTTCTAGTTTTTTATTGTAAGCAACACTACTTTATGTGAAACAACATATGAACATCAAAAAACATACACAGTTTTTTTGTATGCATCAAAAAAGCACAACAAAAAGAAAGGTGAAAAATATGTTGATAAAAACTATTAAATTTTTTAAATACAAAATTTTACATAAATATTTTAGGTCTTAAATGCACTAATATAACAGCACGTATAAGTCTGGCAATGCGCAGAAAATGTAAAAATCTTAGTTATATTTGGGGGATTCACAAGGTGTCATGAAGTCATATGTCTTAAAATAATAACATGAAAAAATACGACTGTTGTGAGCAACCCCTCATAATTTAATGTGCTATTAATTACGACAGCACAATAAACATAGCAAGCAACGTTCTATTTATTTAAGACACTTTTTGTTTACCATTGTAAAATGTTAGAACATTATGACAATAAACCGTGATAGCACACCTTGTGAATACCCCAATTGTAAAATTGGCAGCACAGTATGAATAGTATTTTTAATTAACACAGCACTCGTAAAACTGCTCTGAGTGGGGAAGCAGCTCGCGCTCGTTGTCTTTATTTTTTAAGGACAATCAGGTCGTTCTTGTTTGTCTACTTTTCGTGCGTTTTGCGGTGTCACCTCGCATTGGTTAATGGCTTGGCGTCGTATAACTGTACCGAGTTACAGTTTTTGCGGTTGTCAGCATTGACTTGATGCAATCGTTTTTAACCCTAAATTTTTTAACGTGTTTGTCTGGTGGAGAACCATTTATAACTCGATGTGACTGGTGGAGAACCATATAAAACTCAGACGTTTACTGGTGAAGACCAAAAAATACTCTGGAGTGGATTGTGGAAGCTCTCGCCTTCCTATACGATGGCTTAGGTCGAACGAGGACTTGCGATTGAGACTCTAAAATTTCGTGGGATACCCTGGCAATATGACTACAATAGTCAGCCAAAAATTTTAGTTTTAAAATAAAAAAAAAAAAAATAATGAACACAGCGCTTACATTTGACAGTACTGTTTTCATTTCAAGTCTTTGTTTTATATTAAGCCATTTTAATGCATTAAGCATACCTTCTATTTGTGGATAAATGTTACATTTTAATATTGATCTCACTGCTTTGTTTTGCAGTCTTTCAATTTGTGTTTCTGTGCAGCATGTATATAAAATAGTTGAGCCAAATTCAAAATGTGGTTTTATCATAGTATTATATTATAGCCGTTAATACTGATATTTTGTCACGTATACGTTTAAAAAACACGATTTTTTCAAATTTTTTTGCATATAAACTCTATATGTTCTTTAAATCTTAATTGTTTATCTATAATGAATCCAAGATATTTAATTTAATTAACTTTTTCTATCACTTCATTATTAATTTTAAATACCGATTCATTGTTCATATTAATTTGCATAAGTTTCGTTTTACTTTCATTTAACTTAAGTTTATTCATCTTTAACCATTTGTTAACATTATTTATGTCATACTTCATGTTATAGTGACACTGTTTATCTGTGCATCCTTCCGTAAATATCAGTGTATCATCCGCATATCACACTATTTCGCATTTTTGTAAAATGTTTGGCATATCGTTTATATATATAATAAATAATAGTGCGCCTAAAATTGAACATTGTGGTACTCCATATTCATTATCTATATACTCATATTTTATATTATTTATTTTCACCATTTGTTTCCGATCCGATAAATATGATTTAAACCTTTTCAGCTCATTTTCTTGTATTCCGTCCATATAAAGCTTTTATATTAAAATATCTCTATCAATTGTCTCGAAAGCTCTTTTAAGATCTAAAAAAATTGCCATACTTTTGTTATGTTTCTCCACATTTTTCCATCTATTGATGACATAGTTAACTGTTGTTTTACATGAAAAAAATTTTCTAAAGCCAGATTGATGTTTATTTAATATATTATTTTCTTCAATGTATTTTTCAAGTTGTTGTTTTACCACTTGTATTTATGGGACGGAATTCTTCGCATTTTTTTGTTTTTACAGCTTTCGGGGAATTCGCCTGTTTCCAGTGATTGGTTTATGACGTTCATCATGATTTCTCCTATAATGTTCCAATCATCTAATATTACTTTCATAGAAACATTGTTAAAATCAGATTTATTTTATATATCTTTACATATAATTTTAAGTTCTTGTATATTTATTGCACGAAATTTAAATTTTTTTATTTATCACAGGTATTTGATTAATATATTGCACTCGGTCTATCGAATTTCTAATTGTCTTAATACTATACACGAGATAATTATTTTTTTTTTTTTTTTTTTTTTTTGCAGTATTTATTTATTGAATCTTCATATATTAAATATGAACTAACAATAATTAATCAAATCTTATCCTAATATTTACTTAATGTCCTGCCAGTGCCAGACAAAAAGATTTAGTCATCACGGTTTCTGTTCACATATGTAGGTGTTTATCGCTCATCTGATTGGGTGAGTGCTGCAGTGTCTCTTCTCCTTAATCGAGTGTGGCCGCCATAATTTAAAATATTTCGAGCTAAGGGATTTGGGTGCAGTTCCAGCCTTTTTAAATATTTTACTGCATATTTCGTTATCATAGTTTTTACCAATGGCACATTGAGATCCTTGTGGATATTTGAGTTTTTGACATACCAGGGAGCGGCTGTTATTATTCGAAGAAGTTTATTTTGGCGCCTTTGAATTTTTTCGATATTAGAACCCGAGGCAGTGCCCCATAACTGAATACCGTAGCACCAAATTGGCTTTAAGATAGAGTTGTAAAGTAGAAGTTTGCAATCGAGACTAAGACCAGAATTTCTTCCAATGAGCCAATTAATTTGAATTGCTTTTAGTTTCATTTGAGTTAATTTTGCTTCTATGTGCCATTCCACGTTAAACGCCGATCTAGATGTATACCGAGGTATTTTACATGCGAGTGTTGGGGTATTATTTGATTATTGATTTTAATAGGGGGGCATGTTTCCCGACGCAATGTGAATGTTATATGTGCGCATTTTTGCTCATTGATCTTTATCCTCCATTGTTTTAACCACCTTTCCAGTTCAAATATGTGATCCT
The DNA here is from genome assembly GCA_943735925.1 of Pollenia amentaria. NCBI lineage: Eukaryota > Metazoa > Arthropoda > Insecta > Diptera > Polleniidae > Pollenia > Pollenia amentaria. The sequence continues at coordinate 87,183,343 of OX031010.1, read as the reverse complement.
GTAAGTAACGAGATGCTTCTTGACAGTTTTCATGTACGCTTAGGAAAGCTGTGTCATCCGCAAATGTTGAGGTTTGTGTGTAGCTGTTTGTTGGCATGTCCGAAGTATAAATTAAGTACAATAGAGGGCCCAGGATGCTGCCTTGTGGGACTCCAGCGTTAACTGGCTGAGGAGAACTTAAAAAATCGCCTTCTTTAATAATAAATTGACGACCGACTAAGTAGCTTTCTAACAGCTTGTGTATGTTTGCTGGCAAGTTTTGCTGCAATTTCAGTAGTAAACCTTCATGCCAGACTTTATCAAAAGCTTGAGACACATCGATGAAGAGTGCTGAGCAATATTTTTTTTCTTCAAAGGCTTTTCTTATTACATTTACTATTCGATGAGTTTGTTCAATTGTGCTATGCTTTCTTCTAAACCCAAATTGATGATTAGGAATACATCTATTTTCATTTAAAATCGGCGTTAATTTTGCCACTAGTAGTTTCTCAAATAGCTTTGAAATATTAGATAATAAGCTAATAGGCCTGTATGACTCAACTTTTGTGTGCTCCTTTCCTGGCTTTGGTATCATGGTTACTAAGGAAACCTTCCATTTATGAGGGTAGTATTGAAGTCGTAAAATAGCATTAAAAATAAAAAGAATAATTTTCTTTGCTGTACTTGGTAGCTCCAAAAGCATTTTATTACTGATCTTATCAATACCGGATGGCTTCTTGGTGTTTAAATTACAAATAGCCTTTTCGATTTCTCTAAACTCGAATCTTAGGGGAATAGCTGCTCTAACATTTACAGACGGTAAATCGACTGCTATATCGTGAAATATATTATGGGTAAATACATTTTTCAGATGATTAGCAAACAGATTTCCTTTTTCAATATCATTTCTTGCCCAACTTCCATTCAAGTTTCTCAATGGTGGCTTAGAGATAACTGGTCTATTGAGGCTTCTAGCTGCACGCCATAATGAGTAATCTGATTGTGGAGTTGCATCAAGTCCCTTGAGATATTTTTCCAGGGAAGCCGTTTTCTGAGACTGCAGTAACTTTCTCAGCCTTTTTGTGCACTCTTTTAATAAAGTCTTAAGTTGGGGGATCTGTGCAATTGCCACTCTCTACGAACTCTCCTTTTTTCAGTCAATAGACGCTCGACATCTGTAGAATATATGATTTTGTTTTTGGTTTTTTTGAGTGTTATGCTGGAATGTTGAACAGCTAGTTTGAGATAACTGTCAAAATTAACAATAGCGAGATCCACGTTCTCCGGTGTGCTAAGCGGAATATTATCTGTGCAATGGGCACTCAGATATTTTTTATATTTTAACCAATTTATTTGTGAGGCTGATGTCGATAAGTAACCAGACGGAGATACGATTCTATTTGGATTCATTATAGTAACAATTGTAGGTGTGTGATCTGAAGATAATTCTAGGGACGCTTCCACATGAATCGTGTCTATGGGGATGTTATTAACCACGCCAAAATCTATGACATCTGGAACTTTTTGCTGATCAGTAGGCCAATATGTTGGTTGTCCGCTCGCGACCACATTTAGGTCCATTTTACAAATTGTGTTAAACAAAACACGACCCTTAGGTGTAATAAGTCGTGACCCCCAGAAAGTGTGTTTAGCGTTATAATCGCCAGCAGCCAGGAAGCAGGGTCCTAATGATTTGAAATATTTATTATATTGGCTTTCTGATATTGAAAATCTAGGTGGGGAGTATAATGATGAAATTACTATGTTTCGAGATAATTCCTCAACGCAAATGCTCGTTGCTTGGAGATAATCTTCACGATGATCGCACATTAGGTAGTGTTTTACTCGGTTTTTTATCAAAATGGCAGAACCTCCACAAGCTCTACCTCGAGGGTCCTTGGTATCATATAATATATAACCATTGACTTGAAACGTGTTTCTTGAGGTCAGATGGGTTTCAGAAACCATCATAACATCAATTTGTTTATTTATTAAATTATCAATTTGTTTAATTATTAAATTTATTGGCTATTTGGTAGGTTTCTTTATATTCTATATCATTAAATATCACAGTTTTTATCACATTTTTGTTCTTATTAAATACTAAGTCCTTTATTTCTTTCCACATTTATATCTGGTCTTAAGCATTGCTTATTTTGTTATTAACAAATTTATTTTTCTCATATTCGAGTTTTGTTTTATATTTATTTCTTATTGTTCCATGCTACACTTGTGTTCACAGATTTTGCTATACCGTATTTCGCTATTTTATCATTTTTAAAAAATTGTATTTCTCTACTAAGCCATTTGTTTACATTGCTCTTTTCGTTAGCTTTTTTTTTCTTCATAAATTTCTGAATTGTGTTTTCTATGCTGATGTCAATATTATAAACATTATTATTTAAACTATCATTCTCACTATATTTCAGTACACTATTAAGATCTCTATTAAACGAAATTTTGTTATATTTTAATATTTCTATTCCTTTTTTAATGGTTTTTTCATTGTTTCTATTTTGAATTGTAATATCAATCGCTTCATGATCTGCTATTTTGTTTGTACTGTTATTTCTTACTGATACGTTATCATTATTTGTTATGACATAGTCTATTAATGTTTTTGTATTTTCTGTAACCCTCGTGTAGTCTGTAACTATTTGTTTCAGACCATTGTCATTCAAAGTTTCTTGAATTCTATTTTTATAAGTTTCAACTTTGCTCCAATCAATGTTAAAATCGCCTACTATAATTATTTCATAATTCATTACAAAATTCTACTTCACTGCAGCTTGGAGATCTATAAACAGCCATAATTACCAAAAGTGTATTTTTATTTTTTTGCCAGATATGCACTCATCCAAAATTTTGACTCTGCAACCATTTCACATAATTTGTTCACCTTCCATGTTTTTTTTAAATAAATAATTACCCCACTGGTTCGTGCAGAATTCGATAATGTTGTATAATGATCATATCCTTCTAACTGATATTCTTCTTCGTTTATATCCTCTGTTAAATGAGTTTCAGATAGTATTATATATTCCGGATTTTTTAAAGCCGCAATTACTTCTATTTGGTTGAAATTGTTCATTAATCCCTGAGCATTTGTGTATATACCATTTATATTAGTTAACTGTTATACATTAAGCCCCATTCTTCTCATCTTCACATTTAGTTTGTAACTGTATACTGGACATTCCTTACTCAAAGTACTGTGATTCTCATCTAACCCTAAATTCAGTTTTTTGGTTGATTTTATACAATTAATACATTTGGAAATTATTTCTTCATTGCATTTCTTTGCTTTATGGTTTCCGTGGCATTTATAACATATTTCCTGTTTTTTACAATCAACTGCTTAAGGCCACTACACACTATCCTATTTAGTCGAACGATATGTCAAAAAAATCGTGTGTGCTCATAATGTATGACAGTGTGGCTTAAAAATGAATTGAGCAACAGATTTTATTGACAGTCTGTCCGACTTGCAAATATTAATAAAAATTTTCATAAAATGATAGATTCTATGCGATCAGAGTTGCATTTTCTTGTAAAGTAGCTGAGTCATTTGAGTTTGCATCTTTTTTGTGGGATAGTGTGGCATTGACAGCAGATTTTGCAGACATTTTTTTATGTCGGATAAAATTCCGTCAGATTTTCGTGTGAATGAATCGTACGATTATGTAGGATAGTGAGTACCGGCCTTTAATGGTTAAATCCTCTACATTTATAGCAAATTAATACTTCGGTCCCGTCGAATACTCTACATTTCTGGGTTACAATATTTATTTTTTGAGCTGATAATATTTTCGTGTATGACTCATTATCAATTACGATCTTAGTATTATATATTACTTTGTTGTTTCGTTTAAATTCAAATGATTTAACAGGATTTATTACACTTTTATTTAAAAGCTCATTTTGTTTTTTAATTTTTTCAATTAATTCACTGTTTGAATATTTAAATGTCATGTCTGTAATTGTAACACTCATTTCAATATTTTTTGGCACTTTAATTTCGTATCCTTCACTCATTTCATTTTGTATAGCTTTTGTTCTTTTCTATTTTATGTTTTTCTTTTGGTTTAATAATTAATGGCACCTGTTTTTTAATATTTGGCAGCACTATAATCATATCAATGTTTTTTAATTAAAATTTACTTTCCCGTGTTATCGTTTGTTTTATTTATTGTTATTAAAAGTCTCTATTTTTTTTTAAACAACACTTTATACATATATTTTTTTAAACAATTTGACGGAGCTCGTATTGTATGTAATATCGTTAGCTGTTGTTATTATGGGTTGTAATTGACAAAATCAATTTTTTTAGTTAACCATTTTAACACAAACAAATTTTTATACTCACCACCACTAATGGTAGGAATTTTGTAGTGTATAAATAACACTACTTAATTTTGTGAAATCGCTCCATAAATTACCTTGAGTCCCATACCCACTCTCGGAAAACACTTTAATAAGCCTAAACCTGTAGAGAGTAAAGTTCAAATTTTGCATTTGGTGCATCACTTGAATCAATTAGATAATAAAACCGCACGGAACTTTTGGTTTTTCTTTTTGTTTTGTGAATTTCAAAAGACATTTATTTCTTTAATTAATTTTCTTCTTTAATTATTTTCAGCACTTCTTACATTAAAATTTCATTATAATTCTTGGGCATGCTTAAAAAGAATAACAAAGTTTAACTTTTTCTTCGTTTTCAATGACAGGATTTACAGAATTAATCAAATAAATATAAAAGATCAATATTGTGTTTCCCAATATTTCTCAAGGGAGAATGTATTGATTAATTTCTTTTTATAAAAAAGGTAAAACAAAAAAATTGAGTTAACGATTTCGGGATACTCTAATGTGCCGTTTACACAACACGTGTGATTGAACGTGTAGTAATATTTATAAATTTATATGGTTTGTAGTAGGGATGCCAAGGATAGCGCAAGAGACTTGAGCAAGTAACTTGCCGAGTCTGCCAAAAAACACTTCTTATATCCGTGTCAGATACAACTTCGTCGCGTTGTGTGACGTTTCTAACTTTGAAAGAAAAGCGTAAAGCAAAAGGTGTATGACACAACAAAAACTTTGACAGCACTTAGGCATCGTTTGGTAACCTTTAAAAGCGGATGGTAACTTATACTTTTAATTTTTTGTTATAAAAATAAAGGTAAACATTTTAATAGAAGATTTATTAGAATTGAATTTTGCAAAAAAAATATATAATAAAAGAAAATTATAATAGCTGATTGTCAAAGCTCGCAAATAGATGAGAGTTGCCTAACTTTTCGCTTCGCTCTGCTTTAAAAGTACTTAATGTGACATGTTTCGTATAAGTATGTATATTTCATATTTGAAGTCAAAGCGAATCTGTAACGCAACGCAAAGCAAAAGTTTTATCTGACATAGCCTTTACTGTCTTCGTGACGTAGGCGCCTAGACAGTAGTTAAGAAAGATCACTTTTTTACAGTCCCCTTTTACAATGAGGCAAGTGAAAGGCAGGCAAACGAAGTTTGAAGTCGATAGATGAGAAAAGTAAAGTGTGTCACACATACAGCGTCGCCCCCCTTAAAGCCAGTTTACACGGTAATACAATGACCTGCGACATGTCAAAAAATGACGTAGAATGAGAAAAATCTTATCATGTAAAAGCAAAATGCATTGAGCAAGACATAATACGGATACCATACTTGACAAGCGGTCGGTAAGTGTTCATTTTCAAAACCATTTTAGAAACTTATGTATTCTCATCACACCAGAGGTGTATTTTAATAGAATATATTAGAGATGGTCATATTTTTATAAAGTTACAAAAACAACCAAAATTAACTCAGGAAATGTTCATGTTGTTTTTGTAAATATTGATTTAATAAAGAATTTGATCTCGGTAATAGGTGAAAATTCTTTTTATGTAGCTGCAATAAGACGTGGTAGTATAAATGAAACAAAAATACAAGTTAATCGTGAAGATGATTTTCGTAAAATAATAACTAAATTATAATCACTAAAAAAAAACTTTTATACATACCAACTGAAGAGCAGTAAAGGCCTTCAGGTAGTGATAAAGGGCATTGATTCATGCGTAGACCCAGGTGAGATAAAAACGTTTTTAGAAGAGAAAGGCTTTAAAATAAAAAAGAAATAAACTGCCAAGAATTTAGTCACACTAAGGCATACTGCCATTTAACCCCTGTTTGCGTTGTATGTGGAGAATTGCATGGTACAGCTCTCTGCGATAAGTCTAAGAACGACCCTAATGTAAAAAAATGCAGCAACTGTGGTGGTAATCACAATGCCAACTATAGAGGATGCCCTGTATACTCTATCGTCAAGCGCTCGGTTGGACCGAAACCTAACCCCCCTCAAATTCAGGTAACACATCAAGTTAACACTAATGACATTCAGGTACCGCAGCCTAGTAATAACAGAAAATCCTACGCTAACGTCCTAAAATCAAACCATATGCCAATGCAAGGTGATTTGCCAAATAATGATGATATGATGCAGGAAATGTTAAGAATGCAATCGATGTTATTGCAAGCCGTACTTAACAAACCATGAATTGTTTAAAAATTTGTTTTTGGAACGCAAACGGCATTCGCCAACATAAAAATGAACTAGAATACTTTCTTAAAAGTAAACAAATTGATGTAATGATGGTTTCTGAAACTCATTTGACCTCAAGAAATACTTTTAAAATTAATGGTTATATATTATATGATACCAAGGACCCTCGAGATAAAGCTTGTGGAGGTTCTGCTATTTTGATAAAAGCCCGAATCAAACACTACTTAATGTGTGATCATCGTGAAGATTATCTGCAAGCAACGAACATTTGTGTTTAAGAGCTAAATCGAAGCTTAGTACTTTCATCTTTATACTCTCCACCTAGATTTTCAATATCAGAAAGCTAATATTATAAATATTTTAAATCATTAGGACCCTGTTTCCTAGCCGCTGGCGATTACAACGCTAAACATACCTTCTGGGGGTCACGTCTCATTACACCAAAGGGTCGTGTTTTGTATAATACAATGTCTAAAATGGATTTAAATGTGGTCGCGAGTGGGCAATCAACTTATTGGCCTACTGATTAGCAAAAAATTCCAGATGTCATCGATTTTGGCGTGGTTAAAAACATCCCCGCAGAAACGATTCATGTTGAAGCTATTAAGAATTATCTTCTGATCACACACCTACAATTCTTACCATATCAAACCCTAATAGAATTGTATCTCCGTCTGGTTACATAGTGACGTCAGCCACACAAATAAATTGGTTAAAATATAAAAAATATCTCAGTACCCACTGCACTGAAAATATTCCGTTTAGAACACCGGAGAATTTGAATCTTTCTATTGTAAATTTTGACATTATCTCAAACTAGCTGTTCAACATTCTAGCACCGCCCGCAAAAATATCAAAAATAGTAAAAGGAGAGTTCGAAGAGAGTGGCAATTGCACAGATCCGCTCAACTTAAAAATTTACTAGAAGAGTGCACAAAAAGGCTAAGAAACTTATTGCAGTCTCAAAAAACGGCTTCTCTGGAAAAATATCTTAAGGAACTTGATGCAACTCCTTAATCTGACTACTCATTATGGAGTGCAGCTAGAAATCTTAAAAGACCAGTTATCACTAAACCACCATTAAGAAACTTAAATGGAAGTTGGGCACGAAATGACATAGAAAAAGGAAATATTTTTGTTAATCATTTGAAAACCGTATTTACCCCTCATACATCTTTAGATACTGCGGTCGAGTTACCACCTGTTGCTCTTGGATCAGCTGTTCCACTAAGATTTGAGATAAGAGATATCGAGAAGGCTATTTATGATGTAAACCCCAAGAAAGCCCCTGGTTTTGATAAGTTCAGTAACAAAATGCTTTTGGAGCTACCCAGCATAGCAAAGAAAATTATTCTACTAATTTTTAATGCTATTTTACGCCTTGAATACTACCCACAAGAATGGAAAGTATCCTTAGTTACAATGATACCTAAGCCAGGGAAGGATCCTAAAAAAGATGAGTCATATAGACCTATAAGCTTATTGTCTAATATATCAAAGCTATTTGAGAAACTACTAGTGTCAAAATTAACACCGATTTTAAATGAAAACAGATGTCTTCCCAATCATCAATTCGGTTTTAGAAGAAAACACAGCACAATTGAACAAAGTCATTGAATAGTAAATGTCATAAGAAAAGCCTTTGAAGAAAAAAAATATTGCTCAGCACTCTTCATCGATGTGTCTCAAGCTTTTGATAAAGTCTGGCATGAAGGTTTACTACTGAAATTGCAGCAAAACTTACCAGCAAACATACACAAGCTGTTAGAAAGCTACTTAGTCGGTCGTCAATTTATTATTAAAGAAGGCGATTTTTTAAGTTCTCCTCAGCCAATTAACGCTGGAGTCCCACAAGGCAGCATCCTGGGCCCTCTATTATACTTAATTTATATTTCGGACTTGCCAACAAACAGCTACACCCATACCTCAACATTTGCGGACGATACAGCTTTTCTAAGCTTACACGCAAACTGTCAATAATCATCTCGTTACTTACAGGATCATATGTTTGAACTGAAAAGGTGGTTAAAAAAATGGAGGATAAAGATCAATGAACAAAAATGCTCACATATAACATTCACATTGCGTCGGGAAACATGCACCCCTATTGAAATCAATAATCAAATAATACCCCAACACTCGCATGTAAAATACCTCGGTATACATCTAGATCGGCGTTTAACGCAATCCAAATTAATTGGCTTATTGGAAGAAATTCTGTTCTTAGTCTCGATTGCAAACTTTTTCTTTACAACTCTATATTAAAGCCAATTTGGTGCTACGGTATGTGACACGGCTTCTAACATCGAAAAAATTCAAAGGCGCCAAAATAAACTTCTTCGAATAATCACAGCCGCCCTCTGGTACGTCAAAAACTCAAATCTCCACAAGGATCTCAATGTGCCATTAGTAAAAACTATAATAACGAAATATGCAGTAAAATATTTAAAAAGTCTGGAACTGCACCCAAATACATTAGATAGAAATATTTTAAATTATGGCGGCCACACTCGCTTAAGAAGAAGAGACACTGCAACACTCACCCAATCAGATGAGCGATAAACACCTACACATGTGAACAGAAACCGTGATGACTAAATCTTTTTTGTCTAGCACTGGCAGGACATAAAGTAAATATTAGGATAAGATTTGATTTATTATTTTTAGTTCATATTTAATATATGAAGATTCAATAAACAAATACTGAAAAAAAAACATGTTGGGTAGCAAAATTGTAATAGCTTTAGGTTTTTTTACCAGCCAGCTTGACTATGATTATTTTGACAAAAACCTCTAAACCAAGTATTTATGTATAATGAGCACAGATATTAGAAAGCTGAGAAAATTTCCTTTTAAACAAGTCTACTTTCAGCGATACAGCTCAACTATTCACCAATTGCAATTAATATTTCCAAAAAAGTAGAATTTTTTTTCGGATTTCCTGAGCACCACATTTTCAAGTCAAAAACCGGAAGCTCGATTTTGATTTTAAATCCATGGTTTCTTTAGAAACAATTCTTAGAATTATCCGTAGATTACGATTTGCTTTACGCAAATACATATTGAGCAAAAATATTTTTTGTTTTTATTTTTTTTATTCTCGGTGGTGATAAACAATAAATAATAAGAAGAGCACAACTGTAAACAGAAAAGTAAAAAAAAAACTCTTTTGATTGCAAATAATGCAAAAACAATAAAACAGAATGAAAGAAACGCATATATCACAGTGAGTGTTCACGAAACAAATGCAGAAATAAAAAAAAAGAATCGATGATAGCAAATTCTTAACGGCTAAACCTATTACTCGTATGCGATCTCTCTCACCCTCTGTATTTAAATAACGGTTGATACACTAACAAATATAAACTAACAAATGGGAAACTCAGCGTCACAAGTAAAAAGTGGTCAAAAGCCTCCACTCTAAAGCAGCATCTGCTGCATTGCTTCTCCATTTGGTAGAAAAAGGGGAGGAGCTCGTGATGGTCCAAGAACCCTGGATTCATAAGGATCGGGTTTGCTAACTTAATCTCAAAGGCTACAAACTACTGTTTGCGAAAGGTACAGGTAACATAAGATCTTGTGTCTTAGCTTAAAATTCGTTGAATATCTTCATTCTCTCTGATTACAGTGATTAAGACACCACAACAGTTGCTCTCGAGACACAGGACGGTATAATCTGGATGGTCTCGGGATATATGGCGCATGATCACTGACAGGACCCACCCAATCGGCTCATCCGTGATGCAGTAACGAGGGTAGCAGGCACTGGAACACCTATCATAATCTGTGCCGATGCTAATGCGCACCACACTATATGGGGTAGCACGAACACGAATGTTAGAGGTGAGTCACTATTCTTATGAATTATAATTTAGGAATAGTAAATAGGGGCCGTGAGCCAACGTTTGTTGTAGCAAATAGGTGTGAAGTTCTGGATGTCACGCTGGTTAGCATTGACCACATTGACATGATCGAAAACTGGATGGTTTCTAATGATTGTCCACTTTCTGATCATAGATATGTGGAATTTAGTCTGGTTCTTAGATCTGTAGGATCGAGTGCTATGTTGAATAGGAAACGAACGAATTGGGGGATTTATTCCTCCTCTCTGGTTCGGTCTCTATCTGATCCTCCCCGGGTTGATGATATAGGGGGGATCGATGCGGCAGTGGGTCTGCTTACAGACTCACTGCAGTTAGCGACTTCCTTGGCGTGCAAGCCAATGGTGCATAGGGGCAGGGATCGTCACCGTGGTGGGATCCTGATATTGCGCAGGCAAGAAGAGACTGTCGTAGGTTGTTCAATATGGCTAAGCGTCATGGTAATTGGGCGGAGTACAAGTCTTCACTGAATAGATTCAGAAACTTGGTGAGATCGGCGAAAAGGAGTGCTTGGAGGAACTTCTGTAGCGGCGTGGAGGGATCCTCTGAGACAAACCGTTTACGTAAGATAATGGCTTCGAGCCCTGTTGTCCCGACCTATATCCGAAAATCGGATGGTTGCTGGACTAGACTAGTCTGGAAACATTCGAGGTGTTAACTGACACTCAATTTCCTGGAAACTTCTAAGGGAGCTTGCGGGATCAGGTTTGTGAGTCGATGCCCGGTCCTTTGTCCATCCCAATGGACTGCGATAGGATTAAGTGGGCTATCGACAGCTTTGACCCGTACAAATCTCCGGGTATGGATGGTATAATTCCGGCGGACTTGCAGAGGAATTCGACTGTAATTATACCCTGGCTGATGGCTATATACAGGGGATGCGTTAGATTTTCGTATGTACCTATGAGCTGGACCCTGTGTAGAGTGGTCTTCATCCCCAAGGGAGGGAAGACTTCTCACACCGAAGCGAAGGATTACAGACCGATTAGTCTTGCATCCTTTCTTCTCAAGAGTTGCATCTATGAGGAGTCTGGAGGTTGATGACGGCATATGTAGATTTGTGGATAATCTACTCAGGAATAGGGTCATCTGTTCCACGATAGGTGCGACCAGCGTTCAGAGACTGGTTAACAGGGGTACTCCCCACTATTGTGGATCCTGACCATGTTGACGAAAATGGACGACATGAGGATTAAAACTGTGGCGTACGCTGACGATGTTGCAGTGGCCATCACGGGGAAGCATTTGAACATAATGTCTCAGTGTATGGAGGCTGCATTAAGGGTACTTAGCACCTGGAGCGTATCATGCGGCTTGGGTGTTAATCCGTCTAACTGGTACTCTTCACGAGGAAGTATAGGACTGAGGTCATGAGACTTCCGAGGCTAAATGGGACTGATTTTAAGTTCTCTTACAGCGCCAAGTATCTGGGCGTAATCCTGGACAGTAAACTTTCGTGGGGGCTGAACATCCGGACGAGGATGGAAAAGGCAATTGTTGCTATATATGCGTGCAGAGGTGCAATCGGCAAGAACTGGGGCATGGGCCCCCGAGGTGTGTCAATTGGATCTTTGAGGCTGTAGTAAAGCCGACTCTGTATTACGGTGTTGTCGTATGGTGGACTGCGCTGGACAAGGGCAGGTACCGTGCGATGCTTGAGAAGGTTCACAGACTGGTCGCATTGATGATCACAGGATCAATGCGCTCCACTCCCACCAGGGCGCTGTTTACTATGCTAAACTGGCTGCCGGTGGACATCACGGCCAGACATATGGCTCTTTGTTCGGCGATACGGTTGAACGCGGCACACAGCTAGTCGAACCGTGACTATGGACACTCCAGTATATTGGGATACTCGATTGTCCCTGAAGGAGTGGACTACTGCACCCCGGAGCCTATCTATGGCGCGAGGTATGCGACACATATAGCGCACAAAAGTGCGCTGTCGGTTATGGGCACCTTCCATGAACCAGCCCTGAGGATATACACTGATGGTTCAAGGAAGGGGGAAATAGTTGGCGGAGGTTTCCACATAGAGGAACTGGGCGTTAAAGTTTCCTTTGTCTGCCGGATGGATGTAGTGACCTGCAGGCGGAAATCTCGGCTATAAAGCGGGCAGCCAACTGGCTAAAGTATTATCGCGTATCGGAGATATACGTATATTTACTGATAGCAAGGCTGCCATTGCCTCTCTTGCGGGTGTCTATACGACATCTAGGTTGACTGTGGAATGTCTGATGTCTTTGAATGAGATTGCTGAACATTCAGAATTAACGCTTTTATGGATACCAGGGCACTCAAACTGCCCGGGAAACCAGGTAGCAGATGAGCTGGCCAAGGAAGGTGGTCATATGGATGAAACATTCATTGATCAATTCATTGGCCTTCCAATGGCTCACTGTAAGTCACTCATGCGGCGCGAGAACTATAGAATTGCGCAAGAGGGATGGACCTGTGAGTCCACCTACTCCACATCCAGGGCACTTTGGCCTGGATATGATGAACGGAGAACCAAATCTCTACTTAGGTTCAATAGGAACCAAATCAGGACCGTGCTGTCGGTCATAACTGGACACTGGCCTGTTGGGACTCATGCTAGAAGAATGGGTCTGGTATTCAATGACTACTGTAGAAGTTGTCATGATGAGGAGGAAGAGGAAACTGTGCTTCACTTTCTCTGTCAATGCCCTGGGCTACGGGGCATTAGGGAAATATACCTGGGAGAACCGGTGTTTTCCTGTGTGGAGGATCTATCAAAAATAGAACTAAGATTGCTTCTTCTCTTCATTAGGAAGACAAATTGGCTCAACCTTGCAGTGACGCCATCTGAATAACTGCTCTTTGGGATGGGCATTGGCGCTGGGTATCATAAAGGGACCGCTAAAGGACCCAAGTGAGCTGTCTCTCGATGGCTGCCCATGGAACCTAACCTTGATCTCGGTGATAGGTGAAAATTCGTTTTATGTGGCTGCAATTAGGCGTGGCAGTATAAACGAAACTAAAATACAGGTTAATCCTGAAAATGATTTTCGTACAATAATTAATAAATTTGAAGTACTTAAAAAAAGTTTTTATACATACCAAATGAAGAGCAGTAAAGGCCTTTAGGTAGTGATAAAGGGCATTGACTCATGCGTTGACCCAGGTGAGATAAAAATGTTTTTAGAAGAGAAGGGCTTCAAAATAAAAAATGTAATAAATATTAATAATAGAGAAAAATTTCCCTAGCCACTATTTCGAAACGCATCCCATTTACAGTCTGAAATATATCCTGTATAGGAAAATAACGATAGAGGAACCGCTTAAACTGCCAAGAATTTGGTCACACTAAGGCATACTGCCATTTAACCCCTGTTTGCGTCGTATGTGGAGAATTACATAGTACAGCTCTCTGCGATAAGTCTAAAAATGACCCCAATGTAAAAAAAATGTAGCAACTGTGGTGGTAATCACACTGCCAACTATAGAGGATGCCCTGTATACTCTATCGTCAAGCGATCTTTTGAACCTAAACCTAATGCCCCTCAAATGCATGTAACAAATCTAGTTAACACTAATGACATTCAGGTACCGCAGCCTACGCTAACGTCCTAAAATCCAACCATATGTCAATGCAAGGTGAGTTGCCAAATAAGGACGAAACTCCTGTTTCTAATTTAAGTCGTCTTGAAAAAACCATGGAAACATTAGTGCAAACAGTAAATAACTTTATGAACACAATGGGTAATATGATGCAGGAAATGTTAAGAATGCAATCGATGTTATTGCAAGCTGTACTTAACAAGCCATGCATTCATTAAAAATTAGTTTTTGGAACGCAAACGGCATTCGCCAACATAAAAATGAACTATGGTTGATGGTTTCTGCAACTCATTTGACCTGAAGAAATACGTTAAAAATCAATGGTTATATATTATATGATACCAAGGACCCTCGAGATAGAGCTTGTGGAGGTTCTGCTATTCTGATAAAATTCCGAATCAAACACTTTTTAATGTGTGATCACCGTGAAGATTATCTGCAAGCAACGAACATTTGTGTTGCAGAGCTAAATCGAAACATAGTGCTTTTATCTCTATACTCTCCCCCTAGATTTTTAATAACAGAAAGCCAATAATATAAATACTACAAATCATTATGACCCTGTTTCTTGGCCGCTGGAGATTATAATGCTAAACACACTTTCTGGGGGTCACGACTTATAATACCAAGGGTTCGTGTTTTGTTTAATACAATCTCGAAAACGAATTTAAATGTGGTAGCGAGCGGACATCCAACTTATTGGCCTACTTATTATCAAAAAATTCCAGATGTCATAAATTTTGGCGTGGTTAATAGCATCCCCATAGACACGATTCATGTGGAAGCATCCTTAGAATTATCTTCCTATCACACACCTACAATTGTTACTATAATGCATCCAAATAGAATCGTATCTCCGTCTGGTTACTTATCGACATCAGCCTCACAAATAAATTGGTTAAAATATAAAAAATATCTTAGTGCCCATTGCACAGAAAATATTCCGCTTAGTACACCGGAGAACTTGGATCTCGCTATTGTTAATTTTGACAGTTATCTTAAACTAGCTGCTCAATATTCCCTCAAAAAAAACCAAAAACAATAATATATATTCTACAGATGTCGAGCGTCTATTGACTGAAAAATGAGAGTTTGAAGAGAGTGACAATTGCACAGATCCCCCAACTTAAAACTTTATTAACCCATTTCCGGCCGCGAAACATAAATGTAGTCCAATTTCAATGAAATTCGAGTTCTTAGCTAATTTGAGGTTCCTTAATTCAAATCAAAACCGTCAGAACCCTGTGTTCGCAAGCGCGAACGCTGGCCGCTATTCAACATAATTATTTTTTGTTTTGAAAGATTCAAAAAAATTTTGTTTTGCATACATAAAACACATTTTTATGCAAGTTTCCTTCAATTTTATTGAATATGTTTATTAAAAATATATAAAATTATAATTTTTGTATGTAAAAATAAAATTACTTTTGATGGTACGCTTCAAAACACTTTGGATGTAAATGTACATTGCATTTTTTACACATCCATTTTATTGGCTTTCTGCAGGTATTTTATCTGCAACGTCTAGGGTTTCCGTCTTGCTGTTCAATAGGAATGTGTTCGCAATCGATTCTTGGTAAGTTCCGAGGTAAAAATTCTGAAGAATTTTCCAATCGTTTAGATGATAACTACAGTTCTTTTGCTATTACAACACGAAATTAGCAAAAACCCTTTAGCTAATTGAAAACACTTAAGAAACAAAAATTCCGCAATAAAATTTCCTTTAAGAAAAGTAAAACTTCTTTCTAATATCCGCAGTCGCTTTAGAAACATAATTTTTTTTTTTTTTTGAAAAAAAATAATTTTTTTAACAAAATTTCGAAATTTTTGTTTTTTAAAAATTCATAAAAAATTGGAAAATGCAGCTATGCAGACGTATATAAAACGAAATTCCAAACAAAACAAGCCAAAAATGATTAAAATCTTTTTGCAACTTTTGATTTTATTCACAAAAGTCGACATATTTTAATTAATTTAAGAATTTCATAAAACGCAATATTTGTAAGGCTAGGATTCTACGCGTAAAAAAAACAAAGTTCCAAACAAAATAAGCTATAAGTGATAAAAGTCTGTCTACAACTTTTGATTTTTTGAGAAAAGATGAAATTTTTTTATTTTTTATAATAATCAAACTTAAAAATTTCAAAACATTTATTTTTGTTGTTAATTAGTTAAAGTTAAAGTTTTTATTTAGAAAATTATTCTTCTTCCTCCTGCAGATTCCAACAAATATCCCCTAATAGCGAATCAAGTTGTTTGCCGCGATACCAGTGTTCGAGCCTGGCTGTTACTTGGTGAAATCTTTCGCCATGTTCATTAGACTCGGCTGGTAATGCAAAAAATGTATTTTCAATGACATTCTAACGTTTAAGTTTCTAAATGCGGTTAGCATATTTTTGATTAAAATTCGCCAGTTTTCGGACCGATGATTTCCTAATACATTTTCTATTCTTGATTTCACACAATTCCAGGCCAATAGCTCGATATCATTCAATGCAAGCTCAAATTGATGGTCCTTCATAAGACGACGAATGTCCGGTCCATTAAGAGTTCCTGTAAAATAAAAACATGATATGAAATATAAATCTAATTTAATAAAGTAGTTAGAGTTCATACCTTCTTTTACTTTCATGCCGCTTAATCGTGGAAAAATTCGGCGCAATTCGGTAAAAGCAACACCATCTGGGCTCAATGCTTTTATAAAATTTTTTACAATACCCAGTTTAATGTGGAGCATTTATGACTTTATTTCTTAATTCTAAGAATTTTTTAATCGGTAACTGTGGATTTTCCAAAATTCCTACCGCAAAGTGAAAGTGTGGTAATAATGCATGCATATTTCTTTGGAATAGCATAAATTGGAATATATGTTCTTTTGTTTGGTATGGTAAATGGCACAAAAACCGCATTTAAAAAATATTACGTCAAAATGTCATTGAAAATAAATTTTCTGCATTGGCACATTCTCCATATCGGCCCTTTGCTGCAATAGAGTCATAACTCAAATTTGAATTTCTAGCATCTAAATATTTAATTCTTCTCTCTAGAGTTGAATATAGAAGATATTTGTATGAAATTTTTACACAATATGAAGAAGCGATATGGTGATTAACTCCACATTATTAGCTAGTAGGCGGCCCTATTTTCCACTGTAAGCTAAAGCATTAAATACATTAGCTAAAAATCAGCGTTTTTGAGTTAAGACTCTATTGCAGCAAAGGCTCGATATATACATTATGTTGAATAAAGAATTTAATAATTAAAAAAATCCTATGAAATGCTCCATATAAATTATATTCTTCATATATATTGAAGAAACAAATATTGCGTTTTATGAAATTCTTAAATTAATTAAAATTTGTCGACTTTTGTGAATAAAATCAAAAGTTGCTAACAGATTTTAATTATTTATGGCTTGTTTTGTTTGCAGCTTCGTTTTTGATATGTCTGCATTTTTTAACTTTTTATGAATTTTTAATAAACAAAAATTTCGAAATTTTGATAAAAAAATTAATTTTTCTTTCAAAAAAACATTATGTTTCAATTTTTTTTTTAAATGAAATTTTATTGCGGAATTTTTTTAGTAATTTCAATAAACCATGCAACCTCCTCTATTTTCGAAATAACGGTATATCTCGAAAACCAGAGCCAATCTTAAAAAACCGTTGCACCACTGGATTCAGCGTACCCGAATTATGTTATAACGCCATGTGCCCGGCTTGTCTGTTTTTTCAACTAGCATAGTGTTATTGTTAGTTCATGTTTAATATATGAAAATTCAATTTATAAATACTGAAAAAATATATATATATGGGGGATTTCATGTCAAGTGACCCAACTTCCGATTTGGATGAAATTTGCACCAAGCTTAGTCTTATTTGATAGTAGCTTAGACACAAATTTTCAACAAGATCGGTCAAAAGTTTCTGAGGTAGAGGGGGTCAAAATTTGACATTTTGGCAAAACCGGTGTTCTTTCTCATCCATGTAACTTATTATCTATTGGTGTTAGCAAAATTTGTCCCAAACAAATTAGATAGCTATTTCTTCAAGCTATTGAAAAAAAATTTTTTGTATTTTTTTAAATTTTGTAAAATTTTTTTTTTTTTTTTGCTCAAAAGAAAGCTTGTGTATTTTCCTTTTAGGTAGTTTTGGTCGCTTAGTGGAATGAGAGTGGGATATGTATAAAAGAAAATAATTTCTAACTCAAGACGAGGGTTTTTCAATTTTTAACATATGCACTATTTTGAATTTTTTCCTTTTTGTGTGTAAGTGTTTCTAAAACCTTAAAAATAAAACTTATGCTGAGAAACTAGACAAATTATCCTTTCCGACGGTATATAACATACCTAACTAGCATTTCATTCCCTCAATACTGTAATACCCACAATATGTTAATCAAAGGAATAAAATCACTTTTTCTATAGAGATGTTGACAAATTAAATTTTTTTATTTATTTGTAATAATAATTAAATTAAATAAAAAATTAAATCTTAATCACATAAGTCCTTTAATAAATTTTTTTTGTTTGTTTTAAATTTTTAAAAATTTTTTTTTTTTTTTAAATTTAAAATGTGTGGGATATGTATAAAAAAAATAATTTCTATCTCTAGACGAGGATTTTTAAATTTTTTAGCATATGACGTCTTGATATACAAATTATATTTTTTATACATATCCCACTCGCATCCCACTAAGCGACCAGAACTACCTTAAAGGAAAACCCCTAAGCTTTCTTTTGAGCAAAAAAAAAAAATTAAAAAATAAATACCCTTTTCAAAAAAAAAAAATACAAAAATAGTTTTAAATTTAAAAAAAAAAAAAAAAAATTTTTACAAATTTAAAACAAACAAAAAAATTTATTAAAGGACTTATGTGATTAAGATTAAATTTTTTTTCATTATATATGAAGAATATAATTTATATGGAGCATTTCATAGGATTTTTTTTAATTATTTAATTCTTTATTCAACATAATGTATATATCGAGCCTTTGCTGCAATAGAGTCTTAACTCAAAAACGCTGATTTTTGAGCTAATGTATTTAATGCTTTAGCTCACAGTGGAACATAAGGCCGCCTACTAGCTAATAATGTGGAGTTAATCACCATATCGCTTCTTCATATTGTGAAAAAATTTCATACAAATATCTTCAATATTCAACTCTAGAGAGAAGAATTAAATATTTAGATGCTAGAAATTCAAATTTGAGTTATGACTCTATTGCAGCAAAGGGCCGATATGGAGAATGTGCCAATGCAGAAAATTTATTTTCAATGACATTTTGACGTAAAATTTTTTAAATGCGGTTTTATGCCATTTATCATACAAAACAAAGGACAATATATTCAAATTTATGCTATTCCAAAGAAATATGCATGCATTATTACCACACTTTCACTTTGCGGTAGGAATTTTGGAAAATCCACAGTTACCGATTAAAAAATTCTTAGAATTAAGAAATAAAGTCATAAATGCTCCACATCAAACTGGGTATTGTAAAAAATTTTATAAAAGCATTGCGCCCAGATGGTGTTGCTTTTACCGAATTGCGCCGAATTTTTCCACGATTAAGCGGCATGAAAGTAAAAGACGGTATGAACTCTAACTACTTTATTAAATTACATTTATATTTCATATCATAATGTTTTTATTTTACATGAACTCTTAATGGACCGAACATTCGTCGTCTTATGAAGGACCATCAATTTGAGCTTGCATTGAATGATATCGAGCTATTGGCCTGGAATTGTGTGAAATCAGTAATAGAAAATGTATTAGGAAATCATCGGTCCGAAAACTGGCGAATTTTAATCAAAAATATGCTAACCGCATTTAGAAACTTAAACGTTAGAATGTCATTGAAAATACATTTTTTGCATTACTAGGCCGAAAAATTTTATGAACAATCACCAGCCGAGTCTGACGAACATGGCGAGAGCTTTCACCAAGTAACAGCCAGGCTCGAACACTGGTATAGCGGCAAACAACTTGATTCGCTATTAGGGGATATTTGTTGGAATCTGCAGGAGGAAGAAGAATAATTTTCTAAATAAAAACTTTAACTTTAACTAATTAACAACATAAATAAATGTTTTGAAATTTTTAAGTTTGGTTATTATAAAAAATAAAAAAAATTTCATCTTTTCTGAAAAAATCAAAAGTTGTAGACTGACTTTAATCACTTACAACTTATTTTGTTTGGAACTTTGTTTTTTATACGCGTAGAATCCTAGCCTTAAATTTTGCACCTGCAGCGCCTGAGATACCCCTAGACGGGCCAAATGTATGACCACCGCAACTTTATTTTTCATTCCCATCATTTGTTTCTAAGGCCTACGATTCACTCCTAGGGGGATAAAATGTATGACCGACCTCCAATGTTTTTTGTTCTTAACATTTTCTTAAAACATTGCTGCCATAAATCTCCACCCCTTAGGGGGGCTCCCATACAAATATGGCCGTTTAATGAAATTCTTAAATTTGGCCCCTGCAGCGCCTAGGATGCCCCTAGATGGGTCAAATGTATGACCAACCCCACTTTATTTTTCATCTCAATCATTTATTTCTAACATACCCACCCGCTATCTCCATTCCTTAAGGGCATCCATACAAAATGTTCAATGCAGACTAGAAATATATTGAAGAAAACGTCCCATAAATGCCCAGGAGTTGCCCCTAGGGGGATAAAATGTATGACTGACCTCCATTCGTTTTTTGTTCTTAACATTTTCTCAAATTATACTCTCCCATACAAATATTGCGTTTTATGAAATTCTTAAATTAATTAAAATTTGTCGACTTTTGTGAATAAAATCAAAAGTTGCAAACAGATTTTAATCCTTTATGGCTTGTTTTGTTTGGAATTTCGTTTTATATACGTCTGCATAGCTGCATTTTCCAATTTTTTATGAGTTTTTAAAAAACAAAAATTTCGAAATTTTGTTAAAAAATTATTTTTTTTTCCAAAAAAAAAATTATGTTTCTAAAACGACTGCGGATACTAGAAAGAAGTTTTACTTTTCTTAAAAGAAATTTTATTGCGGAATTACATTCGTTTTATGAATATTAAAAAAATTATATAATTCAATTTTATAAATTAAAATTTCTCAACTTCATTTGAAATTTTCTCAATTTCAAATTGATATTCTCAATTTCAATTGAAATTTTCTCAATTTTAAATTGATATTCTTAATTTCAATTGGAATTTTCTCAATTTCAAATTGATATTCTCAATTTCAATTGGAATTTTCTCAATTTCAAATTGAAATTCTCATTTTCATATGGAATTTTCTCAATTTAAATGATATATGATGTAGTTTACTGTATTAAAATACATATTATTCTACATTCAATCCATCTATATCCGAAAAATAAACGTTTGGGTTGAAAATGCGAGCGGTTGAATTATTAATAAGCTTTAGTATATGCAATATTTTTATTTGAGTTATTTTTTTTTCCTCATTATTTATTTATTGAATCTTCATATATTAAATATGAACTAACAATAATTAATCAAATCTTATACTAATACTTTATTTTTGTCCTGCCAATGCTAGACGAAAATTTTTCTCTCACGGTTTCTGTTCACATATGTAGATGTTTAGCGCTCTTCTTGTCTGATGAGTCCTGCTGTATCTCTTCTCCTTAATCTAGAGTGGCCGCTGTAATTTAAAATATTTCGAGCTAGTGAATTTGGATGCGACTCAGGTCTTTTTAAATATTTTACTGCATACTTCGTAAAAATAGTTTTTACTAACGGCACATTGAGATCCTTGTGGATATTTGAGTTTTTGACGTACCAGAGGGTGGCTGTGATTATTCGAAGAAGTTTATTTTGGCGCCTTTGAATTTTTTCGATGTTAGAAGCCGTGCCCCATACCGTAGCACCAAATTGGCTTTAATATACAGTTGTAAAGAAAAAGTTTGCAATCGAGACTAGGAACAGAATTTCTTCCAATAAGCTAATAAATTTGAATTGCTTTTAGTTTCATTTGTGTTAGTTTTGCTTCTATATGGCATTTCCATGTTAAACGCCGATCTAGATGAATACCGAGATATTTTACATGCGATTGCTGGGGCACTAATTGATTATTGATTTTAATAGGGGGACATGACTCCCGACGCAAGGTGAATGTTATATGTACGCATTTTTGCTCATTGACCTTTATCCTCCATAGTTTTAACCATTTTTCCAATTCAAATATATGATTCTGCAAGTAACGAGATGCTTCATGACAGTTTTCGTGTACGCTTAAAAAAGCTGTATCATCAGCAAATGTTGAAGTAAGGGTGTGGTTGTTTGTTGGCATGTCTGAGGTATATATAAGGTATAACAGTGGGCCCATGATGCTTCCCTGAGGGACTCCAGCGTCAATTGGCTGAGGAGAACTTATAAAAGCACCTTCTTTAATAATAAACTTTCGACCGACTAAGTTGCTTTCTAACAGCTTGTGTGTGTTTACTGGTAAATTTAGCTTCAATTTATGTAATAAGCCTTCATGCCACACTTTATCAAAAGCTTGAGAAACATCGATGAAGAGGGCGGAACAATATTTTTTTTCTTCAAAGGTTTTTCTTATGGCGTTTACTATACGATGGGTTTGTTCAATTGTGCTATGTTCTCTTCTAAAGCCGAATTGATGGTTTGGAATACATATATTTACATTTAAAATTGGGGTTAATTTTGACACTAACAGCTACTCAAACAGCTTTGATATATTAGACAATAAGCTTATAGGTCTATATGACTCAACTTTTGTAGGATCCTTTCCATTCCTGAGGGTAGTATTCAAGGCGTAAAATAGCATTAAAAATAAAGAGAATCATTTTCTTTGCTATGCTGGGTAGCTCCAAAAGCATTTTGTTACTGATCTTATCAAAACCAGGGGCTTTCTTCGGGTTTAAATCATGAATAGCCTTTTCGATTTCTCTTATCTCAAATCTTAGTGGAACAGCTGCTCTAACAGCAACAGGTGGTAACTCGACCGCCATATCGAGAGATGTGTGAGCGGTAAATACGGTTTTCAAATGATTAACAAAAAGATTTCCTTTTTCTATATCATTTCTTGCCCAACTTCCGTTTAAGTTTCTTAATGGTGGTTTAGTGATAACTGGTCTTTTAAGATTTCTAGCTGCACGCCATAATGAGTAGTCTGATTGTGGAGTTGCATCAAGTTCCTTAAGATATTTTTCAAAGGATGCAGTTTTTTGGGACTGCAGTAACTTTCTTAGCCTTTTTGTGCACTCTTTTAATAAAGTCTTAAGTTGGGGGATCTGTGCAATTGCCACTCTCTTCGAACTCTCCTTTTTTCGGTCAATAGACGCTCGACATCTACAGAATATATGATATTGTTTTTGGTTTTTTTGAGGGTTGTGCTGGAATGTTGAACAGCTAGTTTGAGATAACTGTCAAAATTAACAATAGCGAGATCCACGCTCTCCGGTGTGCTAAGCGGAATATTTTCTGTGCAATGGGCACTAAGATACTTTTTATATTTTAACCAATTTATTTGTGAGGGTGATTTCGATAAGTACCCAGACGGCGATACGATTCTATTTGGAATCATTATAGTAACAATTGTAGGTGTGTGGTCGGAAGATAATTCTAATGAAGCCTCAACATAAATCGTTTCTGCGGGGATGTTTTTAACCACTCCAAAATCTATGACATCTGGAACTTTTTGCTGATCAGTAGGCCAATATGTTGGTTCACCGCTCGCGACCACATTTAGATCCATTTTACGAATTGTGTTAAACAAAACACGACCCTTAGGCGTAATAAGTCGTGACCCCCAGAAAGTATGCTTAGCGTTATAATCGCCAGCAGCCAGGAAGCAGGGTCCTAATGATTTGAAGTATTTATTATATTGGCTTTCTGATATTGAAAATCTAGGTGGGGAGTATAAAGATGAAATTACTAGGTTTCGAGATAATTCCTCAACGCAAATGGTCGTTACTTGGAGATAATCTTCACGATGATCACACATTAAGTAGTGTTTTACTCGGGTTTTTATCAAAATAGCAGAACCTCCACAAGCTCTACCTCGAGGGTCCTTGGTATCATATAATATATAACCATTGCCTTTAAACGTGTTTCTTGAGGTCAGATGAGTTTCAGAAACCATCATAACATCGATTTGTTTATTTTTAAGAAAGTATTCTAGTTCATTTTTATGTTGGCGGATGCCATTTGCGTTCCAAAAGCAAATTTTTAGACACTTCATGGCTAATTTAGTACAGCTTGCAATAACATCGATTGCATTCTTAACATTTCTTGCATCATGTTACCCATTGTGTTGGTAAAATTGTTAACGGTTTGCACTAATGTTTCCATGGTTTTTTCTAGCCGAGTTAAATTAGAAATGGGAATTTCGTCATTATTTGGTAAATCACCTTGCAATGGCATATGATTAGATTTTAAGACATTAGCGTACGAGGCTCTGTTATTATTTGGCTGCGGTATTTGAACGCCGTTAGTGTTTTCTTGATAAGTTGCCTGCGTTTGAGGGGGATTAAGTTTCTGTCCAACAGAACGCTTGACAATCGAATATACCGGACATCCTCTATAGTTGGCAGTGTGATTACCACCACAGTTGCTACATTTTTTTACATTAGGGTCATTTTTTGACTTATCACACTGGACGGTACCATGTAGTTCTCCACATACGACACAAACAGGGGGTAAATAGCAGTATGCCCTAGTATGACCAAGTTCTTGGCAGTTTAAACACTGAACGGGCCCATTTCTTTTGTGCGGCTCTTCTATCGTTATTTTCCTGTACAGGATGTATTTTAAACTGTAAATGGGATGCGTTTAATTTTTTTTTAGCTTAACGTCGCCGGGCTCTAACTCCACCCGAAATAGTGGTTGGGGATTTTTTTCATTTTTAATTTTGAAACCCTTTTCTTCTAAAAATGTTTTTATTTCGTCTGGGTCCACGCATGAGTCAATGCCCTTTATCACAACCTGCAGACCTTTGCTGCTTTTCAGCTGGTAAGTATAGAAGCTTTTTTTAAGTGCTTCAAACTTATTAATTAATTTACGAAAATCATTCTCATTATTAATCTGTATTTTTGTTTCGTTAATATTACCACGCTTGATTGCAGCTACGTAAAACGAATTTTCACCTATCACCGATATTAAACTTTTTATTAGCTCACTTGAGTTTTGCTCTCTAAGATATATCGGGGGTGGCTTCGACGATTTTATGACGTTGGGTGTTTTAGAAGATTCATCCTCCAGAATTGCAAAACGATTTTGCGAGTTTATTCTATCAAAAGATGGAACTTTCGAGGCGGAGGCAACAGCTGAAGAGGCAGGGCTGCGACCACGTTAAAGCACTGTTATATACCTATCCATACCAACTTGCACTTGTGGTTTTTGACAACTTTTTTCTTGTTTGTTTATCATTGCGTCTATGTTTGGGATTATGGTACCAGTGGTAACGTGTGTATTGTTTTCTGTTGTTGTGTTTATTTCCACATTGCTTTCACTAGCAGGAATATCATTTACTTTTGTTGTTGTTTCATTGTTATTACTCATATAGAGTTGTTTTTGTTTTTTTCACCGTTTTTTTATTTTTTGTTGACTGTGCTCTTTTTATTATGTATAATGTTGTTACACCGAGATAATAAAAGAAAAAAAGCATAAATATTTTTTGCACAGATTATTTGCAAGTATGTATGTGCGTACATACATACATATGTAGGTATATTTTTTTTACTTGTATTTTTTTTTGCTTAATTTTTTTACATATATTTTTTTATAGTTATTCTATTGTTCACTTTTATATTGAGCGTCCAAATTCGCTTGTTAAACTGATATTATTAACTAATTTATGTTAAAAAAAAACCGTATGCGGAGTTAAAAGAAACACGTCTTTTCTCATCGAGCACGACCGACTGAATGTGAATTTGAGTTATAATAATTATTTATTATATACATTTGAATATAACTGTTTTTCGTATCATATTTTCATCATAGTAGGCTTTGAATTTGAATTTTATATGCATTGCCATTCTACCTTCACATATATACATATGAATATATGTATTGGTCTAGTAAAAGTTCACCAAAGAAGAATTATATAACTGTTAAATTTCAAGTGCATTAATAAGAAAAGTTCTTTGATATACAGAAATACATAAAAATTAGTGAAACAATGGTGAGTCCATATTTTTTTTTTTACTATAATGTACCTATATAAGTATATTTCATTTAGTCGTAAAGGATGTAAGTCCAATGTATAAATTTTATAGGAGAGAGAAAAAACTTTCTTAAGTCTTTAGTTCTGAATATATTTTAAGTCTGTAAATACAGTTTTGCTTCATTGCCGACCCTTTATTGGCTTGCAAACCAACTCAAAATAATACATTTATGTTTTACATAGCATTTTGTGACATCACTTTTTCTATTATATATTTTATACTTTTAATGTACATTTTTTTATGTCAATTTGCAAAAAAATTAAATATACTATAAAATTATTTTATTTATATCAATGTTGACTATTTACAAATATTAACAAATTTTTTTTTTAAATTTTCACATTTTAATGGGCCCTAGCGCTTTTTCCTTACCATTTTTAGACTTAGAACTTTTACATATCGTTGCAAAACAAGAACTAGAAAAAAATATTTGTACTTTTTTCCACAAACGATGTATTTTTGTTTACTCTATTGAACTGCATCAAAAACTTAATTTTCAAAAATTAAAAATTAGCGCATTTACGACTGAAGGTATGTATGTATGTTTTTTTTTTTTTTCATTATTTATTTATTGAATCTTCATATATTAAATATGAACTAACAATAATTAATCAAATCTTATACTTATACTTTATTTTTGTCCTGCCAATGCTAGACGAAAATTTTACTCCTCAAGGTTTCTGTTCACATATGTAGATGTTTAGCGGTCTTCTCGTCGGATGAGTCCTGCAGTATCTCTTCTCCTTAATCTAGAGTGTCCACTGTCATTTAAAATATTTCGAGCTAGTGTATTTGGGTGCGACTCAAGCCTTTTTAAATATTTTGCTGCGTACTTCGTAATAATAGTTTTTACTAATGGCACATTGAGATCCTTGTGGATATTTGAGTTTTTGACGTACCAGAGGGCGGCTGTGATTATTCGAAGAAGTTTATTTTGGCGCCTTTGAATTTTTTCGATGTTAGAAGCCGTGTCCCATACCGTAGCACCAAATTGGCTTTTATATAGAGTTGTAAAGAAAAAGTTTGCAATCGAGACTAGGAACAGAATTTCTTCCAATAAGCCAATAAATTTGAATTGCTTTTAGTTTAATTTGTGTTAGTTTTGCTTCTATATGGCATTTCCATGTCAAACGCTGATCTAGATGAATACCGAGATATTTTACATGCGATTGCTGGGGCACTAATTGATTGTTGATTTTAATAGGGGGATATGCCTCCCGACGCAAGGTGAATGTTATATGTACGCATTTTTGCTCATTGACCTTTATCCTCCATTGTTTTAACCACTTTTCCAGTTCAAATATATGATCCTGCAAGTAACGGGATGCTTCATGACAGTTTGCTGTATCATCAGCAAATGTTGAAGTAAGGGTGTGGTTGTTTGTTGGCATGTCTGAGGTATATATAAGGTATTACAGTGGGCCCATGATGCTTCCCTGAGGGACTCCAGCGTCAATTGGCTGAGGAGAACTTATAAAATCACATTCTTTAATAATAAACCTTCGACCGACTAAGTAGCTTTCTAACTGCTTGTGTGTGTTGACTGGTAAGTTTAACTTCAATTTATGTAATAAGCCTTCATGCCAGACTTTATCAAAAGCTTGAGAAACATCGATGAAGAGGGCGGAACAATATTTTTTTTTCTTCAAAGGCGTTTCTTAGGCGTCTTCTTATGGCGTTTACTATACGATGGGGTTGTTCAATAGTGCTATGTTCTCTTCTAAAGCCGAATTGATGGTTAGGAATACATCTGTTTACGTTTAAAATTGGGGCTAATTTTGACACTAACAGCTTCTCAAACAGCTTTGATATATTAGACAATAAGCTTATAGGTCTATATGACTCAACTTTTGTAGGATTCTTCCCTGGCTTAGGTATCATTGTAACTAAGGATACTTTGAATTCTTGTGGGTAGTATTCAAGGCGTAAAATAGCATTAAAAATCAAGAGAATAATTTTCTTTGCTATGCTGGGTAGCTCTAAAAGCATTTTGTTACTGATCTTATCAAACCCATGGGCTTTCTTGGGGTTTAAATCATGAATAGCCTTTTCGATTTCTTTTGTCTCAAATCTAAGTGGAACAGCAGCTCTAACAGCAACAGGTGGCAACTCGACTGCAATATCGGGAGATGTCTGCGAGGTAAATACGTTTTTCAAATGATTAACAAAAAGATTTCCTTTTTCTTCATCATTTCGGGCCCAACTTCCATTTAAGTTTCTTAATGGTGGCTTAGTGATAATTGGTCTATTCAGATTTCTAGCTGCACGCCATAATGAGTAGTCTGATTTAGAAATTGCATCAAGTTCCTTAAGATATTTTTCAAAGGATGCAGTTTTTTGGGACTGCAGTAACTTTCTTAGCCTTTTTGTGCACTCTTTTAATAAAGTCTTAAGTTGGGGGGATCTGTGCAATTGCCACTCTCTTCGAACTCTCCTTTTTTCGGTCAATAGACGCTCGACATCTACAGAATATATGATATTGTTTTTGGTTTTTTTGAGGGTTGTGCTGGAATGTTGAACAGCTAGTTTGAGATAACTGTCAAAATTAACAATAGCGAGATCCACGCTCTCCGGTGTGCTAAGCGGAATATTTTCAGTGCAGTGGGTACTGAGAAATTTTTTATATTTTAACCAAATTATTTGAGTGGCTGACGTCACTAAGTTATCAGACGGAGATGCAATTCTATAAGGATTTTTTATAGTACAATTTGTAGGTGTGTGATCAGAAGATAATTTTAAGGAAGCTTCAACATAAATCGTTTCTGCGAGGATGTTTTTAACCACTCCAAAATCGATGACATCTCGAACTTTTTGCTGATCAGTAGGCCAATATGTTGGTTGTCCGCTCGCG
This sequence comes from Pollenia amentaria, assembly GCA_943735925.1. NCBI lineage: Eukaryota > Metazoa > Arthropoda > Insecta > Diptera > Polleniidae > Pollenia > Pollenia amentaria. Next base: position 87,154,263 of record OX031010.1, on the reverse strand, counting down.
CCCACATTTAAACAAAACACGACCCTTAGGTGTAATAAGTCGTGACCCCCAGAGAGTGTGTTTAGCGTTATAATCGCCAGCAGCCAGGAAGCAGGGTCCTAATGATTTGAAATATTTATTATATTGGCTTTCTGATATAGAAAATCTAGGTGGGGAGTATAATGATAAAATTACTATGTTTCGATTTAATTCCTCAACGCAAATGTTTGTTGCTTGGAGATAATCTTCACGATGATCACTCATTAAGTAGTTTTTTACTCGGTTCTTTATCAAAATGGCAGAACCGCCACAAGCTCTGTCTCGAGGGTCCTTGGTATCATATAATATATAACCATTGATTTTAAACGTATTTCTTGAGGTCAGATGAGTTTCAGAAACCATCATAACATCAATTTGTTTATTTTTAAGGATGTATTCTAGTTCATTTTTGTGTTGGCGGATGCCGTTTGCGTTCCAAAAGCAAATTTTTAAACAGTTCATGGCTTGTTTAGTACAGCTTGTAATAACATCGATTGCATTCTTAACACTTCTTGCATCATGTTACCCATTGTGTTAGTAAAATTGTTAACTGTTTGCACTAATGTTTCCATAGTTTTTTCTAGCCGAGTAAAATTAGAAATGAATTTCGTCGTTATTTGGTACATCACCTTGCAGTGGCATAGGATTAGATTTTAATACATTAGCGTACGAGGTTCTGCTATTATTTGGTTGAGGTATCTGGACGCCGTACGTGTTTCCTTGATTAGTTGCCTGCGATTGAGGGCGATTAAGTTTCTGTCCAACAGAACGCTTGACAACCGAATATACCGTTCATCCTCTTTAGTTGGCAGTGTGGTTACCACCACAGTTGCTACATTTTTTTACATTAGGGTCATTTTTGGACTTATCGCACCGGACGGTACCATGTAATTCTCCACATACGACGCAAACAGGGGGTAAATGGCAGTATGCCCTAGTATGACCAAATTCTTGGCAGTTTAAACACTGAACGGGCCCATTTCTTTTGTGCGGCTCCTCTATCGTGAGGATGTACAGGATGTATTTTAAACTTTAAATGGGATGCGTTTCATTTATTTTTAGCTTAACATCGCCGGGCTCTAACTCCACCCGAAATAGTGGTTGGGGATTTTTTTTCTCTATTTTTAATATTTGTAACATTTTTTATTTTGAAGCCCTTTTCTTCTAAAAATGTTTTTATTTCGTCTGGGTCCACGCATGAGTCAATGCCCTTTATCACAACCTGAAGACCTTTGCTGCTTTTCAGTTGGTATGTATAGAAGCTTTTTTTAAGTGCTTCAAACTTATTAATTATTTTACGAAAATTATTCTCGTGATTAACCTGTATTTTTGTTTCGTTTATATTACCACGCTTAATTGAGCTACGTAAAACGAATTTTCACCTATCACCGAGATTAAACTTTTTTTTTAGCTTACTTGAGTTTTGCTCTCTAAGATATATCGGGGGTGGCTTTGACGTTATTATGACGTTAGGTGCTTCAGAGGATTCAGCCTCCAGAATTGCAAAACGATTTTGTGAATTTATTCTATCAAAAGATGGAACTTTCGAGGCCGAGGCTACAGCTGAAGAGGCAGGGCTGCGACCACGTTTAAGCACTGTTAAATACCTGTCCATACCAACTTGCACTTGTGGTTTTTGACAAATGTTTTCTTGTTTGTTTTCCATTGCGTCTATGTTCGACTTTATGGTGTCAATGGTAACGCTTGTATTGTTTTCTGTTGTTATGTTTATTTCCACATTGCTTTCACTAGCATGAATATCATTTATTTTTGTTGTTGTTTCATTGTTATTACTCATATAGAGTTGTTCTTGTTTTTTTTTTCACCGTTTTTTTATTTTTGTTGACTGTGCTCTTTTTATTATGTATAATGTTATTACACCGAGATAATAAAATAAAAAAGAATAAATATTTTTTGCACAGATTATTTGCAAGTTGTTGTATTAAATTCATTTATTAGACTGAGAAGATTTATTATAAGCAAAAGACAAATTAAGATAACAGAGTAGCAAAAAGAGTATTAAAAGAAGTGCATTAACTATGCACGTATGTTGTAAAGTGCAGGAGAAATATTAGGGATGTAATTATTTTTCATTCATTTCACAACACTCTCCCTGAATGACAAATTACCCCATTAAGGACATACATCTCTCATGCACCTTTTACATAAGTATAAAATTCAAAAAATCATTTTTACATTTCATTTAAGTTTTAAATAAAGTTTTAACAATTTATTGAATAATAAATTGCATTAATAAAGGCCGAACTTATCTGCAAAATACTTCAGCTTCCGAGGTGTTACAGCTTTCGTGAACACGTCTGCGATCATCTCATCTGTGCTAAGATATTCCAAAACGATTTCTTTATCATCTATCTTCTGGCGGATAAATTTGGCTTTTATATCCACGTGTTTTGTTCTTGGCGAGTAGTTGTTGTTAAGAGCGACTTGTATGGCGCCCTTGTTGTCACAAAACAATATCATATTTTTATTACGTTGAGGGTTGAGTTCACCTTCCAAGCGTTTCAACCAAATGCATTCTTGGATGGCAGCAGTCACAGACATGAATTCGGCATCCGTCGAAGACAATGCCACGGTTTTCTGCTTCTTAGTGGCCCACGAAATGGCAGCGGACTGATATATGAAAACATAGCCAGTTGTGGATTGGCGGTCGTCAACATTTCCAGCCCAATCAGCATCACAATAACCTTTGATGTCGTCATCAAGTTGTTTCCTATAAACGATGCCTTTATCAATCGTGCCTTTCAAGTACCTCATAATACGTTTCACGGCTTCCCAATGGGGTTTACCAGGATTCTAACCATATCGGCTAAGCAAATTTACGGAGTAACAAATGTCGGGTCTTAAAATTTGTGCAGCAAAAAAAGGCACCCTATTGCCTGCATATATGGAATTTTCGACATTTGTTGCTTACCTTCATCATCTTTAGGGGACATACTCGATGATAGTTTCTGGTTGTAGTCAATAGGGATTGAAGTTGGGTTGCAATCTTTCATTCCAAAACGCACCAAAACATCCGATATATATTGCGATTGATAAATTTTTATGACATCTTTGTTTCGAGTAATCTTCATAAATAATATTGATGATACCTCGCCCAGATTTTCATCTTGTATTTACTGGCGAGTTTTTTCTTCAACGATTCTATGGGCTTCAAATTGTCAGAGAATATCATTACATCGTCAACATAAATGGCGACGTACAACATTTCACCATCTGTTACTTTGTGGTAAATGCATTGATCCACCTCTCCTCTGACAAGTCCAATTTTAATCAATTCATGGTTTATGGTTTCGTTCCAAACACGGCCGGACTGCTTTAGGCCATAAATGGACTTAACCAGTTTACAAACTTTTCCCGAACCGTCATCGAACATTTCAGGTTGTTGCATATGTACGACCTCCTTCAGCGTACCATTTAAATATGCGCTTACTGCTTCCATTTGATGTATATGTAAATCATTTTGCACGGCTAGTGCCAATAAGTATCGTATGGAAACATACCTGACCACGGGAGCAAAGGTTTCTGTAAAATAAATACCTTCACGTGGCGAAAAACCTTTCGCCACCAATCTAGCCTTCCATCGAGCAGCATTACCATGTTCGTCGCGTTTTGTTTTAAAAATCCACTTTGATTTTACAGCCTTTTCTCCTGCCGGTAGATTTGTCAGCACCCACGTTTTGTTAGCGGTCAATGAATCGAGTTCTTCCTTCATAGCGACTTTCCATTCGTCGGAGTTGTTTGATGACATTGCATCCTTCACACTTTCTGGGTCATCAGAGACAAATTGCATTGCGCAAAAGCTGTGCGAGTTACGATTTTTACCAGCAATACGATTTGAACGGCGAACCTTTTTAATTACAGGAATTTGTCTTCCATCATACGGAGTTGGAGACCATTCTTCGTCATTATCCTCAACGGGTGGTGGAGAAGGCGATGATCATTCAACTTCATCACTTTCTGCTGATTCATAATTTTCATTTGTCGGTTCGACTTCAAGTGGCAATTCAGCTGCATAATTTTCATCTGTCGGTTCGACTTTAAGTGGCAATTCAGCTGCATTATTTTCATCTGTCGGTTCGACTTCAGGGAACAATTCAACATGACCACTCTCCCCTGAATTGTCACCATTAAAATTTTGCAGCAATTCTGGATAATAAAAATCTTTTTTAATATTAACGCTCACCTTACTTTGTTCTAGAAAAACCACATCACGACTCGTTATTATCTCTGTTGGCTTTTTAGGATTAAACAATCTGTAAGCTTTGCTGTCGGAGCTGTATCCCATCATGATACATTCAATAGATTTTGTGTCCAACTTACGACGTTTTTCTTTTGGTATGTGCACAAGAGCAGGACACCCAAAAACTTTTAAAAATTTTAAATCAGGACGACGACCAGACCATATTTCTTCGGGACCACGATTTTCATTACGACAAGGAACTCTATTAACCAAATAACCAGCGGTGTTGGCAGCTTCAGCCCAAAAACGATGGTCCAAGCCACTATCAATTAGCATGCACCGAACACGTTCTATCAGGGTGCGATTAATTCGCTCCGCCACACCATTTTGTTCTGGAGAATACGCGCATGTTTTTTTATGTACGATGCCATTTTCCTTAAAAAATTTAGAAAACTTTTTGTTAACATATTCTCCTCCATTGTCAGTACGTAAGATATTAATTCTTGAAGAGCACTGATTTTCTGCCATCTTCAAAAATTCAAGAAAACGATCAAAAACATCTGATTTGTTTTTTATGGGATATAAAAAAACTTTCCTCGAAAAGTCGTCCACAAACGTCACAAGAAATCTGGCATCAGAAAACGATTTTGTGTTAATTGGCCCAAGAACATCTGAATGTACCAACTCTAAAAGTTTTGTAGCTCTTTTACCATCTTCATGTATTGGCCTTCTTGTTTGTTTGCCTTTTACACAAACTGCGCACGGTTCCTTATTTTCTTTTTCAAAATTAATACCAAGGGAAGATTCTTTTACACTACACAAATTTTTATTGCAAATATGGCCCATTCTACGATGCCATAAACTAAAATCTTTTTTAGCAACAAAAGCGTTTTTATTTTTCATGTGTGCTTCACTATTTATACGATAAAGATCATTATGGATTAATGCAGTAGTCACAAGTGTGTTTCCTTCAAAAATTTTGCATGTTTCACCTTCGAAAACCACATTTTTACCATCTTTTGTCATTTGTCTCACAGACAATAAATTTGCCATCAAATTTGGTACGTATTCAACACTTTTGACTGTCACTGTTTTATTTTCCCGCAAAATTGTTATGTCGACGTCACCAGCGCAGTCTACACGCAGTTCCTTGCTGCTTGCAGTGACGACGCTTTTATTCTCAACTTCATGCTTGTTGTACAAAAACCGATCAACGCTCATCATGTGGTTGCTAGCACCACTATCAACATACCAATATACATGATTTTCGTTTTCTTCCTTTCCATTGTATTTGTGTGTGTTAGTAACCTGCATGACTTTGCTGGATGCAATCAATGTAAGTGAATTCCTTTCATTTCTTTTTTTCAGCTTACCGTTACCTTTGTTGTTGTTTTTGTTTTGACAGTTTTTTGAAACATGACCAAATTCTCTACAATTGTAGCATTGAATTGGTTTTTTCTTTTTTTTATTCTGGTTAGAATTTTTCATGTAGAAAACAGCTTCTTTTTTTCAGAATTTTGGTTGTCGAATTTAGCATCTTGGAGAAGAAGATTTTTCACTGTGTCGAGCGTTAATTTTTCCTTAGAATTTTCCACGGCCATAACCAGTGGTTTGAAATCATCAGTTAACCCTGCCAACATTAAAGATGCGGTTAACTCATCATCCAAATTAAGACCAGCGTTTTTTACTTTCAACGCAATTATAATTAATTCGTTAACGTATTCTTGAATTGAAGAAAAATTTTTCAGTTTCAAGTTGACCAATTGCACCAAGGTTAGTCTTATTGGATAGTAGTTTAGACACAAATTTTCAACAAGATCGGTCAAAAAGTTTCTGAGGTAGAGGGGGTCAAAATTTGACATTTTGGCCAAACCGGTGTCCTTTCTCATCCATGTAACTTATTATCTATTGGTGTTAGCAAAATTTGTCACAAACAAATTAGATAGCTATTTCTTCAAGCTTTTGAAAAAAAAATTTTTTGTATTTTTTTAAATTTTGTAAAAATTTTTTTTTTTTGCTCAAAAGAAAGCTTGTGTATTTTCCTTTTAGGTAGTTTTGGTCGCTTAGTGGGATGAGAGTGGGATATGTATAAAAGAAAATAATTTCTAACTCAAGACGAGGGTTTTTCAATTTTTAGCATATGTACTATTTTGAATTTTTTCCTTTTTGTGTGTAAGTGTTTCTAAAGCCTTAACAATAAAACTTATGCTGAGAAACTAGACAAATTATCCTTTCCGACGGTATATAACATACCTAACTAGCATATCATTCCCTCAATACTGTAATACCCTCACTATGTTAATCAAAGGAATAAAATCACTTTTTCTATAGAGATGTTGACAAATTAAATTTTTTTATTTATTTGTAATAATAATTAAATTAATATAAAATAATAATAATAAAAACAAAAAGATAAATAATCTAAAAAATTTAATCTTAATCACATAAGTCCTTTAATAAATTTTTTTTGTTTGTTTTTTTAAAATCGTTTAAATAATTGATTTATATTTATTATATTATAGGGGAATATATATAAATATAAATTAGTATAATTTTTGTATAATTTTTGTATGAAGTTGTGTATCAATGCCAGCAACCAGTGGGCATGTTTGATGCGGAATTTAACTGTCTTTGGGTTAAATTCAAAATCAATACGCACTTTTTGCATTTCGGGTTTCTTTACAGAAGTCCAAACGCGGGAAGGGATATCACATTATCGCGCTTCGACTCCCTTTCCGACTCCCTTTCCGACTCAATATCGAAGATTCTTGAGAATTGTCCGGACAGTAAAATCGTTGTTGCTGGTGATTTCAATGTCCACAATTCTTCTTGGCGTCACCACTCGGGCCGTACAACCTATGAAGGCCAATATGTTGAGCTATTTGCTGCACATAATCACCTCGTGGAACTGGTGAATGAACCAACACATATTCCATGTGTTGATGGGCACCAACACAATACCCTTGACCTCTTCCTCTCTTCGCACCCTCAAAAGTACGAAGTTGAAGTTCTAGCACCTCTCGGTAACTCGGATCATTGCACCATTTCTGCCTCTTTTCCGTTCTCCGAACTTCGGAACGTTTCACGACAGGCTATGAAACGATCAAAATTTGTTTACGGAAAAGCACGTTGGGTGGAACTCATTCCAGTTAAAAATGCTTCGAATAAACCTAGGTCCAAATCTTGGTTTAATCAGACGTGCAAATCAGCAGTCAGATCCAGAGAGGAAGCATTCAGAAATTGGCGTGTCAATAAAACCGCTGACACTGAATTGCTACGCAAAATGGCAAGGTCGTCCTGTGCCAAAGTGCTAAGACGGGAAAAAACTCTTCACGAGCAACGTCTTCGTGCTGAAGTTCTTACTGCTCCCCCGGGCAGTAAAAGCTTCTGGTCATTCGTTAAAAGAGTAAGGGTTAATGCTAGTTCTTCAATACCAACTCTTTTAAAGGATGGCCAAACATTCACGAACCTGGTTGATAAGGCTAATTGTTTTGCCGAATTATTCGCAAATAATTCTAACTTACCAGATAGCAATCAACCACTACCCGAACTCGAAAAAGTATCCGTAACTATGCCTAAAATATTTTTTCGGGCTCGAGCTGTTAAAAAGGTTCTTGCGGATCTCAACATAAACAAGTCTCCTGGCCCGGATGGTATACATGCACTGGTCTTGAAGCAGTGCTCTTCGACGCTAGCTCGTCCCTTAGCAAATCTTTTCAGCACTCTATACCATGCTGGTGAATTTCCCGTCTGCTGGAAAGTTGCTAATGTAACACCAATTCCTAAAAAAGGAGTGGCTAATAACCCTGAAAATTACCGCCCAATTGCAATTTGTTCGGCACTTTCCAAAGTTATGGAGAGTATGGTAAATCACCATCTTGTAAAATTTTTAGAGTCTAATTACCTACTAAGCGACCGCCAGTATGGCTTTCGTAGAGGTCGTTCTACTGGAGACCTACTGGCCCTGTTATCAGAAAAATGGTGTCGTTCCATTCACCATTTTGGCGAAAGTAAGGTAATTGCTTTAGATATTTCCAAGGCGTTTGACAGAGTCTGGCATGGTGCACTCTTGTCTAAACTTGTTGCATTTGGTGTCGGTGATAATTTCTCTCGATTTATATCGAGCTTTCTCAGAGATCGCACTATACGGGTTGTTATAGATGGGGTTTCATCAAACGAGTTCAAGAGTCATTCAGGGGTACCGCAAGGCTCCGTTCTTTCTCCTACTCTATTTCTTATTTTTCTAAATGACCTCTTATGTCAAACTTCCAACCCTATCTATTCTTTTGCAGATGACAGCAACCTTTGCCATTCGTATTCATTTGGTTACAGACCAGGGGTGTCCGATGTTTGTGCTATGAGACAGAACATGAATGATACGCTTGGCCGTGACCTAGACATAATCTTAGAATGGGGTCGTGCGAATAGGGTCGAATTTAATGCCCGAAAGACCCAATGTTGCGTACTAACGCATAAACGCGCGACGGATCAAGGTGCCTCATCTGTATGTATGGGTGGTATAAATATTGAGGAAACAGAATCTCTTGATGTTCTGGGCATGAGGATACAATGTGATGTCCGATGGACAGAACATATATTCAAGGTGTCGAAAGAAGCACTCAAGTGCCTCGGTTTTTTGAAACGGTGTAAGATATACTTCACTCCATCTGATCTCCTTACTATTTATACCACCTATATCCGACCGCGAATGGAATACAACTCTCATGTGTGGGCCGGTGCTTCAAAGTCTATTTTGGAGCTTCTCGACCGCGTGCAGGAGAGGGCGAAGGTTCTCATTGGCGACAGTAGGGTATCCAATTCTATTGACTCCCTTGAGCACCGTCGCAATGTGGGTTGTACTTGCCTATTTTATCGTTACTACAACGGGATGTGTTCTGATGAAATTAGGGATTTGGTTCCCGAAACCCATAGCTTTGTTCGTAATACACGTTTTTCCTCAAGAGCACATCCTTTTGTGGTCGATTGGCCGGTGAATCGTACAACGCATTACAGGGAAAATTCGTTTTTTGGCCGGACTGTTCGTATGTGGAATAACCTTCCTGCTGAAGTCTTCCCTCTCACTTACAACATGAAAAAGTTCAAGTCGAATGTTCACAAACACTACTCCCTCTTTCCTCCTTCCCATAACCTATTTTCCTAGTTCCAACACAATGCATTGCATTAGTAGGGGTCATCCCCTGAGTGCTGGTCCCAACAAAAAAAAAAAAACAAAAAAAAAATATCCCACTCGCATCCCACTAAGCGACCAGAACTACCTTAAATGAAAAGACCTAAGCTTTCTTTTGAGCAAAAAAAAAAAATTAAAAAATAAATACCCTTTTCAAAAAAAAAAAAAATACAAAAATAGTTTTAAATTTAAAAAAATTAAAACAAACAAAAAAAATTTATTAAAGGACTTATGTGATTAAGATTAAATTTTTTAGATTATTTATCTTTTTGTTTTTATTATTATTATTTTATATGATACAAAACAATTAAAAAAAATTTTTTTAAAGTTTATTAAAAACGATAGTTTATATTGTATTACAAAAAACTCAACAATAAGGTAAAATAAAATATAAAATCAGCTTAATAGAAATTAAAATAAATTAATCTTTTTAAATAACGTTTTGGCTATAAAAATTATTTTATTTATTTTTAATGCTTTTTTTTATTTGTAACAATTTATTTGACTACATCATACTAAATTGTTTGAATAATTTTTCGACCAACAAAAAACATGCAAATTTTGGAAGAAGGAATTTTAAAATTAAGTTATGAATTTTAGTCGAACTGTTTGGGGCTTAATCTAAAGATACATATATCATTATTCTGATTTAAGTTGATTACAGTTAATTTCTTTATCTATCTATCTATATATATAAAAATGAAATTATGTGTGTTTGTATGTTTGTCGCTTTATAGACTCCGAAACTACCGAACCGATTTTCCTGAAATTTTTACAGTAACATCACGTGAGCCCTAAAAATAAAAGAGGCTACTTATTTTTTCGATAGGGGCAGGGGAATTGGTACCCCCCATAGGATGCCAATATTATACTGAACCGATTTTCCTGAAATTTTTACAGTAACATCACGTGAGCCCTAAAAATAAAATAGGCTACTTATTTTTTCGATAGGGGCAGGGGAATTGGTACCCCCCATAGGATGCCAATATTATACTGAACCGATTTTCCTGAAATTTTTACAGTTACATCACGTGAGCCCTGAAAATAAAATAGGCTACTTATTTTTTCGATAGGGGCAGGGGAATTGGTACCCCCATAGGATGCCAATATTATACTGAACCGATTTTCCTGAAATTTTTACAGTAACATCACGTGAGCCCTAAAAATAAAATAGGCTACTTATTTTTTCGATAGGGGCAGGGGAATTGGTACCCCCCATAGGATGCCAATATTATACTGAACCGATTTTCCTGAAATTTTTACAGTAACATCACGTGAGCCTTAAAAATAAAATAGGCTACTTATTTTTTCGATAGGGGCAGGGGAATTGGTACCCCCCATAGGATGCCAATATTAATTATCGCATATCTTAAGAGCCGCTGCACGCATTTTGCTGAACTTTTTGTAGTAGAATCTTCTGAGCCCCGGAATTGAAATAAAATAGCAGCGGGGGTATAGGAATACCCCATAGGACGCCAATGTTTAACATCGCATATCTTAAGAACTGTAATAGTGAGAATGTTCAAACTTTCTAAAAGTCACTCTTATGGTATACTACACTTTTGAAAATAAAAATAAAGCGGGTAGGCGCAGGGGGGGAAATACCTCCCATAGGATGCCAGTGTAGCGAAGCGCACCGGGTTAAGCTAGTCTATCTATATATATAAAAATGAATTATGTATGTTTGTATGTTTGTCGCTTTATAGACTCCGAAACTACTGAACCGATTTTCCTGAAATTTTTACAGTAACATCACGTGAGCCCTAAAAATAAAATAGGCTACTTATTTTTTCGATTGGGGCAGGGGAATTGGTACCCCCCATAGGATGCCAATATTAATTATCGAACCGATTTTCCTGAAATTTTTACAGTAACATCACGTGAGCCCTAAAAATAAAATAGGCTATTTATTTTTTCGATAGGGGCAGGGGAATTGGTACCCCCCATAGGATGCCAATATTAATTATCGCATATCTTAAGAGCCGCTGCACGCATTTTGCTGAACTTTTTGTAGTAGGATCTTCTGAGCCCCGGAATTGAAATAAAATAGCAGCGGGGGTATAGGAATACCCCATAGGACGCCAATGTTTAACATCGCATATCTTAAGAACTGTAATAGTGAGAATGTTCAAACTTTCTAAAAGTCACTCTTATGGTATACTACACTTTTGAAAATAAAAATAAAGCGGGTAGGCGCAGGGGGGGAAATACCTCCCATAGGATGCATACATTAAATATCGCTCAACTGAAGAACTATTAAAGGTAGAGTCTTCAAACGTGGTTAAAGCTACTATTATAGTAAACTATAAATTTCAATATCAAAATGTGCGGGGTCAGTGTAGCGAAGCGCACCGGGTTAAGCTAGTTTAAATTATTTTTAGAAAGGAATTTTAAAGCTTATAACAATGGAGAGACCAAAATAATTTTGGCTGCACATACATACATACATTCAGTCGGTCGTGCTCGATGAGAAAAGACGTGTTTCTTTTAACTCCGCATACGATTCTTTTTTTTTTTTTTAACATACATAAATTAGTTAATAATACCAGTTTTACAAGCAAATTTGGACGCTCAATATAAAAGTGAACAATAGAATAACTATAAAAAAAAATTAAGAAAAAATACAAGTAAAAAAATATACCTACAAATGTATGTATGGATGCACATACATACTTGCAAATAATCTGTGCAAAAAATATTTATTCTTTTTTCTTTTATTATCTCGGTGTAACAACATTATACATAATAAAAAGAGCACAGTCAACAAAAATAAAAAATAAATAAAAAAACGGTGAAAAAAAACAAAAACAACTCTATATGAGTAATAACAATGAAACAAAAATAAATGATATTCATGCTAGTGAAAGCAATGTGGAAATAAACATAACAACAGAAAACAATACAAGCGTTGCCATTGACAGCATAAACTCGAACATAGACGCAATGGAAAACTAACAAGAAAACATTTGTCAAAAACCACAAGTGCAAGTTGGCATGGACAGGTATTTAACAGTGCTTAAACGTGGTCGCAGCCCTGCCTCTTCAGCTGTAGCCTCGGCCTCGAAAGTTCCATATTTTGATAGAATAAATTCACAAAATCGTTTTGCAATTCTGGAGGCTGAATCCTCTGAAGCACCTAACGTCATAATAACGTCAAAGCCACCCCCGATATATCTTAGAGAGCAAAACTCAAGTGAGCTAAAAAAAAGTTTAATCTCGGTGATAGGTGAAAATTCGTTTTACGTAGCTGCAATCAAGCGTGGTAATAAAAACGAAACAAAAATACAGGTTAATCACGAGAATGATTTTCGTAAAATAATTAATAAGTTTAAAGCACTTAAAAAAAGCTTATATACATGCCAACTGAAAAGCAGCAAAGGTCTTCAGGTTGTGATAAAGGGCATTGACTAATGCGTGGACCCAGACGAAATAAAAACATTTTTAGAAGAAAAGGGCTTCAAAATAAAAAATGTTACAAATATTAAAAATAGAGAAAAAAATCCCCAACCACTATTTCGGGTGGAGTTAGAGCCCGGCGATGTTAAGCTAAAAATAAATGAAACGCATCCCATTTACAGTTTAAAATACATCCTGTACAGAAAAATCACGATAGAGGAGCCGCACAAAAGAAATGGGCCCGTTCAGTGTTTAAACTGCCAAGAATTTGGTCATACTAGGGCATACTGCCATTTACCCCCTGTTTGCGTCGTATGTGGAGAATTACATGGTACCGTCCGGTGCGATAAGTCCAAAAATGACCCTAATGTAAAAAAATGTAGCAACTGTGGTGGTAACCACACTGCCAACTAAAGAGGATGCCCGGTATATTCGGTTGTCAAGCGTTCTGTTGGACAGAAACTTAATCGCCCTCAATCGCAGGCAACTAATCAAGGAAACACGTACGGCGTCCAGATACCTCAGCCAAATAAATACAGAACCTCGTACGCTAATGTATTAAAATCTAATCCTATGCCACTGCAAGGTGATGTACCAAATAACGACGAAATTCATTTCTAATTTTACTCGGCTAGAAAAAACTATGGAAACATTAGTGCAAACAGTTAACAATTTTACTAACACAATGGGTAACATGATGCAAGAAGTGTTAAGAATGCAATCGATGTTATTGCAAGCTGTACTAAACAAGCCATGAACTGTTTAAAAATTTGCTTTTGGAACGCAAACGGCATCCGCCAACACAAAAATGAACTAGAATACTTCCTTAAAAATAAACAAATTGATGTTATGATGGTTTCTGAAACTCATCTGACCTCAAGAAATACGTTTAAAATCAATGGTTATATATTATATGATACCAAGGACCCTCGAGACAGAGCTTGTGGCGGTTCTGCCATTTTGATAAAGAACAGAGTAAAACACTACTTAATGAGTGATCATCGTGAAGATTATCTCCAAGCAACAAACATTTGCGTTGAGGAATTAAATCGAAACATAGTAATTTCATCATTATACTCCCCACCTAGATTTTCTATATCAGAAAGCCAATATAATAAATATTTCAAATCATAAGGACCCTGCTTCCTGGCTGCTGGCGATTATAACGCTAAACACACTTTCTGGGGGTCACGACTTATTACACCTAAGGGTCGTGTTTTGTTTAACACAATTTGTAAAATGGATCTAAATGTGGTCGCGAGCGGACAACCAACATATTGGCCTACTGATCAGCAAAAAGTTCGAGATGTCATAAATTTTGGAGTGGTTAAAAACATCCTCGCAGAAACGATTTATGTTGAAGCTTCCTTAGAATCATCTTCTGATCACACACCTACAAATCGTACTATAACAAATCCTAATAGAATTGCATCTCCGTCTGATAACTTAATGACGTCAGCCACTCAAATAAATTGGGTAAAATATAAAAAATTTCTCAGTACCCACTGCACTGAAAATATTCCGCTTAGTACACCGGAGAATGTGGATATTTCTATTGTAAATTTTGACAGTTATCTGAAACTAGCTGTTTGACATTCTAGTATAACCCTCAAAAATACCTAAAATAGTAAAATATATTCTGCAGATGTCGAACGTTTCTTGACTGAAAAAAGGAGAGCTCGAAGAGAATGGCAATTGCATAGATCCCCTCAACTAAAGAATTTACTAAAAGAGTGCACAAAAAGGATAAGAAAGTTACTGCAGTTTCAGAAAACGGTTTCCCTGGAAAAATATCTTAAGGAACTTGATGCAACTTCTAAATCAGACTACTCATTATGGCGTGCAGCTAGAAATCTGAATAGACCAATTATCACTAAGCCACCATTAAGAAACTTAAATGGAAGTTGGGCCCGAAATGATGAAGAAAAAGGAAATCTTTTTGTTAATCATTTGAAAAACGTATTTACCTGGCAGACATCTCCCGATATTGCAGTCGAGTTGCCACCTGTTGCTGTTAGAGCTGCTGTTCCACTTAGATTTGAGACAAAAGAAATCGAAAAGGCTATTCATGATTTAAGCCCCAAGAAAGCCCCTGGGTTTGATAAGATCAGTAACAAAATGCTTTTAGAGCTACCCAGCATAGCAAAGAAAATTATTCTCTTGATTTTTAATGCTATTTTACGCCTTGAATACTACCCACAAGAATGGAAAGTATCCTTAGTTACAATGATACCTAAGCCAGGGAAGGATCCTACAAAAGTTGAGTCATATAGACCTATAAGCTTATTGTCTAATATATCAAAGCTGTTTGAGAAGCTGTTAGTGTCAAAATTAGCCCCAATTTTAAACGTCAATAGATGTATTCCTAACCATCAATTCGGCTTTAGAAGAGAACATAGCACTATTGAACAACCCCATCGTATAGTAAACGCCATAAGAAAAGCCTTTGAAGAAAAAAAATATTGTTCCGCCCTCTTCATCGATGTTTCTCAAGCTTTTGATAAAGGGTGGCATGAAGGCTTATTACATAAATTGAAGTTAAACTTACCAGTCAACACACACAAGCTGTAAGAAAGCTACTTAGTCGGTCGAAGGTTTATTATTAAAGAATGTGATTTTATAAGTTCTCCTCAGCCAATTGACGCTGGAGTCCCTCAGGGAAGCATCATGGGCCCACTGTTATACCTTATATATACCTCAGACATGCCAACAAACAACCACACCCTTACTTCAACATTTGCTGATGATACAGCAAACTGTCATGAAGCATCCCGTTACTTGCAGGATCATATATTTGAAAAGGTCAATGAGCAAAAATGCGTACATATAACATTCACCTTGCGTCGGGAGTCATGTCCCCCTATTAAATTCAACAATCAATTAGTGCCCCAGCAATCGCATGTAAAATATCTCGGTATTCATCTAGATCGGCGTTTGACATGGAAATGCCATATAGAAGCAAAACTAACACAAATGAAACTAAAAGCAATTCAAATTTATTAGCTTATTGGAAGAAATTCTGTTCCTAGTCTCGATTGCAAACTTTTTCTTTACAACTGTATATTAAAGCCAATTTGGTGCTACGGTATGGGGCACGGCTTCTAACATCGAAAAAATTCAAAGGCGCCAAAATAAACTTCTTCGAATAATCACAGCAACCCTCTGGTACGTCAAAAACTCAAATATCCACAAGGATCTCAATGTGCCATTAGTAAAAACTATTATTACGAAGTACGCAGCAAAATATTTAAAAAGGCTTGAGTCGCACCCAAATACACTAGCTCGAAATATTTTAAATGACAGTGGACACTCTAGATTAAGGAGAAGAGATACTGCAGGACTCATCCGACGAGAAGACCGCTAAACATCTACATATGTGAACAGAAACCTTGAGGAGTAAAATTTTCGTCTAGCATTGGCAGGACAAAAATAAAGTATTAGTATAAGATTTGATTAATTATTGTTAGTTCATATTTAATATATGAAGATTCAATAAATAAATAATGAAAAAAAGAAAAAACTTACATACATACCTTCAGTCGTAATGCACTAATTTTTAATTTTTGGAAATTAAGTTTTGGATGCAGTTCAATAGAGTAAACAAAAATACATCGTTTGTGGAAAAAAGTACAAATATTCTTTTCTAGTTCTTGTTTTGCAACGATATGTAAAAGTTCTAAGTCTAAAAATGGTAAGGAAAAAGCGCTAGGGCCCATTAAAATGTGAAAATGTAAAAAAAAAATTTGTTAATATTTGTAAATAGTCAACATTGATATAAATAAAATAATTTTATAGTATATTTTATTTTTTTGCAAATTGACATACAAAAATGTACATTAAAAGTATAATATATATAATAGAAAAAGTGATAAGTCACAAAAAGCTATGTAAAACATAAATGTATTATTTTTAGTTGGTTTGCACATACATACTTGCAAATAATCTGTGCAAAAAATATTTATTCTTTTTTCTTTTATTATCTCGGTGTAACAACATTATACATAATAAAAAGAGCACAGTCAACAAAAATAAAAAATAAATAAAAAAACGGTGAAAAAAAACAAAAACAACTCTATATGAGTAATAACAATGAAACAAAAACAAAAATAAATGATATTCATGCTAGTAAAAGCAATGTGGAAATAAACATAACAACAGATAACAATACAAACGTTACCATTGACACCATAAACTCGAACATAGACGCAATGGAAAACAAACAAGAAAACATTTGTCAAAAACCACAAGTGCAAGTAGGCATGGACAGGTATTTAACAGTGCTTAAACGTGGTCGCAGCCCTGCCTCTTGAGCTGTAGCCTCGGCCTCGATAGTTCCATATTTTGATAGAATAAATTCGCAAAATCGTTTTGCAATTCTGGAGGCTGAATCCTCTGAAGCACCTAACGTCATAATAACGTCAAAACCACCCCAGCAAAACTCAAGTGAGCTAAAAAAAAGTTTAATCCCGGTGATAAGTGAAAATTCGTTTTACGTAGCTGCAATCAAGCGTTAATCACGAGAATGATTTTCGTAAAATAATTAATAAGCTTAAAGCACTTAAAAAAAGCTTGTATACATGCCAACTGAAAAGCAGCAAAGGTCTTCAGATTGTGATAAAGGGCTCATTGACTCATGCGTGGACCCATACGAAATAAAAACATTTTTAGAAGAAAAGGGCTTCAAAATAAAAAATGTTACAAATATTAAAAATAGAGAAAAAAATCCCCAACCACTATTTCGGGTGGAGTTAGAGCCCGGCGATGTTAAGCTAAAAATAAATGAAACAATACATAATAAAAAGAGCACAGTCAACAAAAATAAAAAATAAAAAAATGGTGAAAAAAAAACAAAAACAACTCTATATGAGTAATAACAATGAAACAAAAACAAAAATAAATGATATTCATGCTAGTAAAAGCAATGTGGAAATAAACATAACAACAGAAAACAATACAAGGTGAAAATTCGTTTTACGTAGCTGCAATCAAGCGTTAATCACGAGAATGATTTTCGTAAAATAATTAATAAGCTTAAAGCACTTAAAAAAAGCTTGTATACATGCCAACTGAAAAGCAGCAAAGGTCTTCAGATTGTGATAAAGGGCATTGACTCATGCGTGGACCCATACGAAATAAAAACATTTTTAGAAGAAAAGGGCTTCAAAATAAAAAATGTTACAAATATTAAAAATTGAGAAAAAAAATCCCCAACCACTATTTCGGGTGGAGTTAGAGCCCGGCGATGTTAAGCTAAAAATAAATGAAACAATACAAAATAAAAAGAGCACAGTCAACAAAAATAAAAAATAAATAAAAAAACGGTGAAAAAAAACAAAAACAACTCTATATGAGTAATAACAATGAAACAAAAACAAAAATAAATGATATTCATGCTAGTAAAAGCAATGTGGAAATAAACATAACAACAGAAAACAATACAAACGTTACCATTGACACCATAAACTCGAACATAGATAATTAATAAGCTTAAAACACTTAAAAAAAGCTTGTATACATGCCAACTGAAAAGCAGCAAAGGTCTTCAGATTGTGATAAAGGGCATTGACTCATGCGTGGACCCAGACGAAATAAAAACATTTTTAGAAGAAAAGGGCTTCAAAATAAAAAATGTTACAAATATTAAAAATAGAGAAAAAAATCCCCAACCACTATTTCGGGTGGAGTTAGAGCCCGGCGATGTAAAGCTAAAAATAAATAAAACGCATCCCATTTACAGTTTAAAATACATCATGTACAGAAAAATCACGATAGAGGAGCCGCACAAAAGAAATGGGCCCGTTCAGTGTTTAAACTGCCAAGAATTTGGTCATACTAGGGCATACTGCCATTTACCCCCTGTTTGCGTCGTATGTGGAGAATTACATGGTACCGTCCGGTGCGATAAGTCCAAAAATGACCCTAATGTAAAAAATGTAGCAACTGTGGTGGTAACCACACTGCCAATTAAAGAGGATGCCCGGTATATTCGGTTGTCAAGCGTTCTGTTGGACAGAAACTTAATCCCCCTCAATCGCAGGCAACTAATCAAGGAAACACGTACGGCGTCCAGATACCTCAGCCAAATAATAACAGAAAATTATTAAAATCTAATCCTATGCCACTGCAAGGTGATGTATCAAATAACGACGAAATTCATTTCTAATTTAACTCGGCTAGAAAAAACTATGGAAACATTAGTGCAAACAGTTAACAATTTTACTAACACAATGGGTAACATGATGCAAGAAATGTTAAGAATGCAATCGATGTTATTGCAAGCTGTACTAAACAAGCCATGAACTGTTTAAAAATTTGCTTTTGGAACGCAAACGGCATCCGCCAATACAAAAATGAACTAGAATACTTCCTTAAAAATAAAAAAATTGATGTTATGATGGTTTCTGAAACTCATCTGACCTCAAGAAATACGTTTAAAATCAATGGTTATATATTATATGATACCAAGGACCCTCGAGACAGAGCTTGTGGCGGTTCTGCCATTTTGATAAAGAACAGAGTAAAACACTACTTAATGAGTGATCATCGTGAAGATTATCTCCAAGCAACAAACATTTGCGTTGAGGAATTAAATCGAAACATAGTAATTTCATCATTATACTCCCCACCTAGATTTTCTATATCAGAAAGCCAATATAATAAATATTTCAAATCATAAGGACCCTGCTTCCTGGCTGCTGGCGATTATAACGCTAAACACACTTTCTGGGGGTCACGACTTATTACACCTAAGGATCGTGTTTTGTTTAACACAATTTGTAAAAGGGATCTAAATGTGGTCGCGAACGGACAACCAACATATTGGCCTACTGATCAGCAAAAAGTTCGAGATGTCATCGATTTTGGAGTGGTTAAAAACATCCTCGCAGAAACGATTTATGTTGAAGCTTCCTTAGAATCATCATCTGATCACACACCTACAAATCGTACTATAACAAATCCTAATAGAATTGCATCTCCGTCTGATAACTTAATGACGTCAGCCACTCAAATCAATTGGTTAAAATATAAAAAATTTCTCAGTACCCACTGCACTGAAAATATTCCGCTTAGTACACCGGAGAATGTGGATATTTCTATTGTAAATTTTGACAGTTATCTGAAACTAGCTGTTTGACATTCTAGTATAACCCTCAAAAATACCAAAAATAGTAAAATATATTCTGCAGATGTCGAACGTTTCTTGACTGAAAAAAGGAGAGCTCGAAGAGAATGGCAATTGCATAGATCCCCTCAACTAAAGAATTTACTAAAAGAGTGCACAAAAAGGATAAGAAAGTTACTGCAGTTTCAGAAAACGGTTTCCCTGGAAAAATATCTTAAGGAACTTGATGCAACTTCTAAATCAGACTACTCATTATGGCGTGCAGCTAGAAATCTGAATAGACCAATTATCACTAAGCCACCATTAAGAAACTTAAATGGAAGTTGGACCCGAAATGATGAAGAAAAAGGAAATCTTTTTGTTAATCATTTGAAAAACGTATTTACCTGGCAGACACCTCCCGATATTGCAGTCGAGTTGCCACCTGTTGCTGTTAGAGCTGCTGTTCCACTTAGATTTGAGACAAAAGAAATCGAAAAGGCTATTCATGATTTAAACCCCAAGAAAGCCCCTGGGTTTGATAAGATCAGTAACAAAATGCTTTTAGAGCTACCCAGCATAGCAAAGAAAATTATTCTCTTGATTTTTAATGCTATTTTACGCCTTGAATACTACCCACAAGAATGGAAAGTATCCTTAGTTACAATGATACCTAAGCCAGGGAAGGATCCTACAAAAGTTAAGTCATATAGACCTATAAGCTTATTGTCTAATATATCAAAGCTGTTTGAGAAGCTGTTAGTGTCAAAATTAGCCCCAATTTTAAACGTCAATAGATGTATTCCTAACCATCAATTCGGCTTTAGAAGAGAACATAGCACTATTGAACAACCCCATCGTATAGTAAACGCCATAAGAAAAGCCTTTGAAGAAAAAAAATATTGTTCCGCCCTCTTCAGCGATGTTTCTCAAGCTTTTGATAAAGTCTGGCATGAAGGCTTATTACATAAATTGAAGTTAAACTTATCAGTCCACACACACAAGCTGTTAGAAAGCTACTTATTCGGTCGAAGGTTTATTATTAAAGAATGTGATTTTATAAGTTCTCCTCAGCCAATTGACGCTGGAGTCCCTCAGGGAAGCATCATGGGCCCACTGTTATGCCTTATATATACCTCAGACATGCCAACAACCACACCCTTACTTCAACATTTGCTGATGATACAGAAAACTGTCATGAAGCATCCCGTTACTTGCAGGATCATATATTTGAACTGGAAAAGTGGTTAAAACAATGGAGGATAAAGGTCAATGAGCAAAAATGCGTACATATAACATTCACCTTGCGTCGGGAGTCATGTCCCCCTATTAAAATCAACAATCAATTAGTGCCCCAGCAATCGCATGTAAAATATCTCGGTATTCATCTAGATCGGCGTTTGACATGGAAATGCCATATAGAAGCAAAACTAACACAAATGAAACTAAAAGCAATTTAAATTTATTGGCTTATTGGAAGAAATTCTGTTCCTAGTCTCGATTGCAAACTTTTTCTTTACAACTCTATATTAAAGCCAATTTGGTGCTACGGTATGGGACACGGCTTCTAACATCGAAAAAATTCAAAGGCGCCAAAATAAACTTCTTCGAATAATCACAGCCGCCCTCTGGTACGTCAAAAACTCAAATATCCACAAGGATCTCAATGTGCCATTAGTAAAAACTATTATTACGAAGTACGCAGCAAAATATTTAAAAAGGCTTGAGTCGCACCCAAATCCACTAGCTCGAAATATTTTAAATGACAGTGGACAATCTAGATTAAGGAGAAGAGATACTGCAGGACTCATACGACGAGAAGACCGCTAAACATCTACATATGTGAACAGAAACCTTGTGGAGTAACATTTTCGTCTAGCATTGGCAGTACAAAAATAAAGTATTAGTATAAGATTTGATTAATTATTGTTAGTTCATATTTAATATATGAAGATTCAATAAATAAATAATGAAAAAAAAAAAAGATACATACATACCTTCAGTCGTAAATGCGCTAATTTTTAATTTTTGAAAATTAAGTTTTTGATGCAGTTCAATAGAGTAAACAAAAATACAAAGAGTACAAATATTTTTTTCTAGTTCTTGTTTTGCAACGATATGTAAAAGTTCTAAGTCTAAAAATGGTAAGGAAAAGCGCTAGGGCCCATAAAAATGTGAAAATTTAAAAAAAAAATTTGTTAATATTTGTAAATAGTCAACATTGATATAAATAAAATAATTTTATAGTATATTTTATTTTTTTGCAAATTGACATACAAAAATGTACATTAAACGTATAAAATATATAGTAGAAAAAGTGATAAGTCACAAAAAGCTATGTAAAACATAAATGTATTATTTTTAGTTGGTTTGCAAGCCAATATAGGTTCGGCAATGAAGCAAAACTGTATTTACAGACTTAAAATATATTCAGAACTAAAGACTTAAGAAAGTTTTTTCTCTCTCCTATTTAATTTATACATTGGACTTACATCCTTTACGACTAAATGATATATACTTATATAGGTACATTATATTAAAAAAAAAAAAAAATACGGAATCACCATTGTTTCACTAATTTTTATGTATTTCTGTATATCAAAGAACTTTTCTTATTAATGCACTTGAAATTTAACAGTTATATAATTCTTCTTTGGTGAACTTTTACTAGACCAATACATATATTCATATGTATATATGTGAAGGTAGAATGGCAATGCAAGTTTTGTTCTTTTTCTTTTATATTTGAATAAAAAACATTTATTTTATAAAATATTAGGATTTTGATATTCTTTATTTATTTTTTCTTTAGTATTTTTATAAACTGTTTCGATTTGATGGCTTTCTAGAACTAAATTTTTATTCTGTTCTTTACATATTCTTAGCTTAAACTTATGAACTATTTCTGCATGATCATCACAACGATCATGGATGATAAAATTCCATTGATCGTTGGACAGTCAACAAATGTACAGAAAACGAAATCAATACTTCTGTAAACAATTTCATGAATCATTGTTTACAAAATCATTGGTTCTTCTTGTGCAATTGGTTCTTCTTGGGTGGCATATATAACTCGCCCTCCCTTAGAATTCGAGTCTCTTCGAATTAGTGTAAATAAGAAATCTTTCTTGTAAATCACAAGCAAGATCACAATGCAGGTAAGTAACCCATAAATTGCATAAAAGTTGTAATTTATGTTTTGTTTTAAATATACCTCATTACTGGTATCAAGATTAATCATTTGTGGTACATCTAATAGTTCGGTTTCGTTTTCTGGTATTACATTAAAGTTAGGGATTACAATATTCATTTTAGTTTCATATCTTCTTAAAAAATAATCACCTATTTGAATTCCACATTTTTCAGTTCTTACAAAATAACTTCCATTTAAAAAATATGTGAAATTGTTACAAAAATTCGTTAAATTATGTTTAACATTAATTAATATTAAATTTCCTATATCTATCTCTTTTACAACGGTTCCAACAAATTTTCTTCTGGAACAGTTTCTATAATTATCTTTGATTAGGTTTACAATGCAATCATTTGGTTGTAACATTTTTGGTAAAAAATTTTCTTCATTTACAATAAAAGTTGTATTTTCTATTTTAACAATTCTTGTTTCATTAATGTCAATTTGCATGGCCCTTTTATTGGGAACAGGCATAATATAATTAGTTATATACATCTTGTTAAAGAATTCTGGAACCGAAATTACAAATATAATTACATCATTTGACAATGAGCCAATGTTAAATTTTAAGTGTCTTAATTTGGAACTATCAATATTATATAAATCAATTTCGTCATTAGTAACTGGGCATTTGCACATGAAAGTAGTTTCTTGAAAGTCGCAATACACTCACACTTTTTCACTAATACACTCCCATTTTTTTACTTTCCACTCAGCTTTCAATGATTTTTTCAAGAAAGTAATTTTTTGACACTTTCTGAAAGTAAAATGACAGAGCGGTAAACAAAGTTGCCCACTAAGGAGACTTATACAAATTTACAGGATTGTGGTTAAATAATAATTTATTTTGTACACACAAAAAAATGATAATTTTAAATTTAATTTATTTTGTACACACAAAAAAATAATCTAGGTAATTTTACCAAGGCGAACATACGTATTTGATAATAATGGTCGCATCTTAAACTTACAAGAATAATTTCGTTATTTATCGCACAAATGAGGTAGTGACGAAGAATGGGTCGCTATGTTTTTCTTTATACTGTGTATAAAATGTATCTTTTATACTTTCTCCGTTAAAAAAAATGTGTCGTTATTTTTTCCAAGTGGATCAAGCAATTCAAAAATTTTAAACACGTTTATTTCGAAATGTATTTTTTCAATAATTACAAAGTTGCAGCAAATGAGCGATATATAGATTTAGAAAGACAAACAAGTGAAAAGTTTCAGTAGATAGTTAAGTTAATACATTATGAATTGATAAATAGCATATTACAATGAAATGAATAAAGAAGTTAATTTTATTAAAAGTGTGTAACTGAAAAAAGTATATAGTTTTTTCAAATATGCTTACTTTACAACAAAATTTTACATGTTGTTCAACTTCAACAGAACAAAATTAGCTGCTTTTATTTAAAACTATTGCACTTTTATTATTAATGTACGTTATTGGGCACGTTCATAAGGCGTAACTGTTGTGTAACCGTTTAGTGTTTGTCTTAGAAACGCATAGTTGAGCACTTCCGGTATTTGAGGCCATTTATTCCATCATAAAATTTTTTAGCTACCTAAAGTCAACATGTTGTGCTCACCCTCAACCTTTATTTTTTTTCAATTGCTTATGTTTATCAGCTGTTAATTTTGCATTATACTCATAATGCCGTTTCTAAGACGAAAATGTTCGGCTCAACAGTTGTCAACAATTTTCTAGCAGTTGAGCTCAACAGCTACGTCTTATGAACGTACCCATTAGCTATTTTAGCGGTTTCTGCAAACTATTGCGGTCTTGTAACCAATATTGACATCACTAATGTCTTGGAAAAAGTTAGTGCTGGTTCACACTGTTTAAGTTTCAGCCGTCAGGTCTTGAGCTTTTAGGAGATAAGGGCAATTTCTTTTCCTTTCTCTCCTAAACACTCAAGACTTGACGGCTAAGACTTGAACAGTGTGAACCAGCACTTAAAACGATAATAATATACCTACAATTTTTTATTTTAATATGTCAACATTTTGATATATTGTTTTTTAGCAATCTTTTCACAAAATTCTAAGCACTTTGTGTTATGACAAACAAAATAAAACCTTGGTTGTACGAATAAAGTTGAAGTGCCAAAGTTATAAACCAGGGCAGTTTAAACACCTAGTAAAATTGTGGGTTAAATGTGCAACATGTTTCGCATGTTTTTCATCAACATATCCACAAAATAACTCAAAAATGTTTCCCACAGTTTTATTTTTTCTACAAACGAACACAAAAATGTAGAACATGTAACATTTATGCAACATATTCCTTAGAAAATAAATCGTCATTAGATAATTTGCCAAAAATAAAAAATAAAATAACTATTCAAATATTGCTTAATTTTCCAAGCTTTTAATCAATTTTAACATGATAAAAGATACTTTTTCGAACATAGAAATTACCGAATATAATATGTAGTTATATTACCTAAGAAACTTAGATAATTCCATGCTTTCCTTGCGCTTATTTAATTTTATACCATATTTTTAGGTAATATCAACTATGTATTTTCTAGTGTGTGTATGTATGAATGTATTTACAATATTTTTCTTCAAGTATGCATAAAAAATGACAATTTATATGTTTTATAACAATAATGTTATTAAAAAGGTAACATTATAATTATTTCCAACTATTGCCCTATACATTTGTGTATGTGATAACTTTGGCAACTATTATTAGGCTGTAAACAAAACAACACAAATGTAGAAAAAATTAAACCACCAAAGTACATTTAAATTAATAAATTTATAATGTTCATACCCAATTTTATGGGATATGAATAATAAATCATACTTATACCTTCCATTTCTAGTTTTTTTTTATTCTAGAAGTTAAATAATTTTTGCAACTTTTCGCTTTGACGACATTTTAAAAATGAACTTTCACTTTCCTGTGTAATCGCACAAGAAATTTTCAAGAAAGTCATCCATTTTATTCAAATTTTTATTTGTTATACGTATACAGAAATTTCATGAAAGTACTTTCACGTGTAAATGCAGTGTAAGAACAAATCTATTCATTACGATATATCTTGCCATCAATATGTTTTCCTGTATTCTCTCAATCTTATCCCTGATTTGGTTAATTATCAGCCAATAACTATTATATTTTATGACTGGTATATTATCTATAATTTCTTTTGACATACTTGCGTTAAACAAGAGCCTATTTGATTCCAACAGCAAATGAACATTTTGCATAAATTTTTGTATGTCTGTATTGATCTTTATTTGTTTGTTTAAGTTCCCTATTAACTGTTGCTGGTTCATGTCAATTTTTGCAAAGTGTGTATCAATCATTTCCTTGTCCTCATCGTCCATATTTCCGAATAACCATTTTATGGTTCTTCCCCCAAAATTCAGTAAACCTCTTTTGTTTCTAGTATGAATTGTTATTGTTGATAACAAATGTTCTAGCTCTTTTATTTTATCCTGCAGACCCACTAACATTTCACCTTGTTTTATAAAGACATTTTTTGAAACTTCTATTTTAACCTTTTGAATGGTCGCTCTAATATCTTCCAAATCAAAAACATGTTTTATTTTATTATATCTACGAATCACGGAAATAGGTTCACTTTCTATCATCACATATCCTGCTTCCGATTCAATTTTTGTAATTTCCACCGTGCCCACTGCGGTTGATAATATTAAAAGGAACAAAGCTCCGATCATCTAAAAAGAGGACATATACAAATATTACGTGAGAACAAACTTTTACGATTATCTGATTTTTTTTTTTTTTTTTTTTTTTATCTAATAACCTTTAAAGATCGTTTTATCTGTGCAATATCGATGCGTTTCATTCTTATAGGATTATATTTATTATATCTTTTAGCAGTTTTATGTCTTTGGCCCTGTATGTTCTTTACATACATATTATTAGGGTTATAGTTCGGTACAGGTTCCCTCGTGAGATTAAGTCTTTGAATAGCTTTTTGCTTTCTAGAGTTCATTTGTACGGCAATCTTTGAAAAATCTAAATTCGAACGGTTAATAAAATCCATAGGCTTAATTCCTATGGTAGAATGGATTGAATTATTATAATATCCTATAGCTCTAATGACCAACTCCTCTATACTCATATTCTCGTTGCTTCTTTTGATTATTCTAATATGCTCTAAAAGCGTAGAGTGTAACCTCTCAACATCTGAATTTCCTGTGTGTGAATTTGGTGTGATAAAGTGGGCATTAATGTTCCTCTCTGAACAAAATAATTTTATATATGTGTTATTAAATTCATTATCTAAAATCAGTGTTTCTGGCTTTCCCAAATAAGAAATTCTCTCATCCAACTTGGTTTTGATTGTGCACATATTTTTATCGCTGTCAATGGTAGTCAAAAAATAATTTTTGTGAACATGAAATATGTCGGCATGCACAATCTGGTTTGGTCTATTGGGTGTCTCAGTAAAATTTAAATATTTTCTGAAGGGTTTTCTATCATACTTATTTTCAGCACACAACTGACAATTATTTATATATTTATTTATATATTTTACTAAGTTCGGATAAAAATACTTAAACTTTAATTCTTCGAAATTTTCAACTACTCCTCTATGATTGGTCTCGATATGATTATTTTCAATCACTTGCAACAATCTTTCCACGTTTTCAACGTCTACTGCCAATTTCGTGCATTTTATAAATTTTAAATTACTATCATTCGAAAAAAGTTGGATTAATTTATTTTGGACAATATTATATTCTGAGTCACCCAATTCAGAATAAATTCCCACTGTACCTTTATTCAATTCTCTTCTAAAAATTTCATTTAAATAATGACCATTTGGCAAATCATTCCTCTCGATATAAATTATTTTATATTTATTGTACAATATTTCTGTTTCTTTCTCTTTTTGATTTAAGATTCTTATTTGCTTTCTATATTTATTAACAACTGTCTCACTTATGAGAAAATGTTCATTCAAATCTTCATTGGCACTATGAACAGTGCTCATATCACTGTCTGTTAGCTCAAACAGCGATTTAATATCTAAATTTTCTTCATCTTCCACATTAGGTTTCTGAATTCTGCTTTAGAAGTCGGCAACCTTATTATCTTTACCCTTTAAATATTCTACCTCAAACTCAAATTCTCCCAACATTATTTTCCAACGAATTATTCTGGAATTTGGCTCTTTCAAAGAATATAACCATTTCAATGGTTGATGGTCAGTTCTCACCAAAAATGTTCTCCCATACAAATATGGTCTAAAGTACTTTACGCTCCACACAATGGCCAGCAATTCTTTCTCCAAGGTGTGATAATTTCTTTCGGCACTATTTAGAGTATGACTGGCATAAGAAATATGTCTACCTTTCTGACTTAGGACAGCACCAATAGCTATATCGCTGGCATCAGTAGTCAGAACGAATTCTTTATCAAATTCTGGGTAGGCTAGAACAGGGTATGTTGTGAGCAGAGTTTTTAATTTATCAAAGGAATCTATGTATTCCTGATCTCGCATATTTATATGAGTATTTTTCCTAAGATATTTTATCATTGGGTTGGCTATTGTTGAATAATTTTTTATAAATTTCCTGTAAAAGCCAGTTAGTCCCAAAAATGATTTTATCTGTTTGACACTTCCCGGTAATTTCAAATTTTTAATAGCTTTTATCTTTTTCGGGTTCGGAGTGATACCATCAGGAGTTATAATATGGCCAAGAAATTCAGTATATTTGGTAAGAAATTTACATATGTCCAATTGGATTTTCAGATTAAATTCGTTCAATCTTTTAAATATTTTATTTAGACTCTCAAAATGCTCTTTGATTGTCACGGAGAAAACCAAGATGTCATCCATGTAAATGACACATATCTTATTGATGTAATCACTTAGTACATGATTCATCATTCGCTGAAACGTAGCGGGCGCATTCTTTAAACCAAAGGGCATACGAATGTACTCGAAATGTCCCATTGGGGTAGAAAACGCAGTTTTCTCAATATCCCTTTCGTCCATCAATATCTGATAGAACCCTTTAGCTAAATCTAAGGTGGTATAATATTGCGAGCGACCTAATTTGTCGAACAGAGATTCCATGTTAGGAATCGGAAAGTTGTCTTGTATTGTCACGTCGTTTAACTTGCGGTAGTCTATGACGACTCTCCATTTCTTAATCTCAGTATCGCTCATTTTCTTCGGAACTATCCAGAGTGGCGAACTGTATGGGGATTTACTAGGTCTTATTATACCTTGTTTTAACATTTCCCGGATTTGCCGTTCGATTTCTTTCTCGTGAATTTGGGGATATCGATATATTTTTGAATATATTGGTTGGTTTGATGTTGTTATGATTTTGTGCCTAATGCTGTTGGTACTAGTTAAATTTTGTCCTTCAATATAAAATGTTCTCTTATTAACTTGTAAAAATTAAGACAGTTGTTCTCTTTCTTCTGAGCTCAGGTCGTCGTGCAAAAATTCATCCAGCTCCCTATCATGCCCCTCTAAACAAAAAAATATCTCCATATTCAAACGGAAGTTTATTTTCGCCAATTAATATGGTTGAGTCTCTAATTTTCAATTCGTAATGACGCAAGTCTATTTGCGCACCTAAAGGAGATAAAATATTATTGCCTATTATGCACTCGAATGGTTTATTTTTATGATCTACAAGCTTTAAAGACATCGTTTGGTCTGGGCTGTTGAATTCGTTTGGTAAATATACGATAACTTCGTCCTCTACGATAGAAGAGCCAATGAGTGTATTTAATTTGATAGGGTTTATTAATTTTCTACGGTTTGAAATCTTTCCAAAAAATATGGAATCCCCCAAGCTGGTAGCTGCACCCGTGTCCACTAGGCACCTTGCACGGAGGAACCCGAACGTAAGCGTTACTATTGGTAATGTACAGCCTGAGGCTGTTGAGGAAAATTTTCATATTGCGCATGGTCAATTTCCATGGGCATTGGTACTTGATGTTGCACACGCCTATTATCTAGCGTTTCTATTGAAATTTGAACGGGAATGATCTACGTTTTTTAAAAAATTTTGCTGATTCAATCTTGGATAAGACTGATTAAAATTTGAGTTGTAATTTCGATTTAAAAAATTTTGATTGTTTTGATTTGGGTTGATATTTTGATTTACAATTTCCCTTCTATAAATTTGTTGAACACTGTTATTTTTTTTATAGTGTTTTGCCGATAAGATTGCCTCGCTCATAATGTTATTTTCTATTAAAAAGCTCCGAGAGCTGCTCACGCTAGAAATATTATTTTGAAGCAGCAATGCTTTTATATTCAAACTCAAGTAGTTTATATAAATATCAAAAATTAATTTAATATTATTTGCAGGCGTAAAATTAACATCCTTCTCTATTTCTAAACTGTATTTTGTATTCATTTTATTCAAGCATTGGTCCAACTTATAATGTAATTCTTCAATATTAAATAAATAAAAATTAATCAAGCTCGAGGCCAGTGTTGTATTAATAAAAATTCACTGTGAGTGTGTGTATATATTGTGAACGTATAAAACTGTTTAAAAAAACAAAATTTGTGTGATTTTTGTCTATATATGTTGTTATTTGTATGTTTATAATAATGATGTTTATACTTATGTTTTATTGTTCTTTTAATTAAAGATCTTCAACGAAGATCGAAATATCGGAATTAAATAAAAAGGAATATTTATTTACAAAAAAACACTGGCCTCGAGCTTGATTAATTTTTATTTATTTAAAATTGGAAAGGTCGAATAATAACATATTTTATTCTTCAATATTATTAAAATTTAAATTCATGGCTTCTTCCCTAATAGAGAATTAAGATTCTTTAACCCCAAATTCCTATCCTAATTTATTCAAAATATTTGTCCATGTGGGTTCTGTGAGTGTTTCTACAGCATTCAGAGCTCGACCCTGAATTTTATTAGCCAAAATAGTTTGCACGATTGCTTTATTGCTATCTTCAGTTAATGATAATACCGTTGTCACATCCCTAAGGTAATTTTGCAGAGAATATTTAGATTCTCCATCAAAAACAGGCAAGCTTCTTGCCTCTCGCAAGCAGTCAGTAAGACCCAATTGTGCCATAATAATTATGTATTTTCTTTATAATAAATTAAAAATAAAATAAAAAAAAAAATTTTTTTTTTTCTTCTAATCAAGGATAAAGAAATTGAGAGGTGATTACTTATAGATAAAAGAATTAACAACATCCACCTTACAAAGAGTGTAGATG
The DNA here is from genome assembly GCA_943735925.1 of Pollenia amentaria. Taxonomy (NCBI): domain Eukaryota; kingdom Metazoa; phylum Arthropoda; class Insecta; order Diptera; family Polleniidae; genus Pollenia; species Pollenia amentaria. The sequence goes on along the minus strand of OX031010.1, from coordinate 87,122,946 downwards.
TATTAAAAAATTAATTTTATATAAAGAGAAAAAACTTTATTAATTTGAATTTCAACCACACAACAAAAATTTATTTTTCTTTATTCTTTACAAATTCTTTTAAAAAAATTTCCTTCTTTTATTCTTTATTGAATATTTACGAAGATGTTCTAAATCTCAAAACAATGTTTACAGAACATATGCTTACTTTCCTTTATATTATCTGCTGACAACTCCACCTCCAAAATCTAAAACAGGATTTTTTTCAGGTTGTTGTAGTCTTCCTTCAGTTATTTAATATGTGTCTTTAGATTATATGTAATTGATTGGCTGCTGTCCAATAGAATTCACAAATTTTGTTGGTTGTATTTATTTTGTTAGCATCTACTTTTTCACACAATCCTTTTTATAATAACAATTTTTTTTTTTTTCAGCATCTACTCAATTTTTAATCTTGAGTATTTTCATTAAATTGAGTTCTAGATGTATTCAATAACGTTTACTGGATAAAATTGTTATTAAATTTATTTTTATTTTATTTCACGTGGCCCTATTTTTTACTTAGGGTCCTGTCACGGTCGCCAGTTTTGTTCTTTTTCTTTTATATTTGAATAAAAAACATTTATTTTATAAAATATTAGGATTTTGATATTCTTTATTTATTTTTTCTTTAGTATTTTTAGAAACTGTTTCGATTTGATGGTTTTCTAGAACTAAATTTTTATTCTGTTCTTTACATATTCTTAGCTTAAACTTATGAACTATTTCTGCATGATCAGCACAACGATCATGGATGATAAAATTCCATTGATCGTTGGACAATCAACAAATGTACAGAAAACGAAATCAATACTTCTGTAAACAATTTCATGAATCATTGTTTACAAAATCATTGGTTCTTCTTGTGCAATTGGTTCTTCTTGGGTTGCATATAAAATTCAAATTCAAAGCCTACTATGATGAAAATATGATACGAAGAACAGTTATATTCAAATGTATATAATAAATAATTATTATAACTCAAATAAAAATATTGCATATACTAAAGCTTATTAATAATTCAACCGCTCGCATTTTCAACCCAAACGTTTATTTTTCGGATATAGATGGATTGAATGTAGAATAATATGTATTTTAATACAGTAAACTACACCATATTTCATTTAAATTGAGAAAATTAAATATGAAAATGAGAATTTCAATTTGAAATTGAGAAAATTCCAATTGAAATTGAGAATATCAATTTGAAATTGAGAAAATTCCAATTGAAATTAAGAATATCAATTTAAAATTGAGAAAATTCCAATTGAAATTGAGAATATCAATTTGAAATTGAGAAAATTCCAATTGAAATTGAGAATATCAATTTGAAATTGAGAATATCAATTTGAAATTGAGAATATCAATTTGAAATTGAGAAAATTTCAAATGAAATTGAGAAATTTTAATTTATAAAATTGAATTATATAATTTTTTTAATATTCATAAAACGAATGTAATTCCGCAATAAAATTTCTTTTAAGAAAAGTAAAACTTCTTTCTAATATCCGCAGTCGTTTTAGAAACATAATTTTTTTTTTGGAAAAAAAAAAATAATTTTTTAACAAAATTTCGAAATTTTTGTTTTTTAAAAATTCATAAAAAATTGGCAAATGCAGCTATGCAGACGTATATAAAACGAAATTCCAAACAAAACAAGCCAAAAATGATTAAAATCTGTTTGCAACTTTTGATTTTATTCACAAAAGTCGACATATTTTAATTAATTTAAGAATTTCATAAAACGCAATATTTGTAAGGCTAGGACGCGTATAAAAAACAAAGTTCCAAACAAAATAAGCTATAAGTGATAAAAGTCTGTCTACAACTTTTGATTTTTTTCAGAAAAGATGAAATTTTTTTATTTTTTATAATAACCAAACTTAAAAATTTCAAAACATTTATTTATGTTGTTAATTAGTTAAAGTTAAAGTTTTTATTTAGAAAATTATTCTTCTTCCTCCTGCAGATTCCAACAAATATCCCCTAATAGCGAATCAAGTTGTTTGCCGCGATACCAGTGTTCGAGCCTGGCTGTTACTTGGGGAAATCTCTCGCCATGTTCATCAGACTCGGCTGGTGATTGTTCATTAAATTTTTCGGCCTGGTAATGCAAAAAATTTATTTTCAATGACATTCTAACGTTTAAGTTTCTAAATGCGGTTAGCATATTTTTGATTAAAATTCGCCAGTTTTCGGACCGATGATTTCCTAATACATTTTCTATTCTTGATTTCACACAATTCCAGGCCAATAGCTCGATATCATTCAATGCAAGCTCAAATTGATGGTCCTTCATAAGACGACGAATGTCCGGTCCATTAAGAGCTCCTGTAAAATAAAAACATGATATGAAATATAAATCTTATTTAATAAAGTAGTTAGAGTTCATACCGTCTTTTACTTTCATGCCGCTTAATCGTGGAAAAATTCGGCGCAATTCGGTAAAAGCAACACCATCTGGGCTCAATGCTTTTATAAAATTTTTTACAATACCCAGTTTAATGTGGAGCATTTATGACTTTATTTTTTAATTCTAAGAATTTTTTAATCGGTTACTGTGGATTTTCCAAAATTCCTACCGCAAAGTGAAAGTGTGGTAATAATGCATGCATATTTCTTTGGAATAGCATAAATTGGAATATATGTTCTTTTGTTTTGTATGGTAAATGGCACAAAAACCGCATTTAAAAAATTTTATTTATGGCTTGTTTTGTTTGCAGCTTCGTTTTTGATATGTCTGCATTTTTTAACTTTTTATGAATTTTTAAAAAACAAAAATTTCGAAATTTTGATAAAAAAAATTAATTTTTCTTTCAAAAAAAAATTATGTTTCAATTTTTTTTTTAAATGAAATTTTATTGCGAATTTTTTTAGTAATTTCAATAAACCATGCAACCTCCTCTATTTTCGAAATAACGGTATATCTCGAAAACCAGAGCCAATCTTAAAAAACCGTTGCACCACTGGATTCAGCGTACCCGAATTATGTTAAAACGCCATGTGCCCGGCTTGTCTGTTTTTTCAACTAGCATAGTGTTATTGTTAGTTCATGTTTAATATATGAAAATTCAATTTATAAATACTGAAAAAAAATATATATATGGGGGATTTCATGTCAAGTGACCCAACTTCCGATTTGGATGAAATTTGCACCAAGCTTAGATTTATTTGATAGTAGCTTAGACACAAATTTTCAACAAGATCGGTCAAAAAGTTTCTGAGGTAGAGGGGGTCAAAATTTGACATTTTGGCAAAACCGGTGTTCTTTCTCATCCATGTAACTTATTATCTATTGGTGTTAGCAAAATTTGTCCCAAACAAATTAGATAGCTATTTCTTCAAGCTTTTGAAAAAAAAAATTTTTGTATTTTTTAAAATTTTGTAAAAAAAATTTTTTTGCTCAAAAGAAAGCTTGTGTATTTTCCTTTAAGGTAGTTTTGGTCGCTTAGTGGGATGAGAGTGGGATATGTATAAAAAAAAATTATATCTAACTCAAGACGAGGGTTTTTCAATTTTTAGCATATGCACTATTTTGAATTTTTTCCTTTTTGTGTGTAAGTGTTTCTAAAACCTTAAAAATAAAACTTATGCTGAGAAACTAGACAAATTATCCTTTCCGACGGTATATAACATACCTAACTAGCATTTCATTCCCTCAATACTGTAATACCCACAATATGTTAATCAAAGGAATAAAATCACTTTTTCTATAGAGATGTTGACAAATTAAATTTTTTTATTTATTTGTAATAATAATTAAATTAATAAAAAATAATAATAATAAAAACAAAGAGATAAATAATCTAAAAAATTTAATCTAAATCACATATGTCCTTTAATACATTTTTTTTGTTTGTTTTAAATTTTTAAAATTTTTTTTTTTTTTTAATTTAAAACTATTTTTGTATTTTTTTTTTTGAAAAGGGTATTTTTTTTATTTGCTCAAAAGAAAGCTTAGGTCTTTTCCTTTAAGGTAGTTCTGGTCGCTTAGTGGGATGCGAGTGGGATATGTATAAAAAAAATAATTTATATTTCTTTTTTTTTTGCTTAGTTCCTTTTTACATTTTATATTTTAGAATTTATATAAATATTTGTACTTAGTTCTTTTGTTAAACAATTTTATGCTGTAAATATGTTTACAAATTTATCTTTTTGAATTTTTATTTTTAACAGCTTTAATTTTGCCAATCTGTCTCACAACTATATGTTATGCCAGTTAAAGACCATTATTTAAATTTAAACAAATTTTGTTATTACATATATAAGTAAATGAATCTATTAAATAAATAAAATAAAAAAAAGAATCGATGATAGCAAATACCTAACGGCTAAACCTATTACTCGCACGCGATCCCTCTCACCTTCTGTATTTAATAATACGGTTGATACACTAACAAATTTAAAACCTTCAAGCATTGCCTAAACGGCAAAAACAATTTTAATAAGTGATAAAAATATTAACCCCCAATCAGGCATAATAGAAAACTCAGTATCACCTTCGGTGTCTAATAATACGGTTGATTTTAATACAATAAAAAATAAAAAACCTGCAAGCGTTGCCTCAGTGGCAGAAACGATATTAACAAGTGATGAAAAGATTACCCCCAAATCAGGCGTGATGGAAAGCTCAGTATCATAGGTAAAAAGTGGTCAAAAGCCTCAAGTACAAGTTGGAATTGATAGGTACATAACAGTGCTAACCTCTTCTGCAGTTGCTTGGGTCCCAAAAGTTTTAAAAGAGGGTACAGCTGATAGAATAAGTTCTCAAAATCGGTTTGCAATTTTGGAAGAAGAATCCTCGGAAGCACAAAACGTTACCAAATCTTCTAAGCCACCCCCGATACATCTTAGAGAGCAAAGCTCAAGTGATTTAATAAAGACTTTGATCTCGGTAATAGATGAAAATTCTTTTTATGTAGCTGCAATAAAACGTGGTAGTATAAATGAAACAAAAATACAAGTTAATCGTGAAGATGATTTTCGTAAAGTAATAACTAAATTAGAAGCACTAAAAAAAACTTTTATACATACCAACTGAAGAGCAGTAAAGGTCTTCAGGTAGTGATAAAGGGCATTGATTCACGCGTAGACCCAGGTGAGATAAAAACGTTTTTAGAAGAGAAGGGCTGTAAAATAAAAAACGTAATATATATTAAAAATAGAGAAAAAAAATCCCCAGCCACTATTTCGAGTGGAGATAGAACCCGGCGACGTTAAGCTTAAAAAAACGAAACTCATCCCATTTACAGTCTGAAATATATCCTGTATAGGAAAATAACGATAGAGGAGCCGCACAAAAGGAACGGTCCCGTGCAATGTTTAAACTGCCAAGAATTTGGTCACACTAAGGCATACTGCCATTTAACCCCTGTTTGCGTTGTATGTGAAGAATTGCATGTTACAGCTCTCTTTGATAAGTCTAAAAACGACCCTTATGTAAAAAAATGCATCAACTGTGGTGGTAATCACACTGCCAACTATAGAGCATGCCCTGTATACTCTATCGTCAAGCGCTCGGTTGGACCGAAACATAATCCCCCTCAAATTCAGGTAATACATCAAGTAAACACTAATGACATTCAGGTACCGCAGCCTAGTAATAACAGAACATCCTACGCTTACGTCCTAAAATCAAACCATATGCCAATGCAAGGTGATTTGCCAAATAATAATGAGACTCCAGTTTCTAATTTAAGTCGTCTAGAAAAGACCATGGAAACACTAGTGCAAACAGTAACTAACTTTACGAACACAATGGGTAATATGATGCAGGAAATGTTAAGAATGCAATCGATGTTATTGCAAGCCGTACTTTACAAACCATGAATTGTTTAAAAATTTGTTTTTGGAACGCAAACGGCATTCGCCAACATAAAAATGAACTAGAATACTTTCTTAAAAGCAAACAAATTGATGTTATGATGGTTTCTGCAACTCATTTGACCTCAAGAAATACGTTAAAAATCAATGGTTATATATTATATGATACCAAGGACCCTCGAGATAGAGCTTGTGGAGGTTCTGCTATTCTGATAAAAGCCCGAATCAAACACTACTTAATGTGTGATCACCGTGAAGATTATCTGCAAGCAACGAACATTTGTGTTTAAGAGCTAAATCGAAGCTTAGTACTTTCATCTTTATACTCTCCACCTAGATTTTCAATATCAGAAAGCCAATATTATAAATATTTTAAATCATTAGGTCCCTGTTTCCTAGCCGCTGGCGATTACAACGCTAAACATACCTTCTGGGGGTCACGGCTCATTACACCAAGGGGTCGTGTTTTGTATAATACAATGTCTAAACTGGATTTAAATGTGGTCGCGAGTGGACAACCAACTTATTGGCCTACTGATCAGCAAAAAATTGCAGATGTCATCGATTTTGGCGTGGTTAAAAACATCCCCGCAGAAACGATTCATGTTGAAGCTATTAAGAATTATCTTCTGATCACACACCTACAATTCTTACCATATCAAACCCTAATAGAATTGTATCTCCGCCTGGTTACTTAGTGACGTCAGCCACACAAATAAATTGGTTAAAATATAAAAAATATCTCAGTAACCACTGCACTGAAAATATTCCGCTTACAACACCGGAAAATGTGAATCTTTCTATTGTAAATTTTGACAATTATCTCAAACTAGCTGTTCAACATTCTAGCTTAGCCCGCAAAAATAGAGTTCGAAAGGAAAAGAAGAGTTCGAAGAGAGTGGTAATTGCACAGATCTCCTCAACTTAAAAATTTACTAAAAGAGTGCACAAAAAGGCTAAGAAACTTACTGTAGTCTCAAAAACGGCTTCCCTGAAAAAATATCTTAAGAAACTTGATGCAACTCCTCAATCTGACTACTCATTATGAAATCTTAAAATACCAGTTATCCCTAAACCGCCATTAAGAAACTTAAATGGAAGTTGGGCAAGAAATGACATAGAAAAAGGAAATATTTTCGTTAAACATTTGAAAACCGTATTTAAACCTCATACATCTTTCGATACTGCGGTCGAGTTACCACCTGTTGCTGTTGGATCAGCTGTTCCACTAAGATTTGAGATAAGAGATATCGAAAAGGCTATTTATGATTTAAACCCCAAGAAAGCCCCTGGTTTTGATAAGATCAGTAACAAAATGCTTTTAGAGCTACCCAGCATAGCAAAGAAAATTATTCTACTAATTTTTAATGCTATTTTACGCCTTGAATACTACCCACAAGAGTGGAAAGTATCCTTAGTTACCATGATACATAAACCAGGAAGGGATCTCACAAAACTTGACTCATATAGACCTATAAGCTTATTGTATATTATATCAAAGCTATTTGAGAAACTACTAGTGTCAAAATTAACGCCGATTTTAGAAGAAAACACAGCACAATTGAACAAACTCATTGAATAGTAAATGTCATAAGAAAAGCCTTTGAAGAAAAAAAATATTGCTCAGCACTCTTCATCGATGTGTCTCAAGCTTTTGATAAAGTCTGGCATGAAGGTTTACTACTGAAATTGCAGCAAAACTTACCAGCAAACATACACAAGCTGTTAGAAAGCTACTTAGTCGGTCGTCAATTTATTATTAAAGAAGGCGATTTTTTAAGTTCTCCTCAGCCAATTAACGCTGGAGTGACACAAGGCAGAAGCATCTCGTTACTTACAGAATCATATATTTGAACTGGAAAGGTGGTTAAAACAATGGAGGATAAAGATCAATGAGCAAAAATTCTCACATATAACATTCACATTGCGTCGAGAAACATGCCCCCCTATTAAAGTCAATAAGCAAATAATACCCCAACATTCGCATGTAAAATACCTCGGTATACATCTAGATAGGCGTTTAACGTAGATATGGCATATAGAAGCTAAATTAACTCAAATGAAACTAAAAGCAATCCAAATTTATTGGCTTATTGTAAGAAATTCTGTTCTTAGTCTCGATTGCAAGCTTCTACTCTATAACTCTATCTTAAAGCCAATTTGGTGCTACGGTATTCAGTTATGGGGCACTGCCTCGGCCTTTAACATCGAAAAAATTCAAAGGCGCCAAAATAAGCTTCTTCGAATAATCACAGCCGCCCCCTGGTTCGTCAAAAACTCAAATATCCACAAGGATCTCAATGTGGCATTAGTTAAAACTATGATAACGAAATATTCAGTAAAATATTTCAAAAGGCTGGAACTGCACCCAAATCCATTAGCAAGAAATATTTTAAATTATGGCGGCCACACTCGCTTAAGAAGAAGAGACACTGCAGCACTCACCCAATCAGATGAGCGATAAACACCTACACATGTGAACAGAAACCGTGATGACTTAAACTTTTTTGTCTAGCACTTGCAGGACATAAAGTAAATATTAGGATAAGATTTGATTAATTATTGTTAGTTCATATTTAATATATGAAGATTCGATAAACAAATACAGAAAAAAAAATTCGACTCAAAAACGAGCGCATAGATGATTATTTTAATCGCTCCGAGGAGTCAAAAAGATTCGAACATTTTCAATTATTTCAAAAAATGCTGATAACAGGCATTTTGTTTGTGTAAAATTCCCTGCGGTTGTCAAAATCTTACTACCACATAGGGAAAAGAAAAACGTGTATTGTATGCATTTATGTGTGACAAAAAACAAAAAAAAAACGCAAACAAAAATATACATGTATTAGCAAAATGTAAACAAATTTCGACAGCCTAAAGGAATAAGCAAAAAAACATCTGGCTCCTTGCGTAGACCTATTGAATATGCCTTGGTCTTGCCACTACTGGCAAATGTAAGCACCGTGTAAAGCAAATGTGAAGCCAACAGAAACAGTCTAGAAAACGTCAGAAATATTAATTAAAATAGTTTAAGAATTGTGGCTTAAAGATAATATAACAACTGATTTAAGATATGTTTTGGATACAGAACGACCTAATACACCTAAAATTACTCATGACTCTTTTTGTTTCGACCAAGACACGAATCTTTGATAACTAGGTATACGAAATCCTTTTAGTTCTAAGAATGTCACTATTTGTAATTATACAGAGTAAATGGTCACTCTTAACGTCCGGTGGGTGTGCTTTGTGTTTTTACCTTGGTAGAAGTGATTGAATTATTGCGATTAACGTGGCACAGGTGTACCATTAAGATCCTAAAAATTAATTATCAGCAAATATAGGACAACGTAAAGTAAAAGCACTTGAGCCGGCCATACCTGAATTCAAAGTTGGAGGGTAGTATTACTTATTTTAGTATAATATATGGTTAATTGTATTGACGTTTTATATTAAATTTAATTTGATTTGTTAACAGATCCTACCCAACCATCTGAAGAAATTTGTAACGCGTTTAATGAGCTACATTCCGATATCGTTTTGCTGTGTAAAGTAGGTACGGCTTTGTCAGCATGTATCTATGAAACGGGAAGTTTAAGACATGGATATGAAGAATTTTGTCCAGGGAAGGTATAAAATTATACATTTTTAGAACAACTGTTGTAATATCTGTATATTATTTTCAAGACTCTGACTCCCTGGCCCACAATTTCGAAACGAAAATTTTCGTATTTTTATATTGAAGGCAAAACAAGGTAGAGTGCTATATTCGGCTGTGCCGAATCTTTGATACCCTCCACCGACAGGAGTGGGCTCTTTATGATAAAAACATATATATTATTAACTTAGCATCACAAAAACGAACGTCAGCATTAAAATTGGTTGCGGTTTAGACCTGAATTAAATTATTGACCGACAATAAGAAAATATTATGCGTTTCTTGTTAGAACTTTGAACTGGCTGGAGTAAAATATCATGATTCGTAAAAGTTTTAGCCGAACTAAAATAATTTTTAGAAGCGTTATTTTTATTGGACCTATGGTAAATTATAGACCAATCATCCCAAAATTCTGAAGACTGATTTCTGGTATTACAAAAAATAAATTAGAATAAATTTCAATACAGCAGTGTAATTAGTTGTAGCGTTAACAGTAAATTTCACAAATTTGCATGATATTTTTTCTGGCCATATGAATTTAAGTAAAAAATTTCACCGCAATTTCTATATCTGTGATGGTTTTATGTGAATTTACTGCTAGGCCCACAATGTCGGCAAGAACATTTCTTTCGCATATTTATATTGAAAACAAAAACAAATTTTATTTTTTTATTATTGTTTTCAATATAAAAATGCGAAAGAAATGTTCTTGTCGACATTGTGGGCCTGGCAGTTAATTATTTTCCCAAAGTGGGATTTATTTGGTTTAAGGCGCAATAAACTGTTTTCCGAGAGTAGGGTTTATATGGGGCCTATGGTAAATTATGGACCAATCTTCACGAAATTTGGCAGTGTGATATCTCGTCCTATAAAACTGTGACGTACCGAACTTCAATTTGATAGCATTATTTATTACGGTTTTAGACGTACTAAACGGTTTTCCGGGAGAAGGGTTTATATGGGGCTAGGATAAATTGTGGAACGATCTTCAAAAAATCTAACAGTGTGATTTATGGTCCTATAAAACTGTGACGTACCAAATTTTAATATGATAGCGTTATTTATTACGGTTTTAGGCATACTTAACTGTTTTCCGGGAGTATTGTTTCTATGGGACCTAGGTTAAATTATGGACCGATCTTCAAAAATTTTTACAGTGTGATTTGTGATCCTATGAAACTGTGACGTAACAAATTTAAGTATGCTAGCGTTATTTATTGCGGTTTTAGGCGTACTAAACTGTTTTCCGGGAGTAGGGTTTATATGGGACCTAGTGTAAATAATGGACCGATCTAAAAAAATTTTACAGTGTGATTTGCGGTATTATAAAGCTGTGACGTACCAAATTTTAGTATGCTAGCGTTATTTATTGCGATTTTAGGCGTACTAAACTGTTTTCTGCGAGAAGGGTTTATATGGGGCCTATAGTCAATTATGGACCGACCATCACGAAATTTAACAGTATGATTTTCAGTTGTATAAAGCGAATTCGTGCAAAATTTTATGTCATTCGGTGCATTATTCCACCATTTATGTTAGTTTTTGTATCAAAATTATCAATTTTTTTTGGGTAGTGGTTCCACATTTTGATTCATAGTTCTGATCCTACTAAACCGATGTTGCTGGATTTCTATCCCAAACTGCTTAGGATAACTACAAGCAATTTGAGACTAACTTTTCTTTTGCGTTTTTCGAATGTGAGCGTGTTTTTAACAGACGGACAGACAGACGGACATGGCTTAATCGACTTAGAATGACTCAAGGAGCCAGAATATATATACTTTATGGGGTCTTAGATGTATTATAAAAAAGTTTCACACGGAATGACAAACTTAGTATACCCTTATTCACCACAGTGGTGGTGCAGGGTATAAAAAACATTTAAATTTGTATTATTGTTTTCAATAAAAAGAAATGATACCACCAGGACTTCATTTAAAAGAAGAAATATTTGAAAATCATTCTTCCACCAGCACAACCGAGCTTCATCTGGTGGTTTTTAAGTACAACAATATTTGCTTAAGATTTGCAATATTTGAATAAAGCATCTTAAAAAACTAAACAAAAAAGAACAATTACAATTGGTTTATAATCATGCTTATAATGGAAAAGGATATTGAACACAAAACGATTTGAAATCCATAATATCGTTTTCAGGATTTTGATTTTCAATACATTTTTACTTTTTCCTTTCTATATTCTTTTAAATTTTTTATTATATGTGTGCAAGGCGAATTCACTACAGGTAATCTCAATACTACAACAAGTACAACTTGTACAAAAACCACAAGCAATTTGTTTTTGTAAAATCATTGTACAATGCTTATATATCTATTTTAAAATAAAAATAAGAAGTAAAAAAGTATTTTAATTTTGTATTTATTTTACATCTTAAGGGGTCTGTGAATTCACTCTTGTACGTCTGCTGGACGTAATATTTGCCTTCATATCAAAATTTTTTGATTTTTCAACCAGCAACGTCGGTGCCACACATGCAAACGCATTTTCACTAATGCTTCCATAGCGTGTGATGAGAAATGTTGACCATGTACAGACCCCTTTAGTGCCGTTTATTTTACGCTTTTTCGGAGATCTACAAATAAACTCGTCAATCAGCGGTTAATTTAGATTTCCGATAATTTATTTTATTGGCACTTTCGAAATGTAGAGTCATGTTGGGAAGCTCAATAAGATGTTTTTCAAGCTATTGTCTTTGAAATTGTCTACCTTTGTATCGAAGCTAGAGAATTGTATATGAACAATAAATTTCATTATTCTCTAAACACTCGATATCGAACACTTTTGGGACTCTTATGTGGTGTTTCCAGGTGACAGATAAATGATTGTGTAGTAAAATTTATACGAAAAGCACTCAAAAAACTGAGTGATTTTCATATAAATTTTACTAAACAATCAATTGCTTGTCACCTGGAAACAGCACATTAATTATTCTGCATCTCAGTTTATTCATTTTTAGAAATTTCTAATAATGTTCGAAGACTGTTAACTAGCGCAATAGCGTCAGGAAATGTAACAGTGTCTTTGCTAATGGATCTTGTGGTCTTTTCGAAGCAGTATTGCCAAAACTTGATGACCAAAAATGGCTAAATTTACGGAAAACAATGGCTAAAAATTGGCTAAATTTTTTTTAAATAAAAACATTAAAAATTCAATAACAAAACAAAAATAAATCATTAAAAGTTTTTTACAATAAAATTGTAAATTGTGGTCAATTTGTAACTTAAAAATAAACGAAAATAAAATATTTTTTTAACCATTAAAAAAAAACGATAATTTATAAAATCGAATTAGTGGTTGCTAAATGTAACCTTTTTCCTAAATTTCTTTTAACGATGTTAACTTGGCTAAATACCCTCTCTACTTCAGCACTAGGCAAAGGAAGTGAGAGCAACTATAAAGTAAATTCCGATATTTCTAAAATTTTATTGAACAGAATACACTGATGCAGGTTTTGACGCTAAGAGATGCTGCTGTTTTTGTGATAACTGATCGTTTATAGTGAAATTCAACATTTTTAAAAGTTCTTATTTAAATTAAAAGCGTTTTAATTGTTAAAAATGTTCATTTTACTTTTATACATTTTTTTAATAAAATAAAAATTATTATTTTCAAAGAAAAAACGGAGAAAATTTTTATGGCTAAACAAGTTGGAAAATGCCTTAATAAATGGCTAATGGCTAAACTCATCTTTTAATGGCTAACCAAGGTGAAAAATGGCTAAATCTAGCCACTTAATGGCTAAATTGGTAACAATGCTTCGAAGTAACCCCAAAGTTGTAGCGACGTGATTTTTATTTTCACAAAAATCATTACAAATTAGCAGAACGTTCTGTTGCAGGTCCAAACCAAGCGTTCAATGCGTTTATGCATCAGTCCAAAACGTCGTAGTGTAAAATTGCATTCACAAGTTACACAGAAAACGCATATACCTATGGAAAGCATGAAGTGGGATTAATTTTTACTTTAGCATGCGTCTCGAAAAAAGGAACAACGGGTGGTGTGGACCGACCTCCAGGTTAAAAATTAAAAGAAACAATTAATTGCTCTGTTTGATTTGTTTGCTCTTAGCTGTTATCCAAAAATATGCATTGAAAAAAAAATCGTTTGTTCAGAAAAACTTTAAGAAAAGTATCTGCGTATCGATGGTAAGATATCGCCGATACCGATATATCGGGAAACGGAAAGTATCGCCGATATATCGGTATCGTTCCGTCTCTTCTTTTTTATGTATGAAGTGCACACATATGTGTGCGTTTTTTATATTACGAGAGAAAACAACGTATATTACGAGTACAACAAGCTGAGTACTCGCTTCTTTTCCCCTCGTCGCTCTCATCACTTTAGTCACAAAAAACTAGAGCCCAAAATGAAATGTATATCAAATGGTAGCTAAGTTGGACACCGAACTTAGTCAGAAGTCCTAAATTTGGCCCCAGGATCAAATGAGTGAATTGGCTAGAAATAGTTTTTTGAAAGCTTTGTTCCACAAAATAAATTATTTAAATTTGGTAAATTATTTACAGAATTTTCTGATTTGGAAAAATTCGAATCTACGCAAGATCGATCATCTCCTAAGCGAAAAAAAACTGCTATTACATCTTCTACAACTGCTTTAAATTCAATATCGTCAATTCAAACACCATCGACTTCGGTCGGAGTTAATAATAATGCGGTCTCTATATCATCTTCATCTTTGAATGTTCCTGCTCTAGAGTCCAATACCCCGAATTCAGATGTTACACCACTTGTCGGAGTTAATAATAATGTGGTCTCTATATCATCTCCATCTTTGAATGTTCCTGCTCTGGGGTCCAATACCCCGAATTCAGATCTTACACCACTTGTCAATAATGACACTGGTCTCGCTAGCACATGTTCCACAATGACGCAAATACCGAATAATTATGTTGCATGTAATCAAACTGTTCATAATCCACTACGTGCTGTTCCACCAAGAAAATCAGTTTTCATATCTCGGTTAGCTTGCGGTACGTCCTCGGAAGATGTAGACTACTACATAAAATCTAAACTTGGTTCGAACACGATATCTTCAATTCATCAATTTCAATTCGTACAACCACGATCAATTGCTTCATTTAAGGTTACTATTTCTACCGATTGTTTTTCTACTGTTTTGGATCCAAACTTCTGGCCCGTTAACACTTTGGTTCGAGAATATATTTACAAAGAAAAACCTTTATTCAATAACGTCGCCAATTTACCTCAACGTAATATTAATGTTCCAAAAAACTAGATAATAATGGTACTGCCAACGTAATGTCCTTACTCTATCAAAATGTCCGTGGCCTTAGAACTAAGTTATCTAATTTATATGTTGAAAGTTTTAACATTAATCATCAGGTGCTAGTATTTACTGAAACATTTTTTTTTTTCGTTATTTATTTATTGAATCTTCATATATTTAATATGAACTAACAATAATTTATCAAATCTTATCCTAATACTTTATTTATGTCCTGCCAGTTACTGAAACATGGCTAAATAATAATTTCCTCAGTACTGAAATTCTTTGTAACAAATTCAACATTTTTCGCCGTGATCGTGAAACTTATGGCGGTGGAGTTCTTATTGCGGTTGCAAATAGTTTGTATGCGGAACGTATAAATATTGATCCATTGGTGGATATTGAATTCATCGCTGTTGTAATCAAGCTAAAGCATAAAAGGTTGATAGTTACATGTTCATACATTCCTCCATCATCCCCACAGTCTCTTTACATTCAACACGCTGAAGCTATTAAATATATTGCTCAATTTTCTAATGAATTGGACACCCTTATAGTTATGGGTGACTTTAATTTACCTTCATTATCTTGGAAATTTGTCCCAGAGTATAAATATTACGTTTACCGATTAAACTTAGTGACAGTTCAAAGGATTTTATCAACATGTTACAGGACATGGGTCTTTTTCAAATAAATGGAGTAATAAATGATTTTTCAAAAATTCTTGATTTAATTTTGGTAACTGATAAAGATGACTGTAATGTTAATCGTACAATCCCTGTAACTACTCCTGAAGACCGTTTTCATCCTGCTATTGAGTAATTCATAAACCTGCCATTGAAACACAATAATATACTGCCTACCATACACGAAAAAGTTTTTGCATTTAAACAAACAAACTACAATGCCCTAAATGAATTAATCGTAAATGTAGACTGGAATAGCATTTTAGCATTTCCTACTGAAAAAAATACACATATGGATCACATATTTAAGGTGCTTTACAATAAACTTTTTGATTTTATGGATTTATGTATTCCAAAATATAGAATGAAATCTGAATCAGGCCCACCTTGGAATAATGGGCAATTATCTCGGGCTAAAAATAATAAAAATAAATGCTACAAAAAATTCAAGCGTTCTGGATCTTCTGTTGATTATTCAAGATATGCTTTAAGTCGAGCTGAATATACAAGAATAAATAAGTTATGCTATGCACTTTACTTGAATAAAATCCAAAATAATATAAAATATGATCCGAAATCATTCTACAATTTTATAAATTCAAAAAAAAGAACAACTGGTTATCCTACAGTGATGAAATTTAATCAAAATGAATCATGTGATGCAACCTGTATAAGTGATTTGTTCGCTGATTTTTTTTCTACCATTTATTCAGATGCTACCTATGATTAAAATGGTAATTATCCGTTTCCGATAGCAGAAAATCCAGCTATATCAATTTCGTTTTTTGATACCCAAACTGTCGCAAATGGTCTAAAAAAGCTAATATTCTCGTACAAATATGGTCCTGATAAGATCCCGAGTAATATTTTGATTATGTGTGCTGAAGCCTTATCTATCCCTTTAACGATATTGTTCAATACGTCAATTAAATTTGGGTATTTTCGGAAAATTTGGAAGGAATCTTATATTGTTCCTTTATTTAAGTCTGGCACTAGATCTGATATTGAAAATTACCGTGGTATTGCAAAACTTAGTATCATACCTAAATTTTTTGAAAAATTAATAACGGAAAATTTATATTACCAAATCTCAAACATAATATCTCCATATCAACACGGATTTAAAAAACGTTGCTCTACCACTAC
Source organism: Pollenia amentaria (assembly GCA_943735925.1). Lineage (NCBI taxonomy): Eukaryota > Metazoa > Arthropoda > Insecta > Diptera > Polleniidae > Pollenia > Pollenia amentaria. The sequence goes on along the minus strand of OX031010.1, from coordinate 87,106,346 downwards.
AAACCTTCTTCAGCTCACAATTGCTATCAATCGTGGTTTTTTCGCAAGGAATCAAACAGATGTTATCTACACCGATTTCAGCAAAGCTTTTGACAAAGTCAATCATGCTCTTTTGGTTGAGAAGCTTCAAATAATGGGATTTACAGATCTTACCTTAAAGTGGATTTACTCTTATTTATCGAATAGGGTCCAAACTGTCCTTTTTAATAAAACGTTTTCTAGAAAAATAAATGTGCCATCAGCAGTACCCCAAGGTAGCCACCTTGGACCTATATTATTCTTGCTTTTTATAAACGATTTACCTGGAGTTATTAAGTTTTCAAATGTTCTGATGTATGCTGACGATGTTAAGATATTTTTAACTTACAACCAGGTGTTAGATCACCAACGCCTACAAGATGATCTAAGTTGTTTTTATGAATGGTGTAAAGCAAACTTAATGGAGCTTAATTTAAAGAAGTGTAAACTAATGCGTTTTTCAAGAAATAATCCAACTATATTATATTACTTCCTAGGTGGTATTCAAGTTGATGCAGTTGAAAATTTTCTTGATCTTGGAATACTACTTGACCCTAAACTTAGCTTTAATTCGCATATTACGTTTATGATAAATAAAGCTAGAGGAACACTTGGATACATAAAACGGTGGGCAAGAGAGTTCGACGATCCGTATATTACAAAAACCTTATATATGGCACTTGTAAAGCCGATTCTTGAATATGGATCGATTATATGGGACCCCATTTACCAAACTTATTCAAATTTAATTGAATCTGTACAGAAACAATTTCTACTCTTCTGTCTTCGCGGATTACACTTTAACCCACTAACCTTGCCCTCATACACATCTCGACTGGCTCTGATAAAGCTCCCTACTTTAAAAAGTCGCAGAACAATGCTGAATGTATCGTTCATTCTGAACATTATTAATGGTGATATCTGAGCTGGATATTTAATTAATGAGATTTCATTTAATATTCCTCAACGACCATCTCGAAATTTCATACCATTACACAGTACAACACATGATTTGCCAACTCAATTCTGTGAACTGTATGTGAAATTAGACTCAAAAAGAAGAATTTCTGCATCATTCGTTTTGTCTTCTTACCTGCGATTTGAAGTTAGTATCGATTTGAAGTTAGTACTATCGTATAGGGGAATTTATCACGTTTTAGGCCCTGTTGTTTGACATAGCTCGACAACCCCTAGCCCAATTTAGTTGAAATAAATTTTAAAAAATTAAGAATTACAATTCCCTTAATCTGTTCATATATTGTTTTCCTATACAAGTAACACTTTCGAAGTTAAAAATGAATGTATGAAGGGAAAAAATTATTTTTTGCCTAAAAATTTAAATTATTTTTTTTTAAAATACATAAAAAATCCAAAATGGAAAAAAGTTTCAAGTCTAGTTATTTTTTCGCAAAGTCACATAACCTATGAGCAAAATGAGACAAAGATCATAAAAATCGATGCACGCGTTTCGCTTTTATTCGCAATTGAGTAAAGGTATGAATTTCAAAAATCAGTTATAGCCACCACCCTTAAAATAAAAATAAAAATATAAATTAAAAAATTATCATGCAAAAAAAAACTTTATTTATAAAAACTTAATGAAAATAAAATAATATGCAATTAATACGCAATTATAATATGCATAAAAACAAAATTTAGAACATTTTTTCAATTATTGGCAATATCCATCCTTGTAGAAGTTGACGCTTGTGGTTCTGATGATCTTGTTTTCTTCGTAGGTTGTTCATATTCATGGTCTGAGTCTGTATCGTCATCCGAGATACACATACTTTTCAAGGGCGTGTTTCTTTCACTGTGTCCACCAATTTCAATGTCTTCATCTTCGGTGCTTTCTTCAAACTGCATAATTGTGGAACTCCACCAACAAACCTCCGCAAGCAATGCATCCAATTTTTTGCTTTTGAACCGCTTTTCAAATGGCATGGTCACCTGGTGGAACCTCTCTCCTTGTTCGTCTGATTCCTGAGGTGATTGTGCCAAAAAAGTATCGAGGTGGTGGTGCAAGAAATGCAATTTCAGCGTCATGGATGCACCGGGATATCATGGCAGTACGTGAACGTATTTGCTTCGTCAACAGAATAAAATTTCTGAAAATCAGCTTGGCGTTGTCGGTATGATGTTGCGCTGACATTTTGCTGTGTGAGTTTTCTTCTCTTCAAAAATGATGTCAGCCATTCGGAGTCGTGTTGTGATAGTCCCAGCTTGGCCACAATGTAATCTATTTCGATTTGTGGTAGCGGTTGTGGTGCACTATTTTCAATATCGGGTATCCAATCAGCATCATCCAAATCGGTCGGATTGGTGAAAACGGTTTCGGCTAGCAGGGACACAGTATCCGCACTCGGAGGTTTAGGTGCATCGGTATCAGCAGGGCGTTGCACTGGAAGTGTGGCAGTAAATGCAGCAGTGTATACTTTTGTTTTCAATTGTTGTCTGTTTAATCCAGGACGAAAATTTATGCATGCATAGCACCTGGATTCATCATGTCCAGTTGTGTCTTCCACCCAAATTACTGGCTTCATAAAAGATAACTTTCTACTTTTTCCGTGAATCCATTTTAGAAGGGTAGTATAACAACTGTTGCACACTGTGTTCGGCGTAAAATTTGCACCACTTAAATCTGCTTCATCGAAATACGCGGTTTTGAATTGCTCAGTAAACAAATTTTTTTGATTTTTTTTCTGTATTTTTCGGACGATATGACCACAAACGTAACAATATTCATCCAAATATGGGCACTTGTTGTTTTCCATATTGATATATTTTATGTTTTGTTGTTATTCACTTTTAAAAAACTGGAGAAAAATCACTTTTACTGTTCGCGTTCGTCGGCACTGGCTGAATGCCAAAAATCGATCAATGCACACCTATAAATACTACGTATTTTTGAATATTTTACTGCCAGGTACTTATAAATGGGCGCATATTTTAAGGGCGGCTGGCTATATAACTGATTCAGCACTTGTACGTTTCAAACTGTGCAAAACTTTCCAAATAATGACCACCCTTAAATGTGGGTGCAATTTCTGTAAACAAATCATATAGGTAGCCACCGGAAAAAACCCAAATAATAAAAAGGTCCACTTTCCGTTTAATTGTCCACGTACATTTATTACCGCAATCATAAAAATCAAATAACCTTTTGTTTATTCCTTTTTTTTAATTCTCAGAATCATGAAAAAGGTGTCAATGTTTTCTCCAAATAATGTTGTGCATATCTCGAGCAAATTTTTGAAATTCATACATTTACTCAATTGCGAATAAAAGCGAAACGCGTGCATCGATTTTTATGATCTTTGTCTCATTTTGCTCATAGGTTATGTGACTTTGCGAAAAAATAACTAGACTTGAAACTTTTTTCCATTTTGCATTTTTTATGTATTTTTAAAAAAAAAATTTAAATTTTTAGGCAAAAAATAATTTTTTCCCTTCATACATTCATTTTTAACTTCGAAAGTGTTACTTGTATAGGAAAACAATATATGAACAGATTAAGGGAATTGTAATTCTTAATTTTTTAAAATTTATTTCAACTAAATTGGGCTAGTGGTTGTCGAGCTATGTCAAACAACAGGGCCTAAAACGTGATAAATTCCCCTATACGATAGTACTAACTTCAAATCGATACTAACTTCAAATCGCAGGTAAGAAGACAAAGCGAATGATGCAGAAATTCTTCTTTTTGGGTCTAATTTCACATACAGTTCACAGAATTGAGTTGGCAATCAATTAACTGAAAAATGTTGTAAAAATGTTGGATAATTATCCATTAAATTCTTTAGAGCTAATTATGGTGATGCTGACCCTCTAAGAAGAATGTGTAACACTTTCAATCAATTATTTAGATTTATTGATTATTCGTTGGATCCAAAGTCAATAAGTAGATTAATAATTGCTTTTCTTAATTGATGATAAAATTTGTGTAATGTAATCAAATATTAGTTATAGTCTATTTTATTTAAGTGTAATTTTAAAATGTCTGTAAGGATTAATCCATAGGCAATAAATAAATAAATAAATAAAAAAAAAACTAGCGCCCAAAATGAAATATATATTTATTTGTAGCTGTGGTAAACCTAATTCACCGAACTAAGTCAGAAGTTCTAAATTTGTAAAAACAGTTTTTTTAAAACTTTGTTCTTCCAAAATTTTTGTTTATAAAATTAAATTATAAATATACTTTGTTATCTTCACGGTGTTCTAAAAATTGCCATTTCCAGTTCTTCTAAAAACATGGAAACTTGGTAGCAGTCATGTTAAATGAAAAACACTCATTTATTTTACTTTGTTTTTATCGGTGAGAGGATTTTTTTTACTCTCTTCAAATTGAGTAAAAAAAAATAGTTTGTTATCTACTTTGTTATGTTAACGGCGATTAAAGTAGTTGTGGTACTAGCTGAAGCTGACGAATGGTCTGTAGCAGTGTTGCAAAATTAAATTATGAAATGGTACTGAACTTCAACTAAAAGAATACTTTTTCCCACCAAATGGTACTTTTTGTTAAAAAGTAAAACAATCTTTCTACATATATATATATATATAAAATAGGATGTGTGTATGTATGTATGTATGTAACGTATGGACTCCAAAACGGCTGTGCCGATTTTGATGAAATTTTCAGGGAATCTTCAGAATATTCAGGCGGGTGACACTGTGAAGTCTGATTTCTGATTTTCGGTCTGGGGGCGGAGGGGCGTGGCAAAATCCATAACTTGAGAACGGCTTGACCGATTTTTTCTTTAAAATGATCGCCATGGTCCAACTTAGGTTTTTACGGAAAGAAAATTTTGCCCCGCCCACTTTTTTCGATTTACCTAAAATCAGAAAACGGCTCCATCGAGTTGACTTATTTTTCTTTCAAATGTTCGTATTAATCAACTTTAAGTTTTAATCGAAAGAAAAATTTACCACGCCTACTTTTACGCCCACTTTTTCTATTAAGTGCATAACTGGAGAACGGCTTGACCGATTTGGACGATTTTTTTCTTTAAAATGATCGCCATGGTCCAACTTAGGTTTTTACGGAAAGAAAATTTTGCCCCGCCCACTTTTTTCGTAAGAAAAACTTTATGATAGGTATTTCATTGATTTTTATTTAAAGGCCGTAAATTTCGTTTAAAAAACAATTTAAATCGTCTGGTAATACAACACTAATGTTTGCTTAGGGCCAGCAACGCGGACCGGGTCAGCAAGTCATTTATAAAAATAAGAGGAAAAACATAAAGTATTTATATTAAAGGTACAAAAATAAATAATATTTTGCATAAGGTAAATTTTTTTTCAGTATTTTCTTAAGAAAATGATTTGAAATACATAGTTCATATTATTTAGAATAAGTTAATTATTATCAAAACAGTTGTTTTTGGGAATACATAATTTCTTTTAAAAAAAATTTTTTTTGTGCTTAATTCCCTATTTTTATAATTGATAAAAAATACTGAAATTTTATGTTGGATGATAAGCTGTTCCTATGCGCATTTCACTGGATGCTAAGGCCACTTACATCTACAATTAATGTTGGGAGAATTCTCCCAACCAAAGCAACCAGTGAAATGCGCATAGGAACAGCGTATCCTCCAAAAATAAATTTTTGTATTTTTATAAATTATAAACAAAGGGAATTAAGCACAATAAAAAAATCTTTCAATAAGTTAATTAATTAAAAATTTGAAATTTATACACATAAATTTACACTGGTAAGCTATTTATGGTTTAACTTTTGCAAAGTTCTAAAATAAAGTTTAAAACATTCATGTTTAAAAATAAAGCTTTTAGTTCAGTTTTATAAGATTAAGCAAATACACTTTAAGAGATCATTAGAAATAGGATAACTATACGATTCATTTGATTTTAATAGATCTTTAGTTTTTATAAAACTTGAAAAAGTTTCTTCGTGTAAAAGATATATATATTCTTTGCATTGAAAACATGCGTTCAACTGAACTTAAGTTCATCTATTTCGTTCTTTTTTTTTGGCTATATTTTTCCAAAAAATAAAAATGCATTCAGTTTTTAAATGCTTTATTTCTGGAAGATCCACTAGTGCACGGAACTGAGAATTGATATTTTCATAGTTTTTGAAATTAAAATTTTCCCCTGATATATTATCCAATGCACCTATTTTTATAAAATATCTTGCCACTAGCAATCTGGATAGCAAAATATGCATCCTGGCGCCCACGCTTTGCATTTCAATATTAACATCGTTATTTTTTTATATATCGCTCATTTCGTGCAAGACCGTCACAACTCAAAATTTGAAACTTTACAGGAGAGCCTTTTTAAGATTCCAACCTATTATTATTTATTTTATTATTTATTTTATATACAGTTATAAAATCAAATGTTTCTTTTTTGCTACAAAGAAAACCACATGTACAAGAGGAATGCCAACAAAAAAACTGAAATGTGACCTTGTTGATGTTAATTGCTCAAGTTTGTTACAAGAGGTCATAGCGTCAAAAGCATCTGTATTACCGTTATTTTTTCGATAATTCTCTCCGTTCTTAGATCAATTTGTAGAGATTTAAGAGAAGAACATTTCTGCATTACTAACTCGAAAATGCCAAATTTTGAGTTGTGACGGTCTTGCACGAAATGAGCGATATGTATATCACAAAAACACGAAATACCTTTTTGTTTCAGGTTTTAAAATATATGTTCCAATGAATTTAATTCGTTCACTTTTGTGGCCTCTTCCAAAATTTTTTAAGTTTAAATAATAGGTCAGCGGCTCCCATTGTTCCAAAAATCTTTCAACAACAGCCTATCTAGAAAGCCATCTGGCTTGTGAATGCGTTAATAATACAAGGTAGTGGTATATATATAACCAACCACAAAAATTTTGCATCAAACATATGATACAAAAGTTTGCTATCGAAATAATCACATCACACACATTAAAAGTTAAAAAGCGCCAAGCATAAAAAATATTAACAACAACGCGGCGGTACTGCAGTATTTTTGATATGAAAAAGTACTAAAGTACTGAATTTTTCAACACTACTCTGTAGCGCAACAAAGTTACAAATTTCGAATTTAGCGCTTCAAATTCGACTCTACCTGCAACGGCAACTAGGTATTCTGTTGACACAAGATTCAAACTGACACTTTTAACTATTCAAAGCTTGCAGCGCTAATTGTAACGTCCCTGCAAGAAATTGCTGATTGAAACTTATACATACAAAAGCTATATACTAACACTCTTGCAGCAATTTTATATTAAATTGTTGCCATAGTGGGAGTTTTCGTACAAATATTTTGTAAAATTTTCTCTTAAACTTAATTATGTTTTGGCATCATTTATATATACGTGTTTGATCATCATAATATGTTTTTCAAACGTTTTAGTTTTTCTGTACTTTTTTTAAAATAAATTGTTAATAAGCAAGTTAGAGTGCTATATATCTTTGATACCCTCCACCGAAAGGAGTGGGCTCTATATGATAAATACATATATATTATTAACTAAGCTTCACAAAAACGAACGTCAGCATTAAAATTGGTTGCGGCTTAGACCTGAATTAAATTATTGACCGACAATAAGAAAATTTTATGCGTTTCTTGTTAGAACTTTGAACTGGCTTGAGTAAAATATCATGATTCGTAAAAGTTTTAGCCGAACTAAAATAATTTTTATGAGCGTTATTTGTATTGGACCTATGGTAAATTATGGACCAATCACCCCAAAATTCAAAAGACTGATTTATGGTATTACAAAAAATAAATTAGAATAAATTTCAATACAGCAGTGTAATTAGTTTTAGCGTTAACAGTAAATTTCACAAATTTGCATGATATTTTTTCTGGCCATATGAATTTAAGTTAAAAAATTTTACCGCAATGTCTATATATGTGACGGTTTAAGATGAATTTAATTATTTTCCCAAAGTGGGAATAATTTGGTTTTAGGCGCAATAAACTGTTTTCTGAGAGTAGGGTTTATATGGGGCCTATGGTAAATTATGGACAAATCTTCACGAAATTTGGCAGTATGATTTCTCGTCCTATAAAACTGTGACGTACCGAACTTCAATTTGATAGCCCGAGGGTAAATTATGGAACGATCTTCAAAAAATCTTACAGTGTGATTTGTGGTCCTATGAAACTGTCACGTACCAAATTTAAGTATGCTAGCGTTATTTATTGCGGTTTTAGGCGTATTAAACTGTTTTCCGCGAGAAGGGTTTATATGGGGCCTAGTGTAAATTATGGACCGATCTCCAAAAAATTTTACAGTTTGATTTCTGGTGCTATAAAACTGTGAAGTACCAAATTTTGGTATTATAGCGTTATTTATTACGGGTTTAGGCGTACTAAACTGTTTTCCGGGAGTAGGGTTTATATGGGACCTAGTGTAAATTATGGACCGATCTTTAAAAAATTCTACTGTCTGATTTCTGGTCCTATAAAACTGTGACGTACCAAATTTTAGTGTGCTGGCGTTATTTGTTGCGGTTCTAGGCGTACTAAGCCGTTTTCCGGGAGTAGGGTTTATATGGGGCCTAATGTAAATTATGGACCCATCTTCAAAAAATTTTACAGTGTGATTTCTGGTTTTATTTGTTGCGGTTCTAGGCGTACTAAACTGTTTCCCGGGAGTAGGGTTTAAATGACGCCTAGTGTAAATTATGGACCGATCTTCAAAAAATTTGACAGTGTGATTTCTGGTCCTATAAAACTGTGACGTACCAAATTTTAGTATGGTAGCATTATTTTTTTGCGGTTTTAGGCGTACTAAACTGTTTTCCGGGAGTAGGGTTTATATGGGGCATAGTGTAAATTATGGACCGATCTTCAAAAAATTTTACAGTGTGATTTCTGGTCCTACAAAACTATGACTTACCAAATTTAAATATGCTAGCGTTATTTATTGCGGTTTTAGGCGTACTAAACTGTTTTCCGGGAGTAGGGGTTATATGGGGCCTATTGCAAAATGTGGACCGATCTTCAAAAAATTTTCAGTCGTATAAAGCGAATTCGTGCAAAATTTTATGTCATTCCGTGCATTATTCCACCATTTATGTTAGTTTTTGTATCAAAATTATCAATTTTTTTTGGGAAGTGGTTCCACATTTTGATTCATAGTTCTGATCCTACTAAACCGATGTTGCTGGATTTCAATCCCAAACTGCATAGGATAACTACAAGCAATTTGAGACCAAGTTTGTTCTTTTCTTTTGCGTTTTTCGCAAGTGAGCGTGTTTTCAACAGACGGACATGGCTAAATCGACTTAGAATTACTTAAGGAGCCAGAATATATAAACTTTATGGGGTCTTAGATGTATTATAAAAAAGTTTCACACGGAATGACAAACTTAGTATAACCTCATTCACCACAGTGGTGGTGGAAGGTATAAAAATATTACACAATGGCAACGGTGATTCATACAGGCAAAAAATTAATAAGTATGAGAAAAGGCCGCATAAATTGTTACTTTCCGTTGCCGTTCTGTTTCGTTCCTTTCTGTAGCAAATATTTTGTAATTACTTTTTCTGTGAAAGGAATCAGCTGCTCTTACAAAGAAAATCATTGAAATCGTAAAAAAAACTTTTCGTATGCTCAGTATACTGAGTATACTCAGCTCTGACGATATTTACATCAGTACTGATTAGTAAAATACTGTGGAGTGAGCAGTTCAAATATATAATTTACTAGTTCACGAAGTTCACAAGTATGAAAGGGAAACAAAATCCCACGTACACAAACGTTGACATCAGTTTTTTCATATTGCCTTTAATAAAATTATAGGAACTTCTGATGCTTAAACCCATCAGCAATGAACAACAGATGATGATCGTCTTTGTTCTTGTAGGGGTTGTGCTACCTACAGTGACTAGGGATGGGCAAATTGAAAGAATATATCGATACATATCGTGTCGATATTTTTTAAGAGTATCGATACTTATTAATTAAAATATCGATGTATCGAACGAATTAAGCTGAAATTAATAGCAAATTTCAATCATATTTACATAGGTACAAACATATTATATGTTATTCCATTCTAACTTTTTATTGTTTCTTTAAATTTCAAATTTACTGCCTGTCCCTCGACTTTGAATGAAACTTTCATTCGCTTAACTTTTTTTTAAACAAAAATCAATTTTAAAATCTAGTTTTTAAGGTAAGTTATGCGAACGAAGTTTTTGTTTGCAATCGAGGGTCCGACAGTTAATTCTGCAATAAAAAAAAATTTTAAAAAAAAGTAAAGAATACAAAAAATTTTTTATTTATTCGCCATATGAAATCTAAAAAAAAAAAAATTAATTGTAATGCCGGATTATATACTGCCGGTAACAGAAACTTGTGATATATATGTACTATACGAGTAAACTGTGCATGAGTCTATTGCTGCTAATACGCCATAATTAAGGCGATTCTTTGCATACTTCTAGGAACCCTTTCCAAAATATTTTTCCACGCTTTTTTTTTGTTGTCATCTCTTAAAAAACCAAGACAAAATTGAACTGTGTAATCTATGAAAATGTACAATGGAAAAGCGCCGTTATTATTTTAATATTAGTTGAAAACATATGATGCAATTCTTAAAAAACAACAGTATTGTAAAGGGCATAATAAACCACACAAATAGCTTGGCAAACATGTCACAATTTTACGTTTGTACAAATATTTTGTGTTGTTAATTGGGGTGTTTGCTGTTTGGACAAACATTTGAAGCAATGTTTGTAGAAATATTAAAAATTTTTAATATTTGGCAGACATGTTGGATATTTGTCAAACTTTTTGTTGTGTCTAGTGCTAAAAGTAATCATTTCAGCGAAAACTTTGCAGAGTAAAGACGTAGAAGAAGAAGCATAAAATCATTTTTAGCGTATATTGTAATTTTTTAATAGCATTGTTTGCCCCAAAACAGCTCGTTGTTGGAGTACTCTACTCCAAAATTATTTTTTTTTTTTCATTTACATTTTTTCTCCGTTTTAATCAAACAGCGAGCCAAATCGTCGTCTGCATTCATTGAAAATGAAACAAAAATGAAAAATTGATGTTTGTACGAAATATGATTGTGTTGTTTATTGGCAAACAGAAGCAAAAACAAAGTACATGTTTGCCAAGCAATTTGTGTGGTTTATTATGCCCTTAAGAAGTTACAGCCTTTCCCAACTGTATAATAAGTCGTTGTATTTTTTCTATAATTTTCTGTATACCACTGTATTTGCCACATACATATACTTGTAGATATCTAAATAAATGAAAAATTTTGACGCATGCGCTAAACTTTATTACGTATTTGTATGTATTAATCAGCCTTTAATAACGCTCGGGGTGTATCAAAATCAACAAACCTAATTTTTTTTAAATATTGTTGTACATTAACAAGAATTTAAGACACATTCGTAAGTGTTAAAAAAAACAGAAAAATGTAAGATAAGATTCTGATGTGTAGCTCTTTAAACAAACATTTAAATTACCATACATATGTTTATATTAACACTTTTTTTTAGGAAACTTGCACCTTTAAACAGTTTTAATGTCTTAAGTATTCTTGGAATTGTGGCACCCATAATAGCGAAGGCGGCAGTAGAGCATGTAAATACACATTATGGAATAGATTTTCCCCATGAGGCACTAACATTGAAAGAAAGATTTTTTAATGATGTCATGGATCTTATCAAACGGCAGTCAAGAGAAAGTGGAGCTGTAATTTTAATTAGATAAGTTGACTAGAGCCTGTATATAACTTTCTTAAATATTTTAGATAAAAAAATTGTCTTTGAATAATGAGAAGGATCTGTTAAATAAAGAACTCTTAACTTCCAAATTTGATATAGTTTATAAAACTAATGCGTATGTACCAACGCCAGTACTGGTTGATAATTGGCCTGCTAGTAGCCACAGTTTCGGTCAGATAACTGCTGTGTCGATAGATCCTCAAGGGAATCCTACCATATTTCATCGAGCTAATCGAGACTGGAACGCTAAGTAGGTTAACAGCTCTTAAGATTTCATATAAAAACTATTTAATTTTTTCTCATTTTCTTTTTCTGTGCAAAGCACATTCAATGATAGCAACATTTATTACCTGATTGAAAATGGACCTATCCAAGAAAAGACCATATATGTGTTAGATCCAAGAACTGGTTCAATAAAATCTGGTTGGGGTGAAAATTTATTTTATATGCCTCACGGCATGACAATCGACATTCATGGAAACTATTGGATCACGGATGTTGCTTTGCATCAAGTTTTTAAGGTACATATTTAAAATTTTCTAATTGATTTTTTAATGTCGGACTTATTCTGGCAGTCGTGATCGAATACTTTTGTGGTTCGAAAGCAATTTTATTTCTAATTCTTTCCGTCGATACTGAACGAATTTTGTGTTGTGAAAACTCAAATAAAAAATAATGGCTTAAATCTAGTTTACCGACGCAGCTCCAAATAAAAAAAGTGCCTAGGGTGATAGAAAATTGAAAAATAAGAAGAAAAAATATAATAAAAAAGTAGGCGCAAACGCTTAGCTTTCGAGTTACGGACGCTTAAAGTTTTCATATAAATATGCGATTTTCCACTATATTTCCAAACGTATATGGCTAATTTCAAAGCTGTTCACTAGATCTTTCTGCACGTACAGAATTTATTTGAATATTTTTAGTTTATTAAGAAGTGGGACGAGTTTGCAAAAATACAAAAGTTTTTAGTAAGCATAAAAACAAATTTATTAATTTTTCTAATTGTTTAATGTATGTGTATACTAGATACTAATTTATTTAAGAATTTTAATTAAAATAAAAGTAAAACCTTCTTGATGTTTATGTTATAATAAAGAGGAGAGAATTCCTGCCCCTATGCAGAGCAGCCTTAGTTATCGAAGCCGGTATTTGTTATACCATAGGGGAGAAAATCCTTGCGACTGGCCGAAGGCCGTCTATGCATGGAAGCTTTAGTAAGCGAAGCCGGTGTTTGTTATAGTAGATCCTTGCGTCCGGCCAAAGACTGGCTTTGCAAGGTTTTTTGCGATGCCGGTGTTTGTTTTGTTTTATAAAATTTGTATTAAACTTTTATTTAAATAAACTACATTCTTTCCTAATGCACTTCCTTAACATTTGGACGTAAAAAGAAAAAAACTGTAATGTGAGCTACAGAGTTAAAAATTTTGAAATAAATTGGAATATTCAGAAAAATCTGTACAAGATCTTTAAAATGATACCAATATTGGCCATATACCTTTAGAATTGTAGTGGTAAGTCGCATATTTATATGAAAACTTTAAACTTCCATAACTCGAAATCCAAGCGTTTGTGCCAATTATTTTATTTAATTTTTTCTTCTTATTTTTCCATTTTCTATCACCCTAGGTACTTTTTTTTGGAGCTGCGTCGGTAAACTAGATTTGTTCCAAAATAATTTCGATTCGTTCATTACCGACTAAAAGAATTAGAAATAAAATTGCTTTCGAAAAAATTTAACTCCCTCCGGAATTAAAAGAAAAAACCAAAATTAAAATTTAAGGGGGATGAGGCCAGTGGGCCCTTTGGATCCAAACAACCGACCCGCCCACTAAGTGTTATGTGTGGGTACTTAAACTAAAGGAATTTGTGCAAGAAAAATGAAAATAATAAAATTTTGTATATCTCTGTGTCTCTACGAGTACGCTATTATCTGGACACCTTGGGGAGGTGTCGGGAGTTTAGACATGTAGAAATTAAACTGAATTGGGGACAACACTCCACCGTGGGTAGCTCCCTGTTTAATTCTACGGCACTTCGACTTCTTGCTTATAAGCTACACAAACGACTGTCGTCCACACAAATTATTCACAAGCCATCTCTTCGTGTTGTCCGAGACACTATAAGTCGTTATGGCTCTGAAGAGGATGGCGTGGTTGACCGTACCAAAGCTATTTGATAGGTCAAGAACCACTAGGACCGCTCTTTCGCATGGTCGGGCCTGATTAAGACCATGGCTAATTTGTGTGGAGCAGTTCTTATGCTATGCTGCTTGCGGAATCCATGCTGATGATTCGCCAATTGAAAATGTTCCACTAGCTCTGGGAGGAGTCGCGCCTCAAGTATCTTGGCGACTGGTGGCAGCAGGGAGATTGGCCTGTATGATTCTCCCTGGGTCGCATCTTTCCCCGGCTTTAGCAGGGGAACCACCCTACCCACTTTCCAGGCTTGCGGTATTATTGGGGTGACTAGTATTAAGTTGAGGACGCTTTAGATAATTTAGCTTCCCTGGTGACTGGTGCAACCTCGCTCGATAAAAGAGCATATGGCTTTTCAATGACTCGAAGACCATGAACCTTCCGCACGATACTATTTTTCGCCTTATCTGTGACCGGGTGCCCTTTAAATTGACGCGCAAAGTAGTTCGAGCAATTTTCGGGGTCCGATGTGGCCTTCGTCATCTTTCTTTGTGTCACACTGGTTTAAGAATTTCTGCTGGTATTTGATAATTGTAAAATTTTCTGTAAATGCAAAATTTGCTTCATTGCCAACCAACGGATAGCTAAAGTATTTGTTATGCCCTTCACCGAATGTAAAAGGGTATATATAAGTTTGTCATTCCGTTTGTAATTTCTACAATATTGATGTTAGACCCTATAAAGTAAAGCCCTGCACAAATGTACTTAAAAGCCATATTAAGACATTCGTTTTTTTTTAAATACTAATTGTCGATCACTTTTTGCTAACTAATCAACTAGTATATATAAGCACACAAATGCAAAAAAAATTTATTAGTGTGTTATAAACAACCGGAGTTAATTCCACACAGCAACAAATCAAAACAAATCATTCTTACTACATCACATCTCACCAAACAACAGTAGCAAAAAAGGTGATGGTATTTTGCAACAAACCATTGAAGATGAAAAAAATGTTTAAGCTTTTATTTTATTCAAAAGTTACAAAAATATATTAAGAAATAGTTTATTAAAAGTAAAAAAGAAATTAAAATGTAAATGCAATTAATTGCAAAATTAAGATAAAAATAATATAACGATCAACATTTTTTTTAAATATTAATTAATTTGAATATTTTTAAAGTTCATTTTGCATTTCTGTTGCTTCTTTATTTGAATGAAGAAACAGTATGGCGTTTGTAGAAGCAATGCTGCATCTTTTTTCAGAAGTCAAATTCCTTGCTTCTGAAAACGTTCGCTCTGAAGCTAGCAGGCGTTGCTAATATTTTGCAGCCCACTTTATAGAGAAGTGGAAACTCATTTTGATGTTAGTTCCACCATTGCAAAATGTTGAAATCATCAATAATACTAACATTTAAGCTTTCATACATTAGCGATTCGTTCGATCAACGCGAGTAATATTTTCAATCTATGGCAAAAAATTTTAATATAAATCTATGATATGGCTAGAAATGGTTGTTGAACCTTCAAATTGATTTTCTGATTCAAATTGTTCTTGAAAGTAGTTTCTCATTATGTGTATGCATTGGTCTTTAATCACTTATTTTTCTTCTTCACTATATTGAACTAATTTGTTTAATGGACGGAAAAGAAAAAGAGCAATTTTATGATACATAGTTAAATTCCCAATTACTGTGGAATCTATCAAATTGTTCATTTTTCTTTTAACTCTTTTGTAATTTCTAAGTAATTGTTATCAACGATACATTTTTTCTTAAAGCGATGGATATAAATATGAATATACAAGGTGTATTGTCGGATACTTTTCCCCTTCTAATTTTTTAAAGTTTCTTCAATACTAATTATTGTTTCTTGGAAAAGTTCCAAAATATTAAATAAAACTCTAATATGGTTTAAATTAATATTATTCATTCACTTGAGCTCGTTTTTTTCTGCAAAAGTTCATTTCGGATCAATTGTTTTCAACAGAAACAAATAAATAGTAAATTGAGTTCCAGCGGGTAATTAAAAAGCTCTTAAGGGTTGTTTGTAAATTTACACTAAGACCAAAACTTTTAAAATCTTTTACGAGTTTAGTACATAAACTACATAATTCGTAAACAGCAAGTACTTTTTCATAGCTTTTTAAATAGTATTGTGCAGTAACTGGTCAATACAAAATATGTCGTTATTGTTCCGAAAGACATCGACCATGTTTAGACCTCGATCTGTGACAATAATGGCTTTGTGTAGTGTATGTGCATAACACTTTACTTTACCACATCACTTTACCTTACATACCACTGTACTTCAGTAACAAGAAATTCCACACAACACTTGACAACCTGCATACCACCGTTATCACTAACACCAAATTCCACACAACACTTGACACTTGCATACCACCGTTATCACTTACACAAAATTCCAGACGACACTTGACACTTGTACTAGAATGCAAGTGAAAGAAATTAAAGCAACAATCTGATTGGTTTTAAAACAAGTATTTAAGAAAAAAATTTATGAATAATAAAAGGTTTTCAATTCAGATATTAATATATGTTTTCATTTATACGAAAATTCTAACCAATTTGTTGAATATTAACTATGTTGGTCAATTAGGGTCAGGTGTACCATAAAATTGGTGCGTTATTGCCATTCGACAACCAAGACTTGAAAATTTTTAAAACAAAGACGTATGTTATTGTATTGTCCAGCAACGCGGGCAGGGTTACTCTAGTTATTTATATATTGAAAAATTTAAATATGCAGAAAAAGTAATTTTAAATAATTCGTTTAGTACTATTATTTAAACATTTATTAATATTTTTGTATTATCAATTATTATTCAAAATTAAAAACACATATATAATTACATATTTATTATTTTAGAATATTTTTACTATGCAAAAAAAATTAAAATAAAACTATAATGGCTAATAAATCAGCGAGTGCTTACACTGCGGCCACACGATCAACTTTTTGTTGATAGTCTTTTACATATACTGTTTGTCAAAATTTACATAAATTGAAAGCTGTGACGTAGGCTGCACGCAATTTTTAAGCAATTTACTTTCAAGATGTCATTAAGAAAACAATTTATACTGACCAACGAAAAATTTGCTCACTAAACTTCTTATCAGCTGTTAAATTGAGCGTAAAATTGCCAAACAAATGGATAGTTAAAATTGAGAGCAATCTCGTGATCAATTTAAAAAGTGTGAGTGTGTTAGTGAAAAAAATGAGAGTGAGAGCAAATTGAAAGGAATTGAAAGACAAAAATTGATCGTGTGGCCTCCAAGTTAAACCAGGGGTTTCCATTTCTTTGCACAATTGTGCGCACCACTACTAACACATATTTTTATACTCTTCAATTCAGTCGTCGGTGTGACTTCGACAAGTGTGCATGTCTAGCGGATGCTATAATATTTTGTTTCAGCTTACACTCAAAAAATATTGTGCGGTCAAAAATGCTTTTGGTAACATCCAATGCCTTGCGTGCAATTTTTATTTAGAGTTTAAATTTTAAGACTGAAATGTAGAATTATGTTACATATCATCAGGGCTGCCAGAATGGACGATTTATCGTCATTTTGACGATTTTTGGTTCCAAAATTAGCAAAGTGCCGATTTGCTGATTTTTTTCTAAAAAGTGACGATTTTAGTCAATCTTCAAAGTAAGACAATTTTAAATCTTTTGATGTTTGTTATTAGGCAGCACAGAAAAAAAAAACATTTTTGTTCTTTTCCATAAAAAAATTTATGAGCAAAAGCAAAATTTTGAGTCAAGTCAATTTAAGTAAAAACTCGTACCAAAACCTTGATTGAGATTTTTAGAGCTATGGACTGATTTGGCTCATGTTTAACATTTAATACTCTATATATATATATGAAACATTTTTAAGCCAAATTTTATAATCCTAGCTTCATGCCAAAACTATACTTTCGTGAAGAAAGAATATTTCAGGTAAAAAAGAAAAAATAATAATAAATTTTAAGTAGATATAAAGAAGTTAAGGTTTACAGGTCAAAATGAGATTTATGGGTATAAATTACAGGCAGTCGTGATTTTTTGTTCATAACTTTGCATTTGTAGACCAATCTGAATGAAATATAATAGCAAACTATTCCGTACTATATCTAATATAAATGTATAGCAATGTTTATATACGAGTCTTCGAAAATCCCATTTCAACAAACACATGGTTAGATTGACATCGTTAAACCAACTTTGCTATTCATAAGGATTCAGAATATACATATATACTTTATGGGGCCTAATATTAATATTGTAGCCATTACGAAAGGAATGACAAACTTATATAAGAATATATACCCTCTGTTGTGAACGGTATACAAATTTGAAATTTTTTAGAAAATGGTCCGATTGAAAGTATCTTTTATTCTTAAGACTTTGGAAAAAACCTTAGAATAATATAATATAGTAATTAAAGGTTTACAAAACAAATTTTTTATGAAAATTTTTGCTAAATTTAACAAAGAACGTTTCCTGATGATCTGGTCTAAGCAACCAGTGAAATGCGCATACACAGAAAAGTGTTTTATCAATTAAAAAAATGGTTTAAAAAGTATTTAAATTTAATTAATGTGATAATTGAATCATTTATTTTTTTTGTTGAATGAAAATTAAAAATTTACTGCCAGGCCCACAATGTCGACAAGAACAGTTCTTTCGCATTTTTATATTGAAAACAATAATAAAAAACTAATACTTGTTTCTGTTTTTAATATAAATATACGAAAGAAATGTTCTTGTCGACATTGTGGGCCAGGCAGTAAATTTTTATTTAATTAACATATTAGTTGTTTTGAAATAAAATTTCAATTAAAAATTTAATTAAATAACAAAAAGTCTTAATTGACTTTTTTTGTTTAAAATAAAATAATTAAAACATGTAGAATTGTTGTTGGGAATTGTCAATATTTATTTAAATAAATTAACACATTGTTTGAAATGGCAAAGTTTTTTTGATCACTTTTTTAATTAAAATTAAAAATATCATTTATCGAAAAAAGATTTTCAAAATTTTAAAATTTGTAATCAATATAATCATTTTGGTAATAGGTGCAAAATCAACAACTTGATTGCTTAATATTATGAATTTGGAATAAATTTGGTGATTGGAGAAATTTAATAATTTTTTCTGTGTAGGAACAGCTTATCCTCCAACAATAAATTGCAGTATATTTTATCAAATTTTTAAAAAAGGGAATTAAGCACAACAAACAAAATCTTTTAATTAGTAATTGTATTCCCAAAAACAACTTTGATAATTTAACAAACAATTTCATTAACATACTGGGATATATGTGTGTATATAATATGTTTTTGTTTGCTTGTTTTTAAAAAAAAATCGAACAAACTTTGTTTAAAATCTAAATTTAAATTATCCGATTTTTTTGACGATTATTTAAACAGAAAAAGACGATTTTTTTTATTTTTTCTCAGGAAATTGACGATTTTTTCACAATTTTTTCTGGCAGCCCTGCATATCATAAGTTTACATGCAAAGCAAAGAACTTTGTAAAATGGTAATTATTTGAGATTTAAAAGCAATTTTTAATATTTGAAATAAAAAATTTCAAAATGTCTAACAGTCCTATGTGAAAGAAGCTGAAAGTCACATTTATTATATGTTTTATTTTACATACGTATATGGATTCGGTTCTTATAATTTTACAGCACTTTTTTATTTTTTCTTATGCAATACTAAAAATTATTATTATAAATTATTATCTGATCACTAATTCCACTAACACCGTGGTAATAGTTATAAAACAGATTACCCAGTTTTTTTGTTTAAAAATATTAATGTGTTCTTATAAAAAGAATTAAAAACTCTGCTAATTTTTTTATTGATTGTGATTATACATTATGCTGTTAAAAACAATTATATATTTATTTGATGATACGTCATTTTTAATTTTGTAAATAACTTAAAATTATATAAAAATACATACATATGTAACGTGAATCCTAACCAACAAAAATTTCAAATTTTCAAATAATATCTACATTGTTTTGCATTTAAGCTAACGATATGTGTTTTGTTTGTGAAAAAAATTCATTGATGCCTGTAAAAGGGTCCCTTTTTCTTTCGTTAAAAAGACGTACCTAAATGTAGAAATTATTAAGAAAAAAAAAAAAAAAATAGCCACCTATACACATAAAAGCAAATGTGACAGCAGGTAAAATTTTTGGGTAAGAAGATGTGTTTTATTGATGTATTAATGAAGCGTTATTGTTTGGCACTATTTTTATTGCTTACTTTTTTATGCTACAATTATATGACCGAGTCCAAAGAGTTAACCTTACTAATTTATGGTATTTATTTAACGTACATAACTTTGACCTGTTATAATGAATTTCTACATTTTTGCAGGCACTCAGGTGCGCATTTGGTAGTTTGCAAAAAGTTATGATATACCATTAGCAAGAATTAAGATGAATGCACAGATGTTTGAAGTATGAGTAACCCAACAACGTGAATACCTTTTCTATTTTACTTACCACTATGAATACCCTATCTTTTTACTAAAATAACTTTTTCACGTTATAATTCTCATGTAGTTTATTTTATTTTTGAATAAATAGACCAGGGAAATACATTTCTATGCATAATTGTGTATACCACTACTAATAAATATTTTTGTTTGAGGTTAACAGAAAAAACTTTATAATGGCACTTAAAAAATATTGTGCGGTCAAAAACGCTTTTGGTAACATCCAATGCCTTATATGCTATGCAACATTTAAGGAAGGGACGGAATATGTTATTAAACGGCATTGCGATCGTTTTCATAATAATATAAATAATTTAAATGATAAGGAAAGAGAAGACCTGTTTTATAAAAATAAAACAATTTTTTTAGAAAAATTGAAAAAATGGTTATTAGAAGAGGAAATTTTTGAACCAAAATCAGTTCCCAAATTAAAAAAGGAGATGTGAAGTTTAGTAATATTGGAAATTGTTAAGAAAGGAAGACCATTGTGGGATGGTGTTTTTATCAAGCAATTGCTAAAAAAAATTTGGGAAAGGCTTAATTATAATACTAAATTTATAGAGTCTCTTCCCCTGTCCAGTCAAACTGTAGGCCGTCGTACTGTTCAATTAGAAACATGTGTAGAATCTGCAATTAGGGAAAAAGTAATTAATTGCGAATTTTTTTCAATTTGTTTAGACGAAAGCACTGACATAAATGATCTGTGTGAACTTGTAATTTGTATTCGATGCGCAGACCACGAATACACTATTTTTGAGTCCATGTTTACTTTAGAAACATTTTATGGAAATGTAACTGGTACGTTGTTGAATGATGTTGTCACAGAAAAGCTTCTTTCCATTGTAGACATAAACAAATTTGCTGGAGTCTGCACAGATGGAGCCAATGTAATGTTGGGCAAATAAAAAAACACAAATTTGCAGTTCATAATTTTCACTGCATAATTCATCAGACCTCTCTTGCATCGAAATTCATAAATGATACCCCATGAAGACAGCAGAGGATATAATAAATAAAATTCGAGGCGGACATCAAGCGCTTACCCACCGAAAATTTGTAACCTTTTTAAAAAACAAAAATGCTGTGAATTGTGACCTGAAAATGTTTACAGAAGTTCGGTGGCTAAGTCGCGGTGATTGCCTGAATAGACTTTATGATTTAAGAGAAGAAGTTCTTCAGTTCCTAGAAACTGAGAAAATAGAAAAAGTTTTAATACAGTGTTTAAAAGACAATAATTTTATATTAGACTTAGCTTTTTTGGCAGATACGACAAGTATGTTAAATGAACTTAATTTGGAATTGCAAGGAAAGGAACGCAATATATGCGACTTGTCAAAAATCATTCACAATTTTAAAACAAAACTTTTTCTAATTTTTTCCCAAATTAAAACTGGTGATTTTTCCAATTTTCCAAAAACTTCACTTGTTTATAGAAATCTCGAAATCGACAAAAGGTATGAATATGCCGAAATATTTGAAACACTTTTCAATTATTTTCAAGACAGGTTTCAAGATTTTGTAATTTTACAACCGCTATTAGATCTTTTCGAAAACCCTTTTCGTTGCGATGTAAGCAACTACGAATTTGATATTCAATCAGAACTAATCATACTACGAAGCGAAGTAAATGCTCCAGATGAAAATAATATTGTAGAGTTCTGGAAAGATTTGGATGGCGAGTTCTATCCTGAACTAAAAAAAAAATTCATTTAAGTCCCTCTCTTTATTCGGCACTAGTTACCTATGCGAACAAATTTTTTCGGATTTAAAATTTATTTGTTCCAAGCAACGTAATAAATTAAGTTCATCCCATTTGAAAAGCATTCTACTATTACGAAACTGCCATAAAAGTATAAATTTAGAAGATTTTATTTTATAAGTTGTATAACACAAGGGAACAAAATTAAACATTTTTTGTGTTGATAGAAAATTTGTAGCAGTTCTTTACCAATTCAATGTCGCTGATTTTAAAACTGCACTTTTTTTCTATTAGCTGTGATTTGCGTGCAATATTTATTTTTTATGCATTTTTAAAACATAAAAATCTTTAATTTTTTTACAATTGTTTGATAAGATATTTGAAACTGATTTAGAGTCAAAAAGCTTCCGTATA
Organism: Pollenia amentaria; assembly: GCA_943735925.1. Taxonomy (NCBI): domain Eukaryota; kingdom Metazoa; phylum Arthropoda; class Insecta; order Diptera; family Polleniidae; genus Pollenia; species Pollenia amentaria. The sequence goes on along the minus strand of OX031010.1, from coordinate 87,083,840 downwards.
AAAAAAAGTGCAGTTTTAAAATCAGCGACATTGAATTGGTAAAGAATTGCTCAAATTTTTTATCAACACAAAAAATTTTTAGTTTTGTACCTTTGTGTTATACAACTTATAAAATATATTACTAACATTTTATTTCGGCTGTAAATGAATGCATTCTCTCAATTTGTTTACTCTCTGGTACTCACTACTACACAACCAAAAATTTTTTGGAAATCCCTGGACTAAAATAAAATATGTTATTATTCGACCTTTCCAATTTTAAATAAATAAAAATTAATCAAGCTCGAGGCCAGTGTTTTTTTGTAAATAAATATTCCTTTTTATTTAATTTCGATCTTCGTTGAAGATCATCATCAGGGATTGTTTCCTTAAATTTAATTAAAAGAACAATAAAACATAAGTATAAACATCATTATTATAAACATACAAATAACAACATATATAGACAACAAGCACACAAATTTTGTTTTTTTAAACAGTTTTATACGTTCACAATATATACACACACTCACAGTGAATTTTTATTAATACAAAAACTTAAAAATACATTGTGTACGTATCAACATCTAAAATAACACTAAACTTAAAAATTATTACTGCAGTTTGATCTTATTTACTAAGCCTCTGTAGTTATTAGCACACGAACACTCTACGTCGCTCTTAAAGTTGACGCTCTTTTTTGTTGCTATGATGTGAAGCATCTCAAGCATGTATCGACGTTTGTAATTCGGCTCTGTTTGTAACACATCTACATTACTAAAATCAGGCGAGTGTTTGTTTTTGACACAGTGGTCCACAAGTGCTGTTTTTGGTGTTTCTCTACCGAGTTTTAATTTCTGATCAGATTTATGGCCTGCAATCCTAGTTTTTAGCTTGTTTTTTGTGGTTCCGATATAAACCTTGTCACAACTTTCGTTTAAATTTCCAATACAGGGTATATTATATATAACATTTGATTTTTCCATGTTCTGAATTTTATCTTTAGTTTTGCTGTATATTTTAGAGAGATTGTTGTCCGTTTTGTGTGCCATTCTAAAGTTTTCACCATTAAAAAGTTTGGATTTTTCAAATCTCTCTGATATTTCAGGTACATAGGTAAGGGATTTATAAATCATGGATATGTCAGTAACTTTCGGACGGTTTACAATTCTATTTTCATAGTCACGAATAAGTTTATTCGTAAGTTTTGTAGGAAAATTATTGTCAAGAAGGATGTTTCTAATTTTAATTATATTATTTTTATGGAACTCCAAGTCACTAAGATTCAACACTCTTATTATTAAGTTTTTAGCCGTATTAATGATAACCCTTTTTGGATGTTTCGAAAAGTAGTTAATAATTCTACCGGAAGCTGTCTGTTTTTGGTACCAATCCATTTTTAAGTTATTCCCATCTCTGATTACAACGGTATCCAGATACGGTAATCTAAAATTGGACTCTTTTTCAGCTGTAAACTTAATACTATGGTGAAAACTATTTAAATTTGTCAGTATCTCCTCATTTGCACTTTCCCTTACTATACTAAAGATGTCATCCACATATTTCGTCAAAATCTTTGGTTTTTCCGCTAGCCTTTCAAACACCGTCTCCAACAATTTCTCCATTACAATATCTGCAACTATTGGCGACGCTGGTGATCCCATCGGTAGACCCTTCCTTTGAGTAAATATTTTACCATCATACTTAAAATACCGATTGTCCTTTATACAGAATTTCACAATACGTAGAAATAGTCCTTTTGTCATATTTGTAAACTTTTCAATTTCCTCCCATTTTTCTTCAATAATATTTAACGCTAAATCAACAGGGACACTGGGGAACAGAGAAACAACATCAAACGATATTAATCTTTCATCGTCCTGTATAGTCAAGTCTTTTATCTTATTCCTAAATTGCACCGAATCCTTAACGTTATATATCGAATTTTCCGTAATTCTTTTTAATATCACCGTGATATATTTGCAAAGTTCACTTGCTGGGGAATTTATAGAGGAACATATGGACTAAACTTAAATTCATATGTAGCTTAAACTCAACAGTTGTAAGTCAGTGTCCCATGTATTATATGTAGTTAAAAAGTAACATGTGGCAGCACTACGATATATAATGTCAAATTCATATGGTCTGCATTGGTAACCTACGCCCAATTGTATGCGTTTAAAGATGGTTTATATAAAGGCGAATTCATGTATACCATGGTGTTGATACTACAACAAGTAACAACACCAAAAACACAACCATGTATTTGTTTGCTGCTTTCGTTGATCGATATGTCGAAAACACAATCAACTTTTGACATTTCTCTCTCTAATAGCCATACCTAAACAAGAGCGGAACGCGTTTTCTAGCTGTCAAAAATCCTCATGCCCATACAATTTGTATGAAGCATCCCTAAATAGCGCGGCGTCAACGCTTTGCAATTGGAAAATCCGATTTTGACAGCGCGTTAAAATAAGCAGAGTAGCTATATTTGTTGTTTTGACAACCCTGTCTTTATCGTTTGATTAGCTATTTTTAGGTCAAATTAATTCCATTTATTATTTCTTTTATGAGGGTTTTAGTAAGCACAAACGTTAACACTACTGTTTGTGACACAACGCCGACGATCTTGTTTAGGTATGGCATATCAGCGTAAAAGCTACGCGGAAGAAAACGTTCCACCTTCCGCTCTTATTTAGGTACGGCTGTAATTAAGAAACAAAGTAGCACAGCTGTGCTTTCAACGTCGCCTGAAAAAAGAATTCGCTTTGGTTTATATGTTTAATGATTTATAGATATGTTGGTTTAAACTCAATATAAACCAAAAACAGAGTTTTACTTGCTCCGATTTATTAGGCCCAACTCTTTCAATGTAAACAAAAGTATTTAACACATAAAAAAACTATAGTACCCCAAACAAAAATTATTTAGTAATGAAATAAAATACAAAGTTTTAATGTAATTCAATACCACAAAAAAAATGGGAAGACACACATTAAAATTTAAAAAGCAATAAATAAGAAATTACAGGGCGTTAAACTGCACACTGACCCACTAAAAAACAATGACATAGATATTAAGTTACATAAATGTAAACAATGGCAGATGTTTTAACAACCATTTGAATGACTTGCAGTTAGACCAAAATTAATAGAAATAAACTCAGACACACTAAAACCAACTATAACGTTGGAAAATTATAATAAAGAAAAGAATGAAGAAGAAAAATTAAGATAATACCTATGAACTTAAAAGAGGCAAATAAAATTACAAATAAAGAGGCAAATAAGGTTAACCCTGCTGTTAGGTAAAACCCATTTGGTCCAATTTTTAATTGTTTCCTTTGTAATTTTTGAACGGTGGAATATACCGACTTAGTTTTTTTTAGCTCACGTGGTCTTTTTATAAAACCATATTATATACAAAAATTCAGGGTTCCAACTTAAAACAGGACTGAGAAAAATAAAAAATTACGAAGCTAAGGTTAAGGGACCATTTGGTCCATAGTATATTTTCTTTAGTTTTCTTTGATTTTTTTACATTTATTTAAAAAGAAAAATAAGTATTTATTAGTTCGTTTTACAAAAATTGTCATTGCATAATAAGCAAGAGGTTTTTCGGTTAGTTTTCCAAATAAATCTGCTGCAAATGGAGCTTTTTATGTCCGCCTTAGGCTTGCGTAAACTACAAATTCCACGCTTTCGAACCCCTGAATTAGAAGTATTATTATTTGAAGGCCACTGGAACTATGCATGTTGATCGTATTTCAGTCAATAACTGTGCTGAGAACTCTTGTTTAGGAAATCTAGTACGTTTCATCATATACGTCTTAGCCAGAGAAAGTGCTAGTTGCCGCTAAAACGCTGGTCTTCTGAGATTCCGATCAGCTAGAGCCCATGAAACTTTAAATATGTACGCATTCAAAGCGGATATATCAAGTATGTTTGCAAATACAATGTTTGGCCATCGATTTGTTTTACGTTTTGTGCTGTAGTAACCAACCATTTGATCCGCAGTTTCTACAAACTTTACCCTAACATACTTATTAGTATTTTCGATGATAATTCTTTCTATTAGATGCGAAAAATAATAGAAAAGCTGACTGCATATAAGTGCATTGGGACACTGCAAATCGAGTTGGTCTTGATTGTGGGGAGATAATATTCTCAGCCGTAGCTTCAATAGGGTAAGGTAATGGATTGGCACTCCAACCCATTTTGGTTTTAGCAATAAAAAACGGATCAACAGAGCTAGCTGTAGCTATGATGGGGTTCAAACAAATACGGCCATCAACCTAATTAAAAAAGTTGTAAAAATAAGTGACAATAAGTTTTTACAAAAAAACATAACTAAAATTAAAGATATTTTACTTAATAATAACTATCCACAAAAAATCATCACCAATTTAATTAAACGGGCAACTAATGAAGAAAGTCGGGAAAGTCGTATGAATAAAACATCTGGCATCACCAAACGTCTCATACATACCAAAACTCACTGAGAGCAAACAAATAAAGGAATTGATAGATGATGAAACAGTTTTAGTAGCTCACAAAGATAACAACACAATCTCCTCACTATTCACAACAACAAAAACGAAAATAGAAAAAATACAACAGAGCAATGTTGTATATGAAATCGAATGTGTGGGCAATGATAACGAGACGTGCGGCAAAGTTTATGTAGGGACAACAAAAAGAAGTCTGCACAAATGTATTTGCTAGCCAAATGATTGTTGTGTGTGTATTTGATATTCAAATCAAATGTGTAAAAAATGAGAGCTAGTCATTCACGCTCAATCATTTTAAATGAGAGATCAACACAGCCACATACACTAACACTAATTGTGTGTGTGTCCCTATTATTGTTTATTGTTTGGTGAACTCAAATTCATACATCTTACAATAAAAAAACCTGAGTTAAGTTAAAAATCAGACTAATCATTCGTGTGTTTGTTGTCTTTCTTGTTTTGTTAAAATTGGTTTTTCCCCTATTCGATAATTTTCCCTATCGTTACAAAAAAAGTAAGAAAATAAAATGGTTGTAAAAAATATATTTTTTATATGCAAAAATAATAACAGTAATAAAATTATAAATAAAAAAATTATTATTATGCAAACCGTCAAATATTTTACTAAAATTATTGATATAAAATTAAATAATGTCAAAAAAATGTAAAATTGTTCAACTTAAAACTTAAAAAAATTATCAAAGCTAAGAAAGAAAGCTCGTTATAAAATAAAAATAATCTATTAACGTTTACAAATAAGTTATAAGTTCTCTTGATTTAAAACAAATTAAAACAAAAAAATAAAAAAAAATTTCATTTGTTTAAAAATGTATTTAAACTACTTTTTGCTTCTAAAAAGTTGGTATCACTTTTAATGCAATATATTTTTACTAATATTTTGTTTTCGATACGATAAAAAAATTTCAAAAACCCAAAACACATGTTGTGTTGATAAAACACAATATGTACATCGCCACACAAGTGTATTTACTCGTGTAAAACAGCATATTTGTTATTTATACTTGTATCAAATATTTCTCTCACAACACTCACATAAATAATTGAACCCTTTGCACACATAGGTTATTTCTTACACACAATAAATTGTGTATGATTCTAAAATCACACACAACACACTACTGGCTAGTCTGGTATGTGAATTCATGTGTCGTTTAATCGCACAAATGCAGATCTCTAGTACGTACTAAAGAAGAAAAAACCCTAAAATATTAAACTTAATAAAACCCCATTAATTTTTAAACCCACAAAATTAACCCCGTGTTTTTCTCATTTTTCCCCTTATTTTCGAGAAAATATTTCAGGAGAACAATATATATGAAGAATAAATATATTCTTTATATATGAAGAATAAATATATTCTTTATATGTAGTGAAGAAAAAGATTTTGTCCAGTTTTGCCGACTATTCATCAAAATTATATGGCAGCAGCGGATATATATGTTTCAGTTTGTCGTTTTCTTTTTAATTTCAACAATATTGATCTTAGACCCTTAAAAGTATATATATTCTGGATCCTTATGAGTAGCAAAGTTGATTAAACGATATCCTCTGTACCTATGTATGTTGAAAAGGGGGTTTCCGAAGATCCCAGATATGATGGGGACTAGGTTGTTATATATTTATGTCACTTCTACCCCATTATTGCTTGCTATTGAAATTCTGCTACATCGGTCCATAAATGACTGAGAAATTAGCAAAATAACATGACTGCCTTGCCTCTAATTGTACCAAGAAATCGCTTGTTGGTTTTTTATTTCTTTTTTCTGTTTATCTGGAGAGCTAATGTTTCCAAATAAGGTACAAGCATCTTGGTGAACAACACACGACCTATCTCAAAAATTAAAAGACAAAAAGCTTGCGAATTAGGTAAAAACATGTCGGTTATCAATACACAACATCCAACGAAATGTGGGTGGGATTGGAGAAGTTGGCGAACTCCAAGTCACTAAGATTCAACACTCTTATTATTAAGTTTTTAGCCGTATTAATGATAACCCTTTTTGGATGTTTCGAAAAGTAGTTAATAATTCTACCGGAAGCTGTCTGTTTTTGGTACCAATCCATTTTTAAGTTATTCCCATCTCTGATTACAACGGTATCCAGATACGGTAATCTAAAATTGGACTCTTTTTCAGCTGTAAACTTAATACTATGGTGAAAACTATTTAAATTTGTCAGTATCTCCTCAATTGCACTTTCCCTTACTATACTAAAGATGTCATCCACATATTTCGTCAAAATCTTTGGTTTTTCCGCTAGCCTTTCAAACACCGTCTCCAACAATTTCTCCATTACAATATCTGCAACTATTGGCGACGCTGGTGATCCCATCGGTAGACCCTTCCTTTGAGTAAATATTTTACCATCATACTTAAAATACCGATTGTCCTTTATACAGAATTTCACAATACGTAGAAATAGTCCTTTTGTCATATTTGTAAACTTTTCAATTTCCTCCCATTTTTCTTCAATAATATTTAACGCTAAATCAACAGGGACACTGGGGAACAGAGAAACAACATCAAACGATATTAATCTTTCATCGTCCTGTATAGTCAAGTCTTTTATCTTATTCCTAAATTGCACCGAATCCTTAACGTTATATATCGAATTTTCCGTAATTCTTTTTAATATCACCGTGATATATTTGCAAAGTTCACTTGCTGGGGAATTTATAGAGGAACATATGGACTAAACTTAAATTCATATGTAGCTTAAACTCAACAGTTGTAAGTCAGTGTCCCATGTATTATATGTAGTTAAAAAGTAACATGTGGCAGCACTACGATATATAATGTCAAATTCATATGGTCTGCATTGGTAACCTACGCCCAATTGTATGCGTTTAAAGATGGTTTATATAAAGGCGAATTCATGTATACCATGGTGTTGATACTACAACAAGTAACAACACCAAAAACACAACCATGTATTTGTTTGCTGCTTTCGTTGATCGATATGTCGAAAACACAATCAACTTTTGACATTTCTCTCTCTAACAGCCATACCTAAACAAGAGCGGAACGCGTTTTCTAGCTGTCAAAAATCCTCATGCCCATACAATTTGTATGAAGCATCCCTAAATAGCGCGGCGTCAACGCTTTGCAATTGGAAAATCCGATTTTGACAGCGCGTTAAAATAAGCAGAGTAGCTATATTTGTTGTTTTGACAACCCTGTCTTTATCGTTTGATTAGCTATTTTTAGGTCAAATTAATTCCATTTATTATTTCTTTTATGAGGGTTTTAGTAAGCACAAACGTTAACACTACTGTTTGTGACACAACGCCGACGATCTTGTTTAGGTATGGCATATCAGCGTAAAAGCTACGCGGAAGAAAACGTTCCACCTTCCGCTCTTATTTAGGTACGGCTGTAATTAAGAAACAAAGTAGCACAGCTGTGCTTTCAACGTCGCCTGAAAAAAGAATTCGCTTTGGTTTATATGTTTAATGATTTATAGATATGTTGGTTTAAACTCAATATAAACCAAAAACAGAGTTTTACTTGCTCCGATTTATTAGGCCCAACTCTTTCAATGTAAACAAAAGTATTTAACACATAAAAAAACTATAGTACCCCAAACAAAAATTATTTAGTAATGAAATAAAATACAAAGTTTTAATGTAATTCAATACCACAAAAAAAATGGGAAGACACACATTAAAATTTAAAAAGCAATAAATAAGAAATTACAGGGCGTTAAACTGCACACTGACCCACTAAAAAACAATGACATAGATATTAAGTTACATACATAAATGTAAACAATGGCAGATGTTTTAACAACCATTTGAATGACTTGCAGTTAGACCAAAATTAATAGAAATAAACTCAGACACACTAAAACCAACTATAACGTTGGAAAATTATAATAAAGAAAAGAATGAAGAAGAAAAATTAAGATAATACCTATGAACTTAAAAGAGGCAAATAAAATTACAAATAAAGAGGCAAATAAGGTTAACCCTGCTGTTAGGTAAAACCCATTTGGTCCAATTTTTAATTGTTTCCTTTGTAATTTTTGAACGGTGGAATATACCGACTTAGTTTTTTTTAGCTCACGTGGTCTTTTTATAAAACCATATTATATACAAAAATTCAGGGTTCCAACTTAAAACAGGACTGAGAAAAATAAAAAATTACGAAGCTAAGGTTAAGGGACCATTTGGTCCATAGTATATTTTCTTTAGTTTTCTTTGATTTTTTTACATTTATTTAAAAAGAAAAATAAGTATTTATTAGTTCGTTTTACAAAAATTGTCATTGCATAATAAGCAAGAGGTTTTTCGGTTAGTTTTCCAAATAAATCTGCTGCAAATGGAGCTTTTTATGTCCGCCTTAGGCTTGCGTAAACTACAAATTCCACGCTTTCGAACCCCTGAATTAGAAGTATTATTATTTGAAGGCCACTGGAACTATGCATGTTGATCGTATTTCAGTCAATAACTGTGCTGAGAACTCTTGTTTAGGAAATCTAGTACGTTTCATCATATACGTCTTAGCCAGAGAAAGTGCTAGTTGCCGCTAAAACGCTGGTCTTCTGAGATTCCGATCAGCTAGAGCCCATGAAACTTTAAATATGTACGCATTCAAAGCGGATATATCAAGTATGTTTGCAAATACAATGTTTGGCCATCGATTTGTTTTACGTTTTGTGCTGTAGTAACCAACCATTTGATCCGCAGTTTCTACAAACTTTACCCTAACATACTTATTAGTATTTTCGATGATAATTCTTTCTATTAGATGCGAAAAATAATAGAAATGCTGACTGCATATACATAAGTGCATTGGGACACTGCAAATCGAGTTGGTCTTGATTGTGGGGAGATAATATTCTCAGCCGTAGCTTCAATAGGGTAAGGTAATGGATTGGCACTCCAACCCATTTTGGTTTTAGCAATAAAAAACGGATCAACAGAGCTAGCTGTAGCTATGATGGGGTTCCGTTCAATATCTGCTATTTTCTGATATATAATCAATTTTCGAATTTGAAATATCGGTGTCATTTTCTGCGTTGAGCAGTTCTCGTATTATACCTTCACTCCTGAACTATTGAAAGCAAAAAAAATAAAAAAGAGGGATGCAAGAATTGTCTTCTACATATTTCTGTTGTTATGTCTATTCTTTACGATTTTGAGATGTTGATGGTATATTGCTGAATTTTAAACGCTCTTTACGTGGTTATTAAAATTTCTGAAAAAATACGGTCAAATTCCGATTTTTTTACGTAATTAACAATTTGGATTTGGAATGGAGGTAATATGGAAAAATGCATCTCTCAGGAGTCTGATCAACTTCTAATATGGGAATGCACATCTAAAAATGTCGTCAAGAATATGAATAAATTACAGTTTATTAAGTTTGAAAATATAAAAGAAGTCGGCAAAAGAATTGCAAATGATATTGTGCACATATGACGTGATGATAATTCATCGAAACAAGATTCGATTATAAAAAATCACGTACCCAAAGTTATAAATATATGAATATATATATACGATAATTCATCGAAACAAGATTCGATTCTGAAGAACTTACATACCAAAAACGGACTTAATTTACAAAATAGTATGCATACAAGATTCTGCGAAACTAGATTCAATTCTGAGAAAACTGACATCTAAGATGAAGGAAGAAAATATAAAATAATAATCGCTAGCAAAGAATGATGACATAATTTAAATATATACAATTAAAGATTTGAAAGAAGCATATGCAAAGATAAGAATAAATAGCAAAAGTCCTCAACTTAATATATTAATATATAATGCCCCAACAAGAATAACAGATGACATACTAAAATATAAACTCATCGATGAATTCCACAATGCCACAGACGCAGGCCACTATATGAATAATATGTAAAACAATTCGTAAAATACAATGACACGTGTAACATAAAAAAACAAACAAAACGCATTAAAGAACCACTTACATTAACGGACAGCCCCAAACAACAGTTTTTAAATAATATCAATTGACACCAGTGATGAATATTGGGCTTTTTTGTTTAGGGCCAAATTAACGATTTGAAAGGGCCAAAATAACTTTAATAATACTGGCTGAGTTTGTAAATAAAACTAATAGTTAAACCTAGTTGTGTTTTATTTTATTAAGAACAGAGCCAAACATTCACATTGTTATACTGTCCACAACAAGTATTTGTGAAGAGGATATACTTAGTTGATTATTCCGTGTATATATTTTTTAATATTCATCTAATCTAATTTGAAATATATGCTGTATAGAAAAATAACATTAGAGGAGCCGCACAAAAGAAATGGTCCCGTTCAATGTTTAAACTGCCAAGAATTTGGTCACACTAAGGCATACTGTCATCTAACCCCTGTTTGCGTCGTATGTGGAGAATTACATGCTACAGCTCTCTGCGATAAGTCTAAAAACGACCCCAATGCAAAAAAATGTAGCAACTGTGGTGGTAATCACACTGCCAACTATAGAGGATGCCCTGTATACTCTATCGTCAAGCGCTCGGTTGGACCGAAACCTAATCCCCCTCAAATGCAGGCAACAAATCAAGTTTACATTAATGAAGTTCAGGTACCGCAGCCTAGTAATAACAGAACATCCTACGCTAACGTCTTAAAATCAAATCATATACAAATGCAAGGTGAGTTGCCAAATAATGATGAAACTCCAGTTTCTAATTTAAGTCGTCTAGAGAAAACCATGGAAACATTAGTACAGACAGTAAATAACTTTACAAACACAATGGGTAATATGATGCAGGAAATGTTAAGAATGCAATCGATGTTATTGCAAGCTGTACTAAATAAGCCATGAACTGCTTAAAAATTTGCTTTTAGAACGCAAACGGCATCCGCCAACATAAAAATGAAATAGAATACTTCCTTAAAAATAAACAAATTGATGTTATAATGGTTTCTGAAACTCATCTGACCTCAAGAAACACGTTTAAAGTCAATGGTTATATATAATATGATACCAAGGACCCTCGAGGTAGAGCTTGTGGAGGTTCTGCTATTTTGATAAAAAACCGAGTAAAACACTACTTAATGTGTGATCATCGTGAAGATTATCTCCAAGCAACGAGCATTTGCGTTGAGGAATTATCTCGAAACCTAGTAATTTCATCTTTATACTCCCCACCTAGATTTTCAATATCAGAAAGCCAATATAATAAATACTTCAAATCATTAGGACCCTGCTTCCTGGCTGCTGGCGATTATAACGCTAAACACACTTTCTGGGGGTCACGACTTATTACACCTAAGGGTCGTGTTTTGTTTAACACAATTTGTAAAATCGACCTAAATGTGGTCGCGAGCGGGCAACCAACATATTGGCCTACTGATCAGAAAAAAGTTCCAGATGTCATAGATTTTGGCGTGGTTAATAACATCCCCATAGACACGATTCATGTGGAAGCGTCCCTAGAATTATCTTCCGATCACACACCTACAATTGTTACTATAATGAATCCAAATAGAATCGTATCTCCGTCTGGTTACTTATCGACATTAGCCTCACAAATAAATTGGTTAAAATATAAAAAATATGTTAGTGCCCATTGCACAGAAAATATTCCGCTTAGCACACCGGAGAACGTGGATCTCGCTATTGTTAATTTTGACAGTTATATCAAACTAGCTGTTCAACATTCCAGCATAACCCTCAAAAAAACCAAAATCAAAATCATATATTCTACAGATGTCGAGCGTCTATTGACTGAAAAAGGAGAGTTCGAAGAGAGTGGCAATTGCACAGATCCCCCCAACTTAAGACTTTATTAAAAGAGTGCACAAAAAGGCTGAGAAAGTTACTGCAGTCTCAGAAAACGGCTTCCCTGGAAAAATATCTTAAGGGACTTGATGCAACTCCACAATCAGACTACTCATTATGGCGTGCAGCTAGAAGCCTCAATAGACCAGTTATCTCTAAGCCACCATTGAGAAACTTGAATGGAAGCTGGGGAAAAAATGATATTGAAAAAGGAAATCTGTTTGCTAATCATCTGAAAATGTATTTACCCATAATATATTTCACGATATAGCAGTCGAGTTACCGCCTGTAAATGTTAGAGCAGCTATTCCCCTAAGATTCGAGTTTAAAGAAATCGAAAAGGCTATTCGGGATTTAAACACCAAGAAGGCACCCGGTATTGATAAGATCAGTAATAAAATGCTTTTGGAGCTACCAAGCATAGCGAAGAAAATTTTTCTTTTTATTTTTAATGCTATTTTACGCCTTCAATACTAACCTCAGGAATGGAAGGTTTCCTTAGTAACCATGATACCAAAGCCAGGAAAGGATCACACAAAAGTTGAGCCATACAGGCCTATTAGCTTATTATCTAATATTTCAAAGCTATTTGAGAAACTAATAGTGTTTAAATTAACGCCGATTTTAAATGAAAATAGATGTATTCCTAATCATCAATTCGTGTTTAGAAGAAAGCACAGCACAATTGAACAAACTCATCGAATAGTAAATGTAATAAGAAAAGCCTTTGAAGAAAAAAAATATTGCTCAGCACTCTTCATCGATGTGTCTCAAGCTTTTGATAAAGTCTGGCATGAAGGTTTACTACTGAAATTGCAGCAAAACTTACCAGCAAACATACACAAGCTGTTAGAAAGAAGGCGATTTTTTAAGTTCTCCTCAGCCAGTTAACGCTGGAGTCCCACAAGGCAGCATCCTGGGCCCTCTATTATACTTAATTTATACTTCGGACATGCCAACAAACAGCTACACACAAACCTCAACATTTGCGGATGACACAGCTTTCCTAAGCGTACATGAAAACTGTCAAGAAGCATCTCGTTACTTACAGGATCACATATTTGAACTGGAAAGGTGGTTAAAACAATGGAGGATAAAGATCAATGAGCAAAAATGCGCACATATATCATTCACATTGCGTCAGGAAACATGCCCTCATATTAAAATCAATAATCAAATAATACCCCAACACTCGCATGTAAAATATCTCGGTATACATCTAGATCGGCGTTTAACGTGGAAATGGCACATAGAAGCAAAATTAACTCAAATGAAACTAAAAGCAATTCAAATTAATTGGCTCATTGGAAGAAATTCTGTTCTTAGTCTCGATTGCAAACTTCTACTTTACAACTCTATCTTAAAGCCAATTTGGTGCTACGGTATTCAGTTATGGGGCACTGCCTCTGCTTCTAATATCGAAAAAATCCAAAGGCGCCAAAATAAACTTCTTTGAATAATCACAGCCGCTCCGTGGTATGTCAAAAACTCAAATATCCACAAGAATCTCAATGTGCCATTGGTAAAAACTATGATAACGAAATATGCAGTAAAATATTTAAAAAGGCTGGAACTGCACCCAATTCCATTAGCTCGAAATATTTTAAATTATGGCGGCCACACTCGCTTAAGAAGAAGAGACACTGCAGCACTCACCCAATCAGAAGAGCGATAAACACCTATATATGTAAACAGAAACCGTGATGACTAAATCTTTTTTGTCTGGCACTGGCAGGACATAAAGTAAATATTAGGATAAGATTTGATTAATTATTGTTAGTTCATATTTAATATATGAAGATTCAATAAATAAATACTGATAAAAAAAAAAATATCTAATACCCCATAAATTATATCCTGTCTATTTCATAAAGGCCCAGTTAAAACGTTGGTGCACTTATAAAACATCTAAAAACGTGTCATATGTTTTTCACATACAAAAAAGCAATACATAAAACAACACACACAGTGATAGGAAATCAAAAGGTTTAAATTGTGACCGCTTTGCAGAAAAAGTACCAAATGATGAACAGTATTTAGTGTGTGTAAAAAACATTAATAATTAAATATCTACACATTTACATGTATTATTTTGTAAATGTGCCCAGACAAAACAATGTTTTGTAACCATTAAAAGCATCAATTCTATTGTATGTGCATATGCATTTATTTATTTTGTACATCTAAGCATATGAATAGGACAAGTGGATTTAATACTTTACTTTGCCTATAATGCTCTAAACACATTCACTACAGCAGGCTACAAGAACACACGACTACAACTGCTGCTGGCTGTAATTGTAGAGGCACAGTCAGCTATTAATTATTTTACTGCATATTTCGTTGTCATAGTTTTTACCAATGGCACATTGAGATCCTTGTGGATATTTGAGTTTTTGACGTCCCAGGGGGCGGCTGTGATTATTCGAAGAAGTTTATTTTGGCGCCTTTGAATTTTTTCGATTTTAGAAGCCGAGGCAGTGCCCCATAACTGAATACCGTAGCACCAAATTGGCTTTAATATAGAGTTGTAAAGTAGAAGCTTGCAATCGAGACTAAGAACAGAATTTCTTCCAATAAGCCAATTAATTTGGATTTGCAAGTCCGAAGTATAAATTAAGTATAATAGAGGGCCCAGGATGCTGCCTTGTGGGACTCCAGCGTAAATTGGCTGAGGAGAACTTAAAAAATCGCCTTATTAAATAAAAAATTGACGACCGACTAAGTATCTTTCTAACAGCTTGTGTATGTTTGCTAGTAAGTTTTGCTACAATTTCAGTAGTAAACCTTCATGCCAGACTTTAGCAAAAGCTTGAGACACATCGATGAAGAGTGCTGAGCAATATTTTTTTCTTCAGAGGCTTTTCTTATGACATTTACTATTCGATGAATTTGTTCAATTGTGCTGTGTTTTCTTCTAAACCCGAATTGATGATTGGTAATACATCTGTTTTCATTTAAAATCGGCTTTAATTTTGGCACTAGTAGTTTCTCTAATAGCTTTGATATATTAGACAATAAGCTTATAGGTCTATATGGTAATGATACCTAAACCAGGACAACCAATAAATTGGTTGTCCACTCGCGACCACATTTTAATCCATTTAAGACATTGTATTATACAAAACACGACCCTTTGGTGTAATGAACCGTGACCCCCAGAAGGTATGTTTAGCGTTGTAATTGCTAGCGGCTAGGAAACAGGGTCCTAATGATTTAAAATATTTATAATATTGGCTTTCTGATATTGCAAATCTAGGTAGAGAGTATAAAGATGAAAGTACTAAGTTTCGATTTAGCTCTTCAGCACAAATGTTCGTTGCTTACAGACAATCTTCACGATGATCACACATTAAGTAGTGTTTAATTTGGACTTTTATTAAAATAGCAGAACCTCCACAAGCTCTATCTCGAGGGTCCTTGGTATCATATAATATATAACCATTGATTTTAAACGTATTTCTTGAGGTCAAATGAGTTTCAGAAACCATTATTACATCAATCTGTTTACTTTTAAGAAAGTATTCTAGTTCATTTTTATGTTGGCGAATGCCGTTTGCGTTCCAAAAACAAATTTTTAAACAATTCATGGCTTGTTAAGTACGGCTTACAATAACATCGATTGCATTCTTAACATTTCCTGCATCATATTACCCATTGTGTTCGTAAAGTTAGTTACTGTTTGCACTAGTGTTTCCATGGTCTTTTCTAGACGACTTAAATTAGAAACTGGAGTCTCATTATTATTTGGCAAATCACCTTGCATTGGCATATGGTTTGATTTTAGGACGTAAGCGATGTTCTGTTATTACTAGGCTGCGGTACCTGAATGTCATTAGTGTTTACTTGATGTGTTACCTGAATTTGAGGGGGATTAGGTTTCGGTCCAACCGAGCGCTTGACGATAGAGTATACAGGGCATCCTCTATAGTTGGCAGTGTGATTACCACCACAGTTGCTGCATTTTTTTACATTAGGGTCGTTTTTAGACTTATCGCAGAGAGCTGTACCATGCAATTCTCCACATACAACATTTTTTTAGCTTAACGTCGCCGGGTTCTAACTCCACTCGAAATAGTGGCTGGGGATTTTTTCTCTATTTTTAATATTTATTACGTTTTTTATTTTAAAGCCCTTCTCTTCTAAAAACGTTTTACCTACCCTGGGTCTACGCATGAATCAATGCCCTTTATCACTACCTGAACCCCTTTACTGCTCTTCAGTTGGTAAGTATAAAAGTTTTTTTTAGTGCTTCTAATTTAGTTATTACTTTACGAAAATCATCTTCACGATTAACTTGTATTTTTGTTTCATTTATACTACCACGTTTTATTGCAGCTACATAAAAAGAATTTTCATCTATTACCGAGATCAAAGTCTTTATTAAATCACTTTAGCTTTGCTCTCTAAGATATATCGGGGGTGGCTTAGAAGATTTGGTAACGTTTTGTGCTTCCGAGGATTCTTCTTCCAAAATTACAAACCGATTTTGAGATCTTATTCTATCAGCTGTACCCTCTTTTAAACTTTTGGGACCGAAGCAACTGCAGAAGAGGTTGGGCTTCGACCCCGTTTTAGCACTGTTATGTACCTATCTATTCCAACTTGTACTTGAGGGTTTTTACCACTTTTTACCTGTGATACTGAGTTTTCCATCACGCCTGATTTGGGGGTAATCTTTTCATCACTTGTTAAAATCGTTTCTGCCACTGAGGAACCGCTTGCAGGTTTTATATTTTTTATTGTATTAAAATCAACCGTATTATTAGACACCGAAGGTGATACTGAGTTTTCTATTATGCCTGATTGGGGGTTAATATTTTTATCACTTATTAAAATTGTTTTTGCCGTTGAGGCAATGCTTGAAGGTTTTATATTTGTTAGTGTATCAACCGTATTATTAAATACAGAAGGTGAGAGGGATCGCGTGCGAGTAATAGGTTTAGCCGTTAGGTATTTGCTAACATCGATTCTTTTTTTTATTTTATTTATTTAATAGATTCATTTACTTATATAATAACAAAATTTGTTTAAATTTAAATAATGATCTTTATCTGGCATAACATATAGTTGTGAGCCAGATTGGCAAAATTATAGCTGTTAAAAATATAAATTCAAAAAGATAAATTTGTAAACATATTTACAGCATAAAAATGTTTAACAAAAGAACTAAGTACAAATATTTATATAAATATAAAATGTAAAAAGGAACTAAGCAAATTCATTTAATATCAATTTTCTGTATTTGAGGCAAGATTCCAGGTAATTGACAAGGGAACCAAAATTAAAGGCATCCCCATTCAGAATATTTAGAACGTCGAGTAGGTTTAGTTTATGTTTGTTGAAAAATGTACTTCTAAGTCCACTATAAATGGGGCATGTACTAATAAAGTGTAGATTATTTTCCGTTGCGTCTAGATTACAGATTCCGTCTGATGTACTTCTGAAAGATCTAGCATTTATATCCAAAAGTCCTCCTCTTGCTCTTATCAATAGACTTATCGCACGAAACGAGAGTTCCGTAGTAGTGATTTGTAGTAAAGAGTAATTTAATTGTGAGTATAAGTCATGAAACTGAGAGTTTCTAGCGTCGGCAATAAAGGTTTGATTTTCATAAATTTTTACAAGTGGTAAAATTGATTTGCAATGTTTGCTTAGTGGTACAGAATTATTATCTAGTACAAAATTAATTTTAGCACACAAGTTCGTCCAATCCTTAGCCCAAAAAGTTTGTTAAGCGATTATCACTTCTGCAAGCTTTCGAGGCAATCTGTTGCAAGACATGTTAAGAACTTTGTTGATGTAATCAAACTGCAATTTTAACGTATCTAGGTATAAAGAGTTTAAACCCGTTTCTAAAAAGAGCATATAGTTTGGAGTGTTGCTAGGTAAAAGTAACATCTTTTTAATAAAGAATCTTTACTTTACTTTTTCAACTATTTCGTATTTCATGTAACCCCATATTTGGGCTCCGTAAAGCATGATTGACCGAGATACAGCACTGAAGATTTTAAGTTTATTTTTATTAGATATTTTGGGATGGTTTATATATTTTGACCAAGATGAAGATATTGCCATTTTTGATTTAGTTAGTTTATTTTCCAAATGTTTTCTAAAGGATAAATTGTAACACAAGTCCATACCAAGATATTTGTATGAATTTACGATTTCAATTTAATTTTCTCCAAATGTCCACATTAAGTTGTTTGATATTCTAGTGCCACTGCGAAAAACTAATACTTTGGATTTAGCAAGGTTGACTTTTAAATCCCATAAGTTACTATACACATGAAGGGAATCAATCATCGTTTGGAGACCACTGGGTGAATCAGATAGTATGACAATGTCGTCTGCGTAAAGAAGAACTTTTACTGTGATGTTGTCAACAATTATCCCGCCAGTAAGAACGTCGGCTAAGTCGTTAAAGTATAATGCAAACAGAATTGGGCTTAATATGCAACCCTGTTTGACACCAAGGTTCACATTAAAAGAATTGAAGAGTGAGTTTCCGACCAATATTTGACTGGAGGTGTTATCATACGATTGTTGTAGTACTCGTATTATTTTTGATGACAATCCCATATTTGCAAGCTTATAAAACAATGAATTCCTGGGAATCGAATCAAATGTACAAGTAAAATCAACAAAAAAGGCTTATGTGTTTTTACTATTGAGTTTATTTAAATGAACCATATTTGTTAGATTGAAGACATTATCCAGGGTTGAATATTGTTTTCTAAACCCAGCTTGGTATTCATTTAAAATATTATGTTCGACAATCCAGTACGATATACGGTTCATTATAATGCTATTAAAATTTTTGCATAGAGTACCTATTAGAGACAATCCGCGATAATTAGAAGGAATGTTTGGATCACCTTTTTTCAGTAGTGGAAAAAGAATTGCAGTTTTAAAACTAACTGGTATATTTTCTTTAAGAAATATAACATTTAAAACATAAAGTACCTCAATAATAAAGTTTACTAGCGCATATTTGAAAAATTCGTAGCTGATACCATCCTGTCCAGGTGATTTATTGTCCTTTAAATTTTTTAGAACAGAGAAGAGTTCACATAATTCAAACGGAGAATCAAGAAATGCATTATTAATTATTAATGCATATATTATTCAATTTATTAAGGTTAGCATTGTAGTGTTGCAGATTACTTTTTTGGCACACATTCAAGTATTTGTTTTTTGATGACATATATTTTAGTTTATTTGCAGATGAATGTTTTTTTCTGTACTTTTTAAGATTTTTAAGCATTTTTCTACGAGAACGGGCACAGTTCCAATTGAACCATTTTTGCTTGGTTTCGAAGCTAAAATTTGATTTTGTTTTTACTGTAGCATCAAGAATTTTGTTCTTAATTGAGAAAACCAGGTTATCAATTGAATTATTTTGATCGAAATATGGAGTACATGCTAGCTGACTAAGTTTTTCAATATATCTTTCAGCATTATTTTTATTCCAATGTATTTTATGTGGACGTAAATCAGTTCTCAGTGTATTATTGTTGATATTAGGAAAGTTAAGCTTAAAGTCTATATGCATATGGTCTGAATAGGGCTTACAATCAATTTTAAAATTCTCAAAAAACAACAAAAAGCTATCGGAGCAAATACAGTAGTCAATTAACGAATTACCTCTACCTCCATAAAAGCTTAAACACCTTCAACATCACCATCCCTTCTGCTATTCACGGCAATACCACCTATGCTTTCTATTAAATCCATTAATCTTCTTCCTTGACTATTTGTTACTTTATCCTTAGAACATCTGATTTTCTCAACGTGTGGTAGATTAGTTAATAGATTAGTATCCAATATATATTGTCCTTCTCCGATGCGAGCATTTAAGTCACCAACAATGCAAAAATTTGTAGGGCAAAGATCATTTAAGAAATTTTCAAACGACTCAAAATCAACATTCCAGTTTGTGCAGTTAAGATATCGTGGGATAAAGTAAAAAAGATAATTTTTAGCAGTTAATACGACATTACCATTAGAAAGATTTAAGAATTTTAGATTAAATAATTGTCTTAATTCTTTTTTGTACCCAAACAAACACCCACCACTAGCACGACCAGCATTGTGAATTTTCTTGGCTTCGATCCAGTGCAAATTGTAATTTTGTAAAAAATTAGAGAACCACATTTGTTTATCTGGCAAAACATGAGTTTCGAATAGAAAAAATATATCAAATTTATTAATATAGGTTATAAAATTTCCAAAATTAACACTTTTAGCAAGTTTAGCGACATTATAAGACAGGACACGACATAAATTGTATTGCTATTGTCCATTTGCATATACATTGTTATTCGCATTTGAAATTGCAGATATATTGACTTTCACAATGACATCCATGGAGTTATTAGCTTGAACCAGCAGGTTTTTTAAATAATCGGCATCCTCATTAGAGTAGGCGACAAATTTTCCCGGCATCCAAGAGTATTTTTTGTTGTTGATAAAAGTACAAAATTCACCAAGTCTCACCTTTATGTTTAAATTTAGGTTTGAAATTTTTTTGTTTAATTGTCTTAAATTATAACGAGTATTTTGTTCTTCCTTTGTATAATCCTTTTGTATAAAGATCGTACCTCCCTTTAATTTGTCTTTGGCAGCTAGAATATTAGTGGCTTGCAAATACGCATTTACGTTTAGATTATTTGTGCATAAATTAATAAAATCTAATTTAGCTGCTGTTGCGTTAGCACTAGCCATTCCACTAACAACAATGTTTGTTAAACGGGATCTGCGATCAATTTGTTCAATACGTGAAGAAAGCATTTTAACTTCATTTCTAAGAACAACATTTTCCTCTCTTAGGTCATCTATTTCTTGTTTTATCAAAAGAACATCTTCTTTTTTTAGCAACATCAAGCAAGTTACAAAGTTTGTTCCATGAAAAAGCATCAGCGGCAGCAGAATTTTGACTATTGGTCATATTTTGTTGAATTTGTTTACTTTGAATAGTTTCTGTATTTTGTTTTTTGTTTTGGTTATTAAACAGCTGTTCAGGAGACAACTGACTATTACTACGTTTATTGTTCATATATTTTCAAAGCATACTTTTAGGCAGAAGCCTAAAAATTATCAAAAAAATCAACCAATGTAACAAAATAATCAGCAGTAACAATAATCTAATGGCGGCTACGGCGAAGAACGATAAACAAAAATGATTACTTGAAAACACCAAATATGTACATAGCAGCCACTTTTAGTAACAGGTGTTGATATCCAATAAATTTGATGTACTGCAACAGACAGCAAAGACAAATCACCCAAATATGAATACTTTAATAGTTTTAACCGAATTTATCTTGATTTAATAAGAAAACTAATTAATTAAATTCACAGCAAGAACTTTGTGCGTTTTGACAGGCTGAAAACAGTGATGCCCCTTTTTTATTTCTGCATTTGTTTCGTAAACACTCACTGTGATATATGCATTTCTATCATTATGCTTTATTGTTTTTGCACTGTTTTCACTCTTATTTTTTTTTACTGTTTACAGTTGTGCTCTTCTAATTTGTTATTGTTTATCAACTTCGAGAATAAAAAATGTGTATGTATTTTTTTTTTCTTTTATTTACTTTTTTTAATACTTTATTTGTTCACGTTTTTTATTAAAAAAAAAATAAACCGTATGCCGAGCTTAGAAAACACGTCTATCTTCAATGACGTAATATTTCTTAAAATTATGTCGATATGTAAATCAAATATAATATGTTATAGAGAACACTTCAAGATTTCATATGATATATTTTTAGAAGCTTCGTCATCAAAAATTTAAGAGTTATTAAGTTTTAAAGAATTATTTTTTCGAAAATTACTTAAGTTATTTATAAAGGCTAATTTACACGATAATACAATGAATTTCGACACGTATAAAATGAGAAAAATCTTCTCATGTAAAAGCAAAATGTATTGAGTAAGAAATAAAAAATTGGTTAAGCAGGCGGTAAACGTGTATTTTCTAAACCATTTTAGAAACGTATGTATTCTCATCACACCAGACGTGTATTTTAACAGAATATATTGAAGGTTGTAAAATTTTTATACAATTACAAAAACAACCAACTCAGCAGGTTCGGTGTCAGATTCAGACTCCAACCTGCTGGGTATTCACAGAGATATTCTGCTCCTGGAGAGTCAGTTAATGGCAGACTGACTGACAGTACTGACTGACAGTACTGACTAAGACGGGCATGATAGACTCCCCGTCTCGTACAGGAGCCTCGGAAAGACTCGGTGACCTAACTCTGGGCTATGATGATGAGCACAAAATGACAATGATTTCGACTCATTATCAGGACCATAGGGTTGGGCCATCGGCTTCCGGAGCCACACTCGGAATGGAGAGCGGATTGGCGAGTGTATCAAAACTCGTTGTTCGGCCAGATGCGACAGAGCAGGTCACATCGGGTAGCCGAACGAGGTAAGAAAAAGCCAAGAGTGGTGTGAGAGTCTCCTTAGACTTTCTAAAAAAGATGGCCAAGAAAGACTCCTCACTGCACGTTGAGCGGGATAGGCATCTGCTGAGGAAGCAACGAAAGAGCATTGCTAGATTCGAACGAATCCACGGTTCTGTCGATGCTATCCTAGGGCTTCCCCATCCTGCGGGATACACAGCAAGGGCAGCGTAGAAATCAAAAGTTGTCAGTAAGGACAACGAATCCTCAGCACCCCTGCTGTTGAATCCTCTAATACAAAAGCGAATAACCGAAAGGAAGGTAAAAGCTCAACACCTGGCGCTCTTAATCGTGACAAATACGAAGTGTCACAGTTAATGAAGCTAGGCATGTGAACGAATTACCCACTATTAGTCGTACGATGAAGACTTGATAATTTCCGACAGTCACTCCCAAAAAGCAGTCACTAAAGGAATTGTTACCAGGACAAACCAGTCAACATCTGGGAAGATACTTCAGGTTCGCAGTGGACCGGAAATCTCTTACAAAGCTGGAATCGATAGGAGGGTTGCGGTATTCGGGTTGGAGCTTATCAGATTTAGGTTTCCTAAAAATGATAGACCCAGAGAGGTTGAAAGCGGTGCAGATAAACTTGCACCACTGTGAAGCAGCCTCAACCGAATTAGCAACCCACTTCATCGATAACAATGCAGACGTGGCCTTAACCCAAGAGCTCTTGATTAACAAAAACCAGGTAGTTGGATTAAAAGTCACGGGGTACACACACACACAGATGAGAAGGTACGAACTTGTATAGTGGCGAGAACTGAGCATAAATTTATGATTTCTCATTATTATAGTAATGGAGATCTCATCGGTATATTTGCCATACGAGGCTACCGATCCTCCTGGTGAAAAAGTGCGAGAGCTGGTGGAGTACTCAGGCAGAAGCGGCTCGAGGCTCGTACTAGGTTGTGACGCCAATGCACACTATACCCAATGAGGAAGTGCCGACATCAACAAGAGAGTTGAGTCTATGTTTGATTTTATTATTGCTAGCAATCTATTTATCTGTAACGGGGAATACACCAACGTTCAGAGCTAGGGATGGAGAGGCAGTGATAGATGTGACATTGACGAGCTGTAGGGAGTTAGTGGAGTATTGGAGGGTGCATTTGGAGTTTTCCGTCTCCTTTAATCTAATGTTTGAGAAGTCGAAAAAGTGTAAGTATAGGAATCCGAGCAGGACGGATTTTTCGATTTTGGTGCAAAGTAACCTTAGAGTTACACACGACTGGAGGTCGACTCTCACCGTTGTGGAGCAAATAGTAGCTATGGACAGACGAGTTGAGGACTCAAAGTTCCATGTCAGAAGGGTGTTTAATAGAGCGAAGTATATGCGTAGGGAAGAGGATTGGAGCAACTTTAGATTGAGTTACAAGTCAGTTAGCGAGTCAGTGGAATCTGTAAATGAGATGTCCCGGGATTTATTCAGAGACCGGACAACTCATGGACGGAATATAGCTCTGAATCTCTTTGTCTGCTTATGGAGACTCACTTTCCCGGGTGTGTGGATCGTGGGTCGGAGGAACAGGTTGAATGTGATGACCCCTTTCCTTCTAAAGAGAGATTTTACTGCCTACTATGCTTGCAGATAATCGAAAGGTAGGAGCTGGGGACTCCGGCCGTCAATAGTGGGATTGCTGTACTTTCGGTGGTATGATGTGTTTGTTGAGTCATTGAGAGTGGCTAGTCGAAGGAAACTTCTGTCTAAAGCAAAGAGGTGTGCTTCAATATGGATGACATGTGCCATGAGAAGTACTCGTCAAGTGGCCTGGATGTCATTCTACATCTTCTGCCTATTGAGCAGTATGTGATAGGAATGGCAGCCAGGAGCATTCTTAGACTAGGATTAATGGGGAATTCACGCAGGGTCACTCGAGGATCCTGGGAACGGATAAAGGACAACATTGATAGGGGTTCGGAGGTCACTATATACGTGGACAGCCAAGCGGCTCTTATGGTCGTAAGGGGCTGTTATGTGAACTCCAAGCTAGTTGATGGTTGTAGGAAGGATCTGGAGGGAGCCTTAGGAGGGTATCTGTTGATATTGTGCTGGGTGCCGGGACACTGCAACATAAACGGCAATGAGGTGGCTGATGATTTAGCGAAACAGGCCTCAGAGATGGAGGATCCTAACTGTATGGAGGCGGTGAGGCATCCAATAGGCTTCTATTTTGGAAGGATTAGGGAATGGATTCTGGGCGCGAACAATCGGGCCTGAGGAACCAAACGTACTGCCGAGTATCACGGACGCTGTTTGGCAGGAGTAGGAATAATCACGGGCCACTGCATGATAGGCAGTATGGCGATGAGGATGGGATCTTTGGATATGTGCGGGTTGTGTGAGGACCCGTAGGAGTTAGAGACAGTTGAACGCATTCTGTGCTACTATTGGGTCGGTTGCAAGCAAGCCACGATTGATTGCATAATAAAATGCCCACAGTGTGTTGCGGTCAGGGGTCCGATTAGAGAGAGTATAACATCGCCACAGCAGTACAACTTTGGTGAACAGTCCGTACCAGCGGATATTAAGGGCTCTTCCAAGAGCAGAAAAACGAGTTAAGACGGAGCCGTGTCAATTCATCAAATAACAAGCTGAAAGTCAGATACGAACGGGTGGCAAATACGGAAGGCTTTACAGAAGGCCAGTTTGTTTTACTTTTTTATCCACAACGAAAGAAAGGATTATCTCCCAAGCTGCAAACTCATTGGGATGGACCATATAAGGTGATAAAGAAACTGAATGACGTGGTGTATCGAATTCAGAAATATAAGAGTCCAAGATCATTTAGTGCATTTAGAACGACTAGTCCATTATGGAAACGGAGAATCTGAGCCTATTCGGGAGGAACAGGCTTAAGTGGAGGGCAGTGTTACGAAATTAGATTTGTCTATGAATTATTTATGGTTTCAGTTATAAGTTATCTTGTAAATTATCGTTTTATGTCATATTAGTTACAATTTTTATGAACGCCACTGTACTAAATTTTGTAGCAATTGTAATTGTAGACTTTAGATTTAGATGTATAACAGTTATTTTATAATAATTCGAACACAACATTCTAGAAACTACTAGACGGTTCTTGAATCAACTAGGAATAGTTTTGAACTATAAATACAGGCTAACTCATAAAAGTTTAGTTTGATTGGAGACATTAAACGGTTCAGATCGCTACTTACAATAGCGGTTAAATTTTGTGAACATTATAACTAACTTCAATAAAGTTTGTTAAGTTGAATTCGTGTGTGTATATATTTGGATTTGCAATTAAAAGAACTCAAAGGCTTATTATAAAGGGAATAAACCTTAATGCGTTTTATTAAGTAAAACGCGTAACAATATATGTATAATGTATTATGCTTAAATAATTATTGTTATATCGACATAATTTAAAGCTAAAGCGAATTTTATATAAAAGAAAGTTAGTCAAGAAGTGTTTATTTTTGAAATCGGTTCTTAATGGATAAATGCATCAGTATGCATTTTGAAGTATTTTCCAATTATACCCATATTGTTTAGATTCAGTTTATACCTGAAGAGATATTGATGAAATGTTTTGAAACTTTTACGACCTATAACTTCTGAACTAGGAGCGTTGGCGGGAAAAACAACTTCCTATACAACTTCTTTAAAGGATAGTTAAAAGTAATATAAATATTATTTTAGTGTTGAGGCGAGTTTATATTCTTGTTTCAAGTTCATTCTGTTTAAAAAAAAATAAGTTTTTTACACTAATTTGTTTTATGTTTTATTATATTAGCAACACTTTTTCTGGTTTTTAGTTGACAAAAATAGAAATTAGTTTAATTTGGCTACAACGACAAAAGAAGCCTGCTGTGGTCTATGTGTTTAGAGCATTAAACGGTACCCCATATAGACACTGGTTACACGCCATTTGAAATGGTATATGGCAAATTACCATGTTTACCATCCGACATCCATTACACTGATAAAATAAAAATTTACAATTATGATAATTACGCCAATTGGTTAGGACAAAGAGTCCTAACCAATAGATATACCAAAAGTTTACATTTTAATATAGGAGATTTGGTTTGAATAAAAGTAGAAAATATAATTTAAGCCAAAGCCCGTACAAAGGCCCATACAGAATAATTAGACATAACGGTCTAAATAGTATAATAGATTAATAACGGAATAGAAAAAAATACATAATAGCCAATTAAAACCATATATAGCAATAAGAACTATTGAATAAGCACAATTAACTGTATTTTCAAATATCACTAATGTATATTAATATATTCTAATAATTAAATTTGTAATCATAAGAAATAATAAGCAATGTATTTGACATGTTGTTGCTTCATTTACTTTTAACAAAACTAAATAAATCGCCAAATTATCTCTTAAGGGAGAAGGTGTAGTGTATATGCATACCGCTGTACTTTACCACATTATTTATATTACATACCACTGTACTTCAGTAACACTGAATTCCACATACTTGACACCTGCATACCACCGTTATCACTAACAATAAATTCCAAACAACACTTGAAACCTGCATACCACCGTTATCGCTAGCACAAAATTCCATACGACACTTGACACTTGCCCTAGAATGCAAGTGAAATAAAATGAAAGCAACAATCTGATTGGTCAACAATCAGTATGTCAAATTTCACAGTCTTAGTATAACAGTTTTAAAACTAGTATTAAAGAAAGGAATTTATGATTAATAAAAGAAAATGAACTGAACTGTAAAACGGCTTATTAGCTATAATATTTTCTGTATTCATTTTCAAAAAACTGCGGATCTTCAGCAATAAGATAATTTGGCGTTGCTCGCCTTTATAATAGGCAAAATTTCTCTAACAATCCCAACATTTTTACACTACATTTGCCATCAAGATCTAATCAAGTATTTTTGTTGCCTTTTGACTGATATAATCGACTGATATACCCGTATATATATGTATATATATTATAGCTTATAACATATATACACATATAATCAAATAAATAAATGTTACTTGTACATTTTTCGCCATCCATATAATTCATACCAAGGAGTCTGCTAAATTTATTTCCATCTTTTATGTAGTGAATGGTAACGGCTATATATGTTCTTCTTATAAAGTTATCGGTCCAAAGGTCTGACGTAAGACCAAAAGCAGCACTCTTCACAGAATTTATTTCAGTCTTTATTATTACAAAATCTTCATTGTACACATTCATTATATTTCGGGAAATTGTTGTTGAATGTGGTAAAAGATTTCGAACATCTACATTTTTTCCGAAATTTGCGCCAACCGATAGAATAAACTTTGAAAATTCGTGAAAGCCAGTATCTGCTACTAGTTGGAATGGTCTACAGTTCTCCACAGTCCATTCCGTAAATTATTTCTTATTAATAAACGTCATATAACATTTATGTTTAATTAAATTAGATTTACTTGTTCCATTATATTTATAAACATTGAAACATAAACATTAATATAAAGATAAAAAAACGAATTCAGAAGCTATAAACATAAGTTTGTACAAAAAATTTGTTTAGCTTTAAAAAAAAAAAAAAAATTAAATAAGCCAAATATTTTTAAAAATGTAAAAAAATCGGTTTGTAGGTACGTATGTAAAAACTACTGCACATACGAAGATAATATGTATGTCATATAAAAGGGAATACTTGGAGCTACAAACAGTATATATTAAAAAAAACATTCTCTTCTTCGCTAGATGAAGATAAAGTTTTTATTTTAATATACAGGAATGGCGCCATGATAGTAACAGTAGGAAAAGAGACAAAGCAAAAAGGACTTCGCTAAAATAATGTATAAACTCATTTAAATTCTTGGAGACGTAACGTTACAAAAAGCTTACTTTTCTTTGAAAATGCACATATTGAGCTCCAACAAAAAATGCAACAAATCAGACTTACTAAATACTTATTGATCAAAATTACATTATGAAAATTTCATTTTAACTTCTCTTTTAAAGGCTGCGAAAGGAAAAATCAATCTTAAAAAAAACGCCTCCTTCAAAGTTTCAGGGTTTTTAAAGAACAGTTTGGGTATTATATAAAAATAGTCAGCCAAATAAAAAATTAGGTTTTTTACTTAGTCCAT
Source organism: Pollenia amentaria (assembly GCA_943735925.1). NCBI lineage: Eukaryota > Metazoa > Arthropoda > Insecta > Diptera > Polleniidae > Pollenia > Pollenia amentaria. The sequence continues at coordinate 87,054,987 of OX031010.1, read as the reverse complement.
TTTTAAAATGTAATATTTTGCAGATTTTTTTTTAATAAACAGTTTGTAGCCCCAATTATTCTCTTTAAACTGACAAATCATCTTCGACAATATTCTGCCAATTGAACTTTTCTTTAATTTTACCTCTTCACCTTAATAAGACAAAGAACAAGGTTATACAATGAAGAATGTTTTACACGACTAATTTACTTATGTTAACGACAATAATCTATCTGTCTCGGTGGTCGATTGGTCTAGCTGCTTTGCAGACTTGCCATTTTACCACTTTTAGTGCTAGATATAGCACTATTTTTCTTAAGTTAGCACAAAAGATTAAAAAAAATGCCAAGTGCCAGTTTACAACTTTTTTATAATAATTTCAGCATTTTTTGGGCCTTTTTTTAATTTAAACAAAAGAAAATTTGCAATTTGTTTCTTAATTCATACATATGAACATACATATAAATTTTCCTTAGGCCCAAAACTGACGGTGAAACGCAACTGCAACTTTTAGTTAAGGCAGAATTAGCTTGTACGTTCTGTTCTGTTATGAATCAGCAGTTTTGTTTCTGTTCAATTGAAAGCCTGTATTTTTGCTTTTTCGTTCTGTTCTGATGCGGACAAATCTGTTGAAAATATAATTCAACGTCAGTGATATAAAACATTTTAATTTGTTATTTAAGCCCAGAAAATTTATTTTGATTATTGATTTTTTAAAAAGTGACGAATTTTTGACACAAAATATTCATATTTTATAATTTACGAAATGTTCTTTTTTAACATGTTCCTTTTTAAAAGAAGCTGATTCCTTTCACAGCAAAAGTAATTACAAAACATTTGTTACAGAAAGGAACGAAACAGAACGGCAACAGAAAGTAAAAACTATTGAGGCCTTTAGTTTTGTGTTTTATTTAAGTTTATGCCATATATAACTTTGAGAGAGCGCATATGAAACTTGTTTGAAACGCATTAGAAATCAGTCGCGTTGAAACCGGCGTGCAGGAAACGCTTGTTTGCGTTCCATCTGTTCGTAAAGAAAACCGAAATGATTATGATAATGTCATGACATTTTGGTACAATTTAGTGTTGTGACGTGTGTGTTCTGATTTTTAGTGTGTGAATTTCAGTCAGGGTAAAACGGAAGAATTTAGTACCAGTGGAACTTTATTACTGAGCAGATTTGAGATTAAAAATATAAATACAACTGAGTTCTGGATTCAAGTTTATGACTTCTTAAATTCAATTAATGAAAATACTATTAAGGAATTGTCAGAGTTTGAACTGTCTTTTTAGTTTAACCTTAAGCGCTTTAAAGCGTTTGTTTAGTTTAGTGGAGTTGTGGTACCACCATCTCACATACTTTATGATAAAACTTTCTATTACTTTTGTATACATAAAAATTTATTACTATTTTAAAATTAACGTTATTTTATATTACCTAAAAGTGCAACCCTGAATTGTAAGATACAGAAGTTTTATTTTGTTAATAAAGTTAGTTCTATTAAAACCATGAAACAGCATACTCCATAAATGGTGACCCCGAAGTGATTATAAAATTTAATGGTTTTTTAGTACGCAGAACAATTAAATTATCGATCACAACTATTTGCATCATAATACGATATTTCATTAAAAATCATAAATTATGATCGGTGATGACGATATTGTGGTTGCTGCCGCAAAGGCTACTGCCAATATTAACGACAACAACAAGATGAAAACAATGCCGATAATGAACTGCGCAAATCGTAAGAGTGTCAGCACGGATTCCTCCATTGTGGCATGCCAAACCCGCTCTATGGATCGCATAAATTGAATCTCAGTTTACAGAATCAGTTGCAGAATCCATCGAAAGAAGCATCTTGTCACATATTAGTGATATTGTGCAGAATCCACCTGTGGATAACATGAACGACACATTGAAGGCACGACTCTTCAAACAGTGTTCTGCCTCAGAGCAGGAACGTATACAAAAGCTTCTACAGGACTTAGAAATCGGCGACATACGTCCAACACAATTGCAACACAAATTAAATACGATAAGGTGGAGTGTTTACTGAAAATCCTAAAAATTGGACCTCTTATTGTCCGAAAAACATTTTAATGGATTAATTACCTCGCTGTATTCACGAAGCTTTGCAAAAACCTTACGTAGGTATTCACGATGCTCCTCTATGTTCTTGGAAGCTGCCAACATGTCGCCTCAATAGGGCCAGGCAAAATCGAATACACATAGGATAATGTCCATGAATCTTTGAAATGTTTGGCCTGCGTTACGTAGGCCGAATAACATATGGGTAAATTCGAATAAACCAAAGAGGGTCGTAATGGCCGTTTTGGGTACGTCATTGGGCTCTACAGTTATTTGGTGATATGCTCTGCGTAGGTCAATGGTTGGAAAAATTTCACGGAAGTGTAAAAAATTTTTTAAATCCTGAATGTGGGGAATGAGAAAGCGATCGGGCTCCGTTATACAATTGAGCCACCGTAACTCGCCACACGAACTCTACTCTCCATTCCTTTCGTTACAATATTGTGCGTTATGTCATGCCTTATGGGTTTTGTAGTCGAATTAACTTGAGTGATGTCAATGAACTCCTCTTTTTCCTTAAAAGAATCGTTTTGCTCAATAAATAAAAGACTTTTATACATCTCACCATTCTTGTATAAAGAACAAATTGTTTTAACGTTGGTGAAACTATCTCAAGTTTGCGCTGGCATATGTTGACCATCAAGTTGTAAAACGACAATATGTATGTATGTATGAATGTATGAATGTATGTATGTATGTATGTATGTATGTATGTATGTATGTTTGTATGTATGTATGTATGTATGTATGTATGTATGTATGTATGTATGTATGTATGTATGTATGTATGTATGTATGTATGTATGTATGTATGTATGTTTGTATGTATGTATGTACGAATGTATGTATGTATGTATTTATGTATGTATGTATGTATGTATTTATGAATGTATGTATGTATGTATGTATGTATGTATGTAAGTATGCATGTATGTATGGATGTATGTATGTATTTATGAATGTATGTATGTATGTATGTATGTATGTATGTATGTATGTATGTATGTAAGTATGCATGTATGTATGGATGTATGTACGTATGTATGTATGTTTGTATATATGTATGTATGTATGTATGAATGTATGTATGTATGGTTGTATGTATGTATGTTGTATGTATGTATGTTGTATGTACATTTGTATGTATTTATGAATGTATGTATGTATGTATGAATGTATGTATGTATGTATGTATGTATGTATGTATGTACGTATGTATGTATGTATGTATGTATGTATGTATGTATGTATTTATTTATGTATGTATGTATGTATGTATGTATGTATGTATGTGCGTAGGTATGTTTGTATGTATGTAGGTATGTATGTATGTATGTATGTATGTATGTATGTATGTATGTATGTACGTATGTATGTATGTATGTATGTATGTATGTATGTATGTATGTATGTATGTATGTATGTATGTATGTATGTATGTATGTATGAATGGATGTATGTATGTATGTATGTTGTATGTACATTTGTATATATGTATGTATTTATGAATGTATGTATGTATGTATGTATGTATGTATGTATGTATGAATGGATGTATGTATGTTGTATGTACATTTGTATATATGTATGTATTTATGAGTGTATGTATGTATGTATGTATGTATGTATGTATGTATGTACGTATGTTTTTTTTTTTTTTTATTTAACGAGGTGAAATCATCGAAAGACCCCGGCCCCTGAGGAATGCCAGGAGTGCGAGACTTTAACACGCTAAAACACCTCGATACACAGCCCAAAACAGGCCCTGCGGGACTGCCGCGAAAGCTGTCCGTCGCAGGGTGGGGAAGGTCTATTAACCCGCTCTAGCTAACATCGGTTCGATTTCGGATACGTTCCACTCTACGAAGTTCAACCAAGACCAACTTGGCAAAGTTACACACTTTCGACCAACAATTCAACGAGGACAACATCACGCTGACCACGTTGTCAGGACTTATGCTTCGCCCTAATACCTCCTCTAAATTCGCCCTCTCAGGACCAAAGCGTGGGCAGACAAAGAAAACATGTTCGGCGTCTTCCACCACATTACAATTCGGACAGAGCGGACTACTGTCATGTCCATACCTGTACAGGTAAGACCTAAAGCAACTATGTCCACTCAACATCTGCGTAAGGTAAAAGTCCAGGTCACCATGTTCTCGTCGAAACCATACACACACATTCGGGATTAGTGTATAGGTCCACCTTCCCTTGCTGGAATTCGACCAACGTGCCTGCCATTTTAGCAGACTTGCATTCCTTGCTTCATTTAGTGTGGCCACTTCTCCCGCTGCAATATCATGCGTTGGAATATACTCTAATTCCCCTACCCGCAGGTCTACAGGTATCATTCCGGCGATGACAAACGCTGCTTCATCCGAAACAGTCCTGAAGGCACTACACACCCGGAGGGCTGCCAGCATATACACTGGTGTTATCAGGGCCCTGTAAGATTGGAGTTCCAATGCTCCCGACCAAATAGATGATGCATATAACATGACATTTCTTACTACATCACTCAAGAGTTTCCTCTGCATGTACTTCGGACCCCTTGTATTCGGCATTAGCCGAGATAAGGCTGCACAGGTTCTGGAATATTTCTCTCTTATGTATTTTAGGTGGTCTTTAAATGAGAGCCGACGATCAATAATCACACCAAGGTATTTAAGAGACGGTTTTGTAACCACACGATAGGTGCCAATGTTTAAGTTTATTGTCTCTATCTTTCTTCGACTACTTATCAACACCGCCTCTGCCTCCGACAGTTTCTTTGCCACGCACACAAAGGCTATATCGTCCGCAAAACCAACGATTTGAACCCCCTTGGGGAACCTTAGCCTCAACACACCATCATACATCACATTCCACAGTAGTGGACCCAAAATCGATCCCTGCGGTACTCCCCCCGTAACATTATAATGCCGGGCTCCGCTGTCACTGTCGTATATAAGGACCCTGTTGCGAAAATAGTCCCTAATTATGGCCAACAGGTACCTGGGTATACTCACCCTAGAAAGAGTATCCATTATAATCCCCCAATTAGCCGTGTTGAAAGCATTCTTCACATCTAGCGTAAATACCACACAATATTCCTTGGCTCCATTTCTCCATCTTTTGCCCTCTATAGCCCTCGCTGCCGTCTCCACCACAGCGTTAATAGCATGAACTGTTGACTTTGCCCTTCTAAAGCCAAATCTGACAAGCCACCTGCGGCCTCTACACATGCTTCCAAACGCTTACAGATAACACTTTCCAACAACTTCCCACTAGTATCTATCATACAAAGTGGTCTATATGAGGAAGGGTCATCTAAAGGTTTTTTGTCCTTGGGCAACAGGACCAGCTTTTGCCTCTTCCACAATGTGGGAAAAATTCCATTGCAAAAACACGTACTTATTAGTGCTACGAATTGGTCAGGGCAGCACTTAAAAGCCTCCTTTAATACCTGGTTAGGGATGCAGTCTACTCCTGGAGCCTTCTTGTCTTTGAATTTTTCAATCGCAGACTGAACCTCAGAGTGAGTAACGGGGGGGTATTCAAAACCCTCTCCTGGAACATTTAACTCCCATATAAGCGCCTCTTGTCGGGGAAAAAGGTGTTCCACGACTCCTGTAATTATTGGCTCTTCGCTAGGTGGTGATGGATTTAAGCATTTCAGTTTTTTCGTCACAATTTTGTACGCCAGTCCCCAGGGGTTGTTTTCCACTTCATCGCATATATCTAGGAAGCACTTCCTCTTACATATTCGAATTGCCCACTTAAGAGATCTCCTCTTAGCTTTAAATTCTTCGTGATAGACATTGTTATCCGGTCTGCCCCTTGTTCTAGTATACTGCCGTCTGGCATGAACACATTCCGATCGTAGTTTGGCAATTCCATCATTCCACCAATATACAGGTTGTTTGTTAGCACTCTTCTTTCTTTTAACCATAGATGCATCGCAAGCTCTAGAGATCTTCTGCACCAATTGTTCTGCCATAACTTCGGGTGAGCCATTCAGAATCATATCCTCCATGGATACTCTGAAAACTTCCCTCTCTAGGGTATTGACTTTCCAGCCAGATATCTCCGCTGTGCGTATATTTACCGCTGTATGGTGTCGATACTGTTCTATGTCCATTATTATGGCACAGTGATCACTATGGGTATATTGGTTAGATATTTCCCAATTAATGCGGTCTGCAATGCTGTTACTGGCAAAAGCTATGTCGATAATCGATCCACGATCAGCCCTGCTAAAAGTCTGCGTGTTCCCCCTGTTAAGTAGTCTAACGTCGAGCGGGAAAAGCGATTCAAGCAGGGTTCTGCCTCTAAAATTCGTACGTGGGCAGCCCCACTCAGTTGCCCATGCGTTAAAGTCCCCTGCTATTAGCACGGGGCGCCTTGTAGCAGCATCAGAGACAATGTCGTCAACAATATACTCAAACTCATCCCTCGAGCATCTTGGTGGAACATAGCAACTGTAAATGAAAATGCCAGAAACAGAAGCTCGGGTATAGCCACGTTGTAGTGTTTTCGCACGCTGTAGGGTTTTCTTGCCCACTGCCCAGATTGCCGTTGTGTTTGAGGCATCGCACAGCCAGTTTGGAGACTCCATTTTCCGATATGGTTCACTAATTATTGCAACATCAATACTCAATTCACGGACACTCTGTTTAAGCAGATCCTGGGCTGCCTGGCAATGATTTAGGTTCGGTTGCAGTATTTTCATTTTCGTGTCCTGAGTACTTGTAGCGCCTTTCTGTAGTACGGGCAAGCTGCACATCCCGTCACGTGGTCACTATTGGCAATTGAATCTCTACAGAGCATACACGATGATTTATTCTTACACTCTTTGATTTTGTGCCCGACTTCTCCACACTTCAGGCACTTATCAGAATGGTCATGTGGGCCCTTGCACTTAGCAGCATTGTGGCCAAAATCCAGGCATTTGTAGCAACGCCTTGGGGCGAGTTTCTCCCGTATCCTACACACCACCCACCCAATGCAGATTTCAGCAATCTCAGTCAGCCGGTTTGCCAAACCAGCGCTAAGACCAATTGTAGCCGTTTGGGTACCACCATATGCCCTCCGCATAGACTTTACTGCAGAGATATGCAACGGTTTAAAGTCATCCGAAACGTTTACCAAGGCTTCGTATATGTCCTCTTTGGTCGTCACCTCATCTATGTCCCTGATTTCAAGAACTATTTCGTGCGTCAGTGCCCTCACTTCCGCATCTGTTCCCAAGACTTCTCCAATGGTGTGTCTAAATGCATCTGTATTTTGGTGGGCAGGTTTATTTAGCTCCAATAATAATTCACCCTTTGCTGTTTTCCTGATGTTCTTCACGTTCGACCAAGAATATCCAGTTTAGGGTCACCCTTCGCTTTCCTAAGAATGTCTGCATAGGACTTTTCTCCACACGATCCAATTACCAGAGCATCTGGTCTAGCAGGTTTCTGCCTTCTTCTTGTTCTTGGCCGTACTTTGACCCATTTAGGGCCCCCCGCGACCACATTTTCAGTCTTCTTGCTGGTAGATCCCTTGCTAATCGAGGTTGTTTCCACTATTTTGCAGTCCGCTCTAACTTCCGTATCACGTACTTTCTTAGGGCTGGTGTTCTTCTTTTTCTTTGGTACACTCCCCTTTGGACTAAGAGTGGAGTTGTCCCTTTTCCGTTTTGGAGTCGCCAGCTGTGCCTTATTTGACCGCTCCACTTCCTCTGTTTGTGTACCTGTACTTAGCAATATCGGTGTGATACAGCCAACAGAAGCAAAACTTTGCTTAGTTGCAATCTGCATGAATATAGCCTGTATCTCCTTTGACATCGAAACAATATCCTTATGTATATTTGACCGGGTCCCAAGAAAAGACACTTATTCGTCTATCTTATTTCCCAGCCGCTCAAAATGTCCACTTGGCAGTTTGTCACTATCGACCAACGGTCTGCTAGTCAGTATTGCAGGTGGTGATCTCATAATCACCGATTTCCTCATGAATGGGTAATCTAAACCCCCACCTATTTCATCCTTCTGCATCTCCTTTTCCTTGTTATGAATTTTGTCGTTATTGTTGTTTTTCATCATCTTCAAATGGGTCTCAACTCAAGGCCGCTATCGCCGCTCGAAGTGTAGTCACGTTTATATCCCATGGCTATCTATGCAAGCAGGGAGGCCATGCAAGGGTTGACACAGTACCCTAATGAGATACCGTGTTCAGTGCCAGATCCGTGTTAATCAGGTATGTCGCATCCGAACCTACACCACCAACCTAATGGTGACAAACATTGAGCGCACCTTGAGACTCGCTATGTTTTATCTAGACGGAGGCAGCTATGACATTAGCCCGGGAGCCATTTCAGCAGGTTTTCAACCCTGCTTACCGAAGTCCCAGAATGCCACAACCGTCAGCCCGGGGCATAACAAATCAAATCGTTGTTCCAGAAATACCATAAACATGACCGTACTGGGCTTGATCATGTTGCCAATCGGCGGAGCGACTAGGGAAACCACGGAGTTGTCAACCACCTAACTACACCTCTCTTGAGGGTACCCGTGTGGCTGGATACCTACTTTAGGGCGGCACCCACTCGCCCTGTCACAGGTCTTCATAGAGCACATGTACCCTTTTGTAGTACGCCCTCGGTCCCTGCCGCTCTTGGTCGGGGACTGCTTATTTATCGCAGCTGACCTACATATCTGCAGGTCGTTCAGCTATCCGCCACCCGCCGACCCCCATAGTAGCCTGAGCTTGGCCCTATGTATGTATGTATGTATGTATGTATGTATGTATGTATGTATGTATGTATGTATGTATGTACGTATGTATGTAAGTATGTATGTATGTATGTATTAAAGGGCTGCAAGAATACATTCATTTGTTAATCACACACAAGCATCCCAATATTCATTCAAATATTTAAATAGTTAAAGATATAAAAGAGAGTGTAGTCTGTGTTTTACTTTATCATAACAAAGGCACACATTCTATTCACTCTTTTTCTTTGAATATTTATTTACTTAATTTGCAAATGCAAACAAACACAAGTAGATGGTAACAGTTAGACTGTGTGCAAGAAATACTACATAGTAAAACTAGTACTTATTTATATTCTCATTACAAAGTAAAACTGTGTGAAAACAAGTGCTTTTTTAATAAGTTGTGTGCGGCATAGAGTTAAAAAAAAGTAAGCTAAAACTGAAATAAACAAAAACAAGTTAGAGTGCTATATTCGGCTGTGCCGAATCTTTGATACCCTCCACCGACAGGAGTGGGCTCTATATGATAAATACATACATATATATTATAAACTACTCTTCACAAAAACGATCGTTAGCATTAAAATAAGTTGCGCTTTAGACCTAAATTCAATTATTGACCGACAATAAGAAAATTGTATGCGTTTTTTGTTAGAACTTTGAACTGGCTTGAGTAAAATATCATGATTCGTAAAAGTTTTAGCCGAACTAAAATAATTTTTAGGAGCGTTATTTGTATTGGACCTATGGTAAATTATGGACCAATCATCCCAAAATTCTGAAGACTGATTTCTGGAATTACAAAAAATAAATTAGCATCATTTATTATGGTTTAAGGCGTACTAAACGGTTTTCCGGGAGTAGGGTTTATATAGGGCCTAGGGTAAATTATGGACCACTCTTCACGAAATTTGGCAGTGTGATTTCTCGTCCTATAAAACTGTGACGTACCGAATTTCAATTTGATAGCATTATTTATTACGGTTTTAGGCGTACTATACGGTTTTCCGGGAGTAGGGCTTATATGGGGCCTAGTGTAAATTGTGGAACGATCTTCAAAAAATCTTACAGTGTGATTTCTGGTCCTATGAAACTGTGACGTACCAAATTTAAGTATGCTAGCGTTATTTATTACGGGTTTAGGCGTACTAAACTGTTTTCCGCGAGAAGGGTTTATATGGGGCCTAATGTAAATTATGGACCGTTCTTCAAAAAATTTTACAGTGTGATTTCTGGTCTTATAAAACTGTATCGTACCAAATTTTAGTATGCTAGCGTTATTTATTACGGTTTTAGGCGTATAAACTGTTTTCCGGGAGAAGGGTTTATATGGGACCAAGTGTAAATTATGGACCGATCTTCAAAAAAATTTACAGTGTCATTTGCGGTATTATAAAACTATGACGTACCAAATTTTGATATAATAGCGTTATTTATTACGGTTTTAGGCGTACTGTAAATCGACTTAGAATTACTCAAGGAGCCAGAATATATATACTTTATGGGGTCTTAGATGTATTATAAAAAAGTTTCACACGGAATGACAAAATTAGTATACCCTCATTCACCACAGTGGTGGTGGAGGGTATAAAAAAAAAATAGTGAAATTTTAATGATTAATACATTAGCATTATGATGATAACTTTTTTGTTCATAGTCGAACTTCCCTATAATGAATCTGCATGGGACTAGATTCTCTTCATTATATAGAAACTTCATTATACAGAAATTATTTATTTTTGGCACTGTTTTAAATAGGTTTATCTTTTTTTCATTCTTTAACTTCATTGATTAATAAAAACTTTTTGTAAAAGAAAAGAACTGCTGCGTCATTTTCACTTATCACAACGCAACTGTTGTCTAAATTTTTGTTCATGGGAATTTGTTCTTTTTCTTTTTTGTGTTTTGGGAATCCCCTAATTATGTATTACTTTAATCTCTTCACACAGTGTTGTTAGTATGCGAAAGAAAATTTGTTTAACATTGGAACAATAAAGCTGTGTTTTTGAAATTAATTAATAATAAGGAAAACTTTATTGTATATATATTCTCCAAAGAGAAGTTCGACTGTATAGCTATACATAGGTATATATTTTAATTGCTAATATTTTATACTGTGAAATATGTACAGATGGCCACGAGTGGATCAGATAATGCAGATGAATTAAGCCAAAATGTCTCAATTGTACTTAGTAACTCAACACTAAAATTAAAAATTTTAAGCGGCGAGTTGAAAATTAGCCAAAAACGAGGACGAAGTAAAGTGTGGAATATGTTTGGCAAAATAGAAAATATGTCTGGTGAAGAAATACCAAATGTAGTTGCCTGTAAGAGTTGTTTTAATATATATAAATCTGTCAATAACTCAACATCAAATTTGGTTAAGCATAAATGTTATATTGAAGCTAACAATGAGGTGAAGAATACTCCAAAAGTAGAAGTACATCATGAAACAAAGACAATTTTGTTAAATATTTTTACGGAATGGACAATAGAGAATTGTAGACCCTTTAAAATAGTTGAAGATTCAGGTTTCATTAAGTTAGCAGAATGTCTTATATCCATTGGGGCAAAGTACGGACGAAATGTCGACATAAAAAGTCTTTTACCACATCCTACAACTATATCCCGTAACATAACCAAGATACACAGTGAGCATTTTGTAAAAGTAAAAACAGAAATAGCCTCCGTCAAAAACAATGGATTTGGCCTTACGTCCGACCTTTGGAAAGACGATTATCTTAAAAAATCTTATCTTTCTTTGACGATTCAGTACATAAAGGAGGGAATATTGAAGAGCAGACTTTTAGGAATGAAGTGTATGAAAGAAGAAAAATGTACAAGTAAATAATTTTGTGGAAGCAAATCGCTTAACTCATCTATCTTCTAATTAATTTGTAAAACACACTGTTATGGGGTTTTGAAAATTTATTTATAAGCGCAATTTCACTAATCTATTTAAATGTCAATACATATTTAAATAAATTGGTGAAATTGGCCCAAAGTATAGACAGATGTTAGATTTATTTATTAAATAATGCTCTATTACTGTAAATTAAGTTCAAAAACGCTAAGGAGCGCATTTTCAAAATGATTGTTCTGCTTAAGACTTATATTCGTCATTTAAAAAAGATTTCTGTTTTGATTCGACTGATTCAACACTGCTGAGTTAAGGTTTTTGTCTTTCAGGCTGATAATTAAAATACGTTTTTTAAATGCAGGACATTCCATATATTTACATATATAACTATTTTTAAATTTACAGGCGATAAAATCAAAACAAAAGTTTGTACAATTTTAAAGGAATTTGACTTAAACTTAGACAACAAAGCCATCATTGTTACCGATCGAGGGTCGAATATGGTTGCGGGATTTCGCGCAAATAACCATATATATTGTATTGATCATTTGCTACATAATACAGTACAAAAGTCAATGCAAGACATATCTGATGTTGCGGAATTAAGCCGAATGTGTACTAAATTAGTAAAATATTTCAAAGTATCGGGCCTTAATTCAAACCTTAATACCACACTAAAGAGCTATTCGCCCACTCGGTGGAATTCCATATATAGATTGTTTGTTTCAGTTGAAGCAAATTGGCCTAACATAATTCAAATATTGCAGGAAAAAAATGAACTGAGTAGAATACATAACATCAATTTAAGTCACATAACAGCAATAATCAAAGTTTTAGAACCGTTTGAGGAAGCTTTTACAAAATTAGAAGGAGAAAATTATGTAACTATTCACCTGGTTTATATGATAGTACACCATTTACAAAAAAAATGCATTTCTAATAACTCCGATTTGGAAATAACTAAACTTTTAAAAGAAAAATTAAGCGCATATTTAGGTTCCATCGTATTACAAAATTTAACTATATATCACAAAATGGCAGTTTTCCTTTTTCCTCCAGCAAATAGGTTATTTAAATTTAGTGAAGATGAAAAGACTGAAATAAAAGATGAATGCAGACGGATTATGACAACCTACCTTCAAGAATTACCTTTATCAGAAAACCAAAATGAAGTTCCTGTAGAACGCTCAATGGGAGAATTTTATTTTGATTACGTGCAAGCGCCGCAAAACGATATTTTTTTTGACCCAATAGAAAATGAAATGTCGAAGTATGAAAATTTGAATTTATCAAACTTTTCGAATGATTTTAACGTTCTACAATGGTGGAACATGCATAAAACAGAATATCCTCTCCTTTATAAGCTAAGTTGCCAAATATTAGCGACGCCTGCAAGTAGTGCGGCTTCTGAACGTGTATTCTCATCAGCACGAAATCTTATTGCAGAAAAAAGGTGTATTATTGCGTTTAATGGTGAATCCATTAATGCAATAATGTTTTTACACTCCAATATAAAAAAAAATTAATTTAAGTTAAAGCATTAATTTTTAACAATAATTTTCTAAAAAATTACATGCAAACAACAAAAATGAATTGAACTGAACTATAAATATAATTTTATTTTGTAAACAATTTTTTTATTTTAATAAATGACTGAAAAATATTTTACTAGACACCTATGTACGAACTATGTATTTGTTTATTTATTTTT